>JAZAYU010000151.1:0-460513 GCA_038501625.1 Corbicula japonica
GACAAAGGAAACTATAGACCGGTCAGCCTGCTGCCAGTTATATCAAAGGTATTTGAAAGGGCTATGTACACCCAACTTATTGAACATTTTAGTAATATTTTTAATCCACTCCTTGGTGCCTTCAGACCAGGTTATGGCTGTAGCACTACACTTCTGAAGGTTGCAGAGGACTGGAAACAAGCTTTAGATGAGAATTTTTATTTGGCTGCAGTGCTCATGGACCTTTCAAAGGCCTTTGACTGCCTACCTCATGATTTGCTTTTATTGAAATGTAGGCACTATGGTCTATCTGAATCCTCTGTTACCCTTATTAAGAGTTATCTCTCCTGTAGAAAACAGTGTGTAAAACTAGGGGATAAATATAGTACTTTTCAGCATATTGTAAAGGGTGTCCCGCAAGGTTCTATACTAGGCCCTCTTCTCTTCAACATCTTCATAAATGATATTTTCTCTTTTGTTCATAGAAGTTCTTTATATAATTATGCTGATGATAATACACTGTCATACCAAAGCAAATGCCCAAAGGACCTAGTACATACCCTTGAACAGGACTCCCTATGTCTTATTAATTGGTTTAAACTTAATCATATGAAAGCCAATCCAGATAAGTTTCAAGCTATCGCTCTTGGGCGTAAAACAAAGATCTTAACATTTCTTTTAATTTGGGCAGCTGCTCTATTCAATGCGATCCTGAAGTTAAATTATTAGGTGTAACTTTTGATTTTATGATGAATTTTAATACGCACATATCAAATATTTGTAAAAAAGCAGCATGTCAACTTAATGTTATGAAAAGGATAGGAAGAAATATAAACAAGCTGGGTAGACTTACTATGTATTACTCCTTTGTAATGTCAAACTTAAATTATTGCCCTTTAACATGGCACTTCACAAGTGAGACAAATGTTAAAAAGATAGAGAAGATCCAGGAACGAGCATTAAGATTTATCTATGATGATTACCAAAATTCTTATGATATTTTATTGGAAAAGTCTGGACTACCATCTCTAAAAACCCGAAGGATGAGAACAGTTGCCCTGGAGGCTTTTAAACTTTTAAATAAAATGGGACCAACTTATCTCCATGACCTATTACAATATAAGAATTCTTCTTACAATTTTAGGTACAGAAATTTAGTAGAGTTACCTACACCTAGAACAGAGCGGTACGGTAAGAACTCGTTCAGGTATTCTGCAGCCAAACTATGGAACTCCTTGCCAGCTGAATTCAGGGAATGCACTTCTTTTAGACAATTTAGTTCCCTTATTAAAAGCTGGGATGGCCCTGAGTGCAAATGTTCAGCATGCGGTTGACAGGGGGCTCCATCAGTCTGGTTGCGGGGTACTCTGCTTGCTAGTTGTGCTTAGCCTTAGTATCTTTAGTTGAGCCTTGTTTTGTTTGTTTGTTTATTTTCTTTATATGTATGTCCATGGCTTTTATATCTTGCTTTTATGTGCTTATTATTAATGTGTGCTTAGTTTTACTTAATAGTGTACGCTCAATAATATTTATGTTTTGATGCAACGTCTTATATTTAGATGTGTTTTAAATCATATAGATTCTTAGTTAATCTTAATTAATGTTATGTAGTAAAACTTAATAACTTTTGCCGTCTAATTACCAACATGATCTAATGCTCATATCCATGCATTTTATATGATTATATGTTTTTAGATCTTAAACCTGTATACATTCTTTATAACCTAATAACTGTTCATAAGATGTTGTATAAGTGTTTCACATGTTTGTATGTATGTTATAATGGCTATTCTGTGCTTGTCGTATTTATTGTTTAAGTCGGTCTTAAAAGCTCTACAGAGCTTGTGTTATGTGTTATATGCCTCCGACTTTAAATAAATATTACTTGACTTGACTTGACTTGACTTGATATTGTCAAAATTTAAAACACTAAAAGAATTGTTGTATTATTAGATTATTCTTATATACATCTATACATTTTTACAGTTGTTATAAAACTGTCATTTATATAAGCGTTTTCTCCTTTCTTGGAGAATATTATAGCAGGTTTTGGCTGATAAATACATCAAATCCTCTTTAGTAAAAATGTAAATGAATTTCTCTAAATCTGACATATTTTGGCATTCATAATTTGTAGATAGAGTATCCAGTAATTGACATCTAATATTGGCATAAATTGGACAATGTAGAATTACATGTATCTCATTTTCAACAGTATTTGAACAATGGAAACATGTTCTATTACAAACAGCAATATTTTCATATCTACCAGTTTCCAGACGTATTGGTGCAACTCCGCACCTAAACTTTGCAAAGGCGCTTCTGTACCTAAAAGGAATGTTTTTTTCAACATAATACTCTGTTTTAAAATCTTGTTTAAAAAGCTTATAGGTTCTTAGTTTATTTCCACCTTGACCTCTGTTGCCAGTCTCTCTATTTATTAAATTTTTCCAGATAGCAATTTGTTTATCAAATATTTTACATTCTATCTCTTTCACAATACTTTTTGAGTTTCTGACATCTAAATCAATCACATGTGACATATCAATATCATGAAGACATACTTCTATTCTTTTAAAACTATTCTTAACATTACACGATTTTGCCCAGTCAAACATTTTCTTATTAACTCTGGTGTCATTCATATGAATGTTTCTAAAATGCTGTCTAAATACAGATCCCCATTGCTTAACAATTGGTGGTTTCCAACCCATCTCCCCCAAAACAGCAGCATTTGGCGTATACTTCCCAACGCCGAGATAGAAACGCATTGCCCGGTTCTGGACGGCATTGATACAAGAATATGACTTATCTCCCCATATAGGTGCACTGTAACTTATTATCGGCCAAACGCAAGTATCATATAGCTTTGTGAAAGTTGAATAATGGAAACCACCAAACACCTTGCTTTTGGATATAATTAGCCCTAATGCTCTTGAAGCTGACATTGCAACAGTTTTTGCTATTTCATGAAAATCTAAAAATTCATTTAAAACAACACCTAAATACTTGTAATGTGATACAATTTCTAGAGGAGCATTTGCATTATGAAATACGAAATCTGACTTTACAATACTATTAGGCCTAAAATGCATTATCTTAGATTTATCATTATTGATCTGCATTTTATTCTGTGTACACCAAACATTTAATGCATCTAACAGAATCTGTAAATCCTGAGCCGAATCTGCCAGGAGAACTACATCATCGGCAAATAACAAAATACAAACTTTTCTATCCTCTATATCAATACCTATATCCAGGTTGTTTAGATAAGTCACAAGATCATTTATATATAGATTAAAGAGCATAGGGGAGAGCGGACAACCTTGCTTCAAGCCACACTTAACGTCAAACCAATCAGTGCTAAATCCGTTCAATCTCACACAGCATTTCACACTTCTGTAGAGAGACATCACAGCTTGCAGCAGGCGGCCGTGCAGTCCCTCATGTCTTAATTTATCAAATAGAAGAGTTCTATCGATCGTGTCGTAAGCCTTTCGATAATCGATAAATGCTGCAAATGTAGATAGTTTTTTCAGTTTTCTAGTTTCAATAACATTTGTCAATGCTTGAACATGGTCGATAGTACTCCTTCCTTTAACAAACCCATTTTGTTCATCTTTAATAACATCTTCATCACAACACCATTTTGTAATGCGATTATTCAAAATATTACAATAAATTTTATACATTGTGGGTGCTAGTGTGATACCACGATATGACAAAGGGTCTCTGGAATCAGATGTAGATGATTTTGGTATAGGACAAATAATACCTTTAGACCAATCGTCTGGAACATTACCAGTAATAAAACATC
Organism: Corbicula japonica; assembly: GCA_038501625.1. Taxonomy (NCBI): domain Eukaryota; kingdom Metazoa; phylum Mollusca; class Bivalvia; order Venerida; family Cyrenidae; genus Corbicula; species Corbicula japonica. The sequence continues at coordinate 3,800 of JAZAYU010000151.1, forward strand.
TATTGTAAAGACTATGTAACATTGCAATTGCTGCATCATTTTTCAGTAATTCATTAGGGATTTCATCAATGCCTGACGATTTTCCTGATTTTGAAGATAAAATACATTTAATGACTTCATCAATGTGTATCATTTGATTAAAAATAGAATTATCTGAAGTAATATCTTCTAATTCTACACTTATATTAGCCAAGTTTATCGTAGTGTCATCCGGGCTAAGAAGACCTTGAAAATCAGTGCGCCATTTCTCAAGAACTACATCTGGGTCATTACATAAGGAGCCATCAGGCAAATTAACCTCAAAAGGGATTTTCTTTAAGCGTTCATTGCCTAACCCTATATTCCCAATTTTTTTCCAGAATGTACCAGATGTAGAATCTACAGCTGCTTCTAATTCACTCTGAGCTTGTTTAACATGATGCCTCTTAGCACGTTGGACACTTATATCAAAATGCTTTCTTTTCTGCACAAATACATGTCTTAGATTAGACCTTTCCCTTGACTTACACTTAAGCCATTGTTTTTCAGCTTTACACATTTCTGACCATAGAACAGTTAAGTCATCTGACCACCAGGGTTTCTTTGTTCTTAGCTTTTTCTTAGTAACCCTAGAAGTGGACAACTTAACTGTTTTATGTTTCAATTTACTGTCCATTTCATTATGAATAATACTTACAAAATCTTTATAAGCCTGATTTATACTATTTTGAGATAAAACAGAGCTTTCTAGCTGTTCAATTGTACTAATAATTCTAGAATGAACATCTGGAGTTGACATAAAATTATCATCAATATTTTTAAAAACATACACTTCTTTGCTAGCGTTTAGTGTTTTTCTATCCAGTACATTTTCTTTACAAGAACCATAATTTGATAAAACATGTTTCCACTTTAATAAAGAATGGTCTGGTATATCATTATTCTGAAAATTACTAAATAAAGCATAATTTTCTAATATATTTGACATAGTAAGAACTTCAAAGTCTACAAACTTCTGCAAAGACTCGTAGGGTACCAAACAAAAATCTACGACCGATGCACCTTGAGGACCAATAAATGTAAAGTTGTTGCTGATTGTATTACGTCCATTTAAGATGGCAAAATTCACATTGATTAAAAAATCAATTAAGTATGAACCAAACCCGTTTGTTGAAAAATCAACAACATGTCGATCAGGTACATTATCTACACCAGGTATAAAATCTGGATCATTTGCACATCTACTATTAAAATCCCCGCACAAAAACATACAAGTGTTTTCCTCTTGATATTTAACAATTTGACACAAAAGATTTTCATAAAATTTTTGACCATCTACCTGTCTTGTGGAGTTTTCAGGAGGTAAGTAGCAAACACATGCAATTATATTTTCATAAAAATTATTTTTACACTTCAATTTTATCCACAATATACCTTCATTATCATTATCAATGACAGATACATTAAAATCTTTTAACAATTCATTGCTTAATAAAAAGGCCACACCTCCAGAGCCCTTTTTAGCATTAATATGTAATTTGGTTCTATGATTCCCAATAAATGTATAGTTATCAAGGGCTAGTTCTTCATCCTTCATGAGATGTGTTTCAGCCAGTCCTAAAATGTCAAAGGTATTTTCATTTACACAAAAGTTTCTAAAAATAAAATTATCACAATGTTTATCACATTTCCACCCTTCAACGTTCCAAAACCCGCTGATGACCTATCTCCGGTAGTTTCTTGGACCACGAACACAGTTAGCATAACTGTCATATTGTCCTCGTTCCCCTGAATAATAATACTGTTCTCTCTCTGGTTTCCATGGTAATCCTCGGCTGTCACGTCTATCTCGAGATGCTTCGCTAGACAAACGCCTGTCGACATGACCTGAACTATCACGGTGGTCTCTCTGTGAATTCCTTGGGGAGCCCCTATCTCGAGATGTTTCAGACATATGCCGATCAACAATACTTGCACTTCCACGACGATGCTCTTTTTCCCAGGAATGTTCCTCTCTCCTATCCATGCGTGACACAACATGTGTGCCCCTAACCTCGAGGTCATTCACATCACCCCTTCTCACTGAATCAATAATTTTCCTAAAATTGGCACTCTGTATTCGCTCCGCTTTAGTTTTATCACTATCTATGAACACTTCCCGATAGCGACTAGAACTAATTAAACGGAATTTCGTATCTAGCACTTCCTTTTTATCAGATGCATTTTTCATTGTGGCGACAATAACTCGTGATCCCGGTTTCGATCCTTTTCTCTCTGCTTTGATTGCTCTTACTCTGGTTCTTACCCCATCTGCTAATATGTTGTTTACTATTCCAAGTGTATCTTCATTATTGGATTCGCTCACATTACGAAGGATTATGTTTCTTTCTATTCCATTTGGACTCAGGTTTTCCTTTGACTCATGTTTTAAATCGTCGATAAGGTCATGGATGTTATTTGTAGCACCTTCAAAGTCTGCTTTACATTCCGCTAATATATCTCTTTTAGCATCACTAACTTTATCTTCCACCATTTTCTTGATTTTATTAGTTTCATTTGTTATTCTGTTGTCAAGTGTTTTCTTCATATTGTTTGTGACTTTGTCCTCGACGGTCTTTTCAATATTGTCGATCCGAACGTGTACATTTGCTATCATGTCATTCATATTGGAATCAATTTTTTGTACCGTGTTGAACATACTTCTCATTTCACGTTGCATGTTAAAAATCATCTTTGCCAATCCTGGTATATCTAAGTTGTTAAAATCAGAACTTGTTTAGTTGCCCAATTTGTAGAAATAACACCGAAGTTGATAAGGACGTCGACAACTGGGTGGATCGCTTTCCGCTAAATAATAATATATCGTTAGCTACCGTTTCCGAATCTAAATCGATGTCAGAAATTGATCATGTGTGCCATTCATGTCAAAGAGACAAAGTTGAGACAGTTGCTAAATACTATTGCCGTGAATGTTGCGAAAAGTTATGTGAAGATTGTAGGAAATTTCACCTGCGAAACAAATTCACTGCATCGCACAACCTTTGCGATATAAATGAAAATCTTACTGAAAAAGATCTGATTTATTTGAACAGCTTGACAAAATGCAAACAACATGTGTTGGAGAATGTCAAATACCTATGCCACGACCATAATGATCTTTGTTGCAATGAATGTGCTATAATTAAACACAGAAAATGCAAGTATCTCGAACCACTTGTTGAAAATATGGTTTGTGCCGATAGCAATAACAAAATTTATGAAGAATGCATACAATCGTTAGAAAAGAATGCAAGCACTCTTTATCTTCATGAGGAAAAGCTTAAATCGGCTGTTCAAGAAAGTGAAGAGAATATAAAACAATGTCTTCTTAGCATGAAAGAAAAGCTGGATAATGCTTTTTGTCAGTTTGAGTCGACTGTTCTTTCTGAAACCAGATCGACCCAGAAGAATTTGATGATGTCGATTGATCTTCAGTGTTCAGGAATAAACAGTCTCAAGGCATCATTGCATCAGCTAAAGAAAAACATTAAAACAGTTCAGGATTTTGGACAGGAAATTCACTTTGTTCTGTTAAGAAGAGAACTTCACAAAGAACTGGAAAATTGCAGAAAAGGATGTACACTGTTGCACGACAGTGCAACTTGCAAAATACTTTCATTCGATGCTATAAGTCATGTGACCGATTTGGTTGTGAAGTGTCTCCAGCAAAAGGATATGATTACAACAAGGAAGTGTAGCAAACCCGATTTAAAATTGCCGTATTTGTCTCTCAAAAAAAGAAGTGATGAAGAGATGTTCTCATTTTGTCTGGGACTGCACCGTAAAGGATCTTCTTCGGTGACATCATGGCTTTCCACGAGCGAAGGCCAAACATGGACGTATGCAGCAAAGAAAATTATAAAATTAAATTACAAAGGTTATGAAAAATCCGATGAAGCATTTTACAATTTATTTTTTACATGATAAATGTTTCAGAGAACCTACAAGTTGAGACCTAGAATTCATGAGAATGCTTTATCATTTCTTTGTGAACAAGAGAATCATTCTTTTAAGTAACAATTTGCTGACAAAGTTAACAAATGAGTGCATACATGTATAGTTTCAGCATTGTCGAACAGTATGAGGTAACGTTCAAGAGCCAAATAATGTTGATTTTTCTACTTTAACCATTTACTTCATAAATATGCCTTTTTACGTGCGGCGACCAGTGTAGATCCAGATCAGCTGGCACATCCATGCCATCTGATCAGGGTTGGCAAAATGCCGGCAGATATGAGTATTTTCCATGCCAGCGGTATTTAATGGAAATACTCATTACTGGCAATTATTGGTCGATTGAATTGACCAGTCTGGAATTTATACAATATTACCTATTATCAGCATTCATATAGATATTTTCAAGTTTACCCATCAATTGCAATTATATTTATACTTAAGTTTAATACTTTTATCACTTTATCCGTAATAAATAAATATTAAAGTACTGGGCTGTTTCAAAAAAAATGGCTGGAAAAGTGAAAAAATAGTGAAAAATTAAAGTTCATAAAAATTCCAAACTTGTTATTCTGTATTTTTTGCTTATTGAAACTGAGTACAGAACTGAAAAGATTTTTGAAATCGGTCAACTGGTTGCTGAGATATTGGCATTTGAAAAATGGCAAGTGAAGTAAAAAAAAATGTAAAGAATTTAAGTTCATAAAAAGTCCAAACTGGTTGGTCCATATGTTTGTATAGTCTTTACAGTGATCAAAATCAATCAAGTTATACTCATGTGGCAGAATAAAAATTTTATGGACCTTTATTGACCTATATTAAATAAATCAAAGAATTTTAATTTATGTGCTTAAAATACAAGTATTACTGTTTCTTATTATTTAAATGTGTATTTCTGTTAAAAACATGTTGAACTGTTAAAAAACATGTTGAAGCATCAAATATAAGTGCTTTAGAACTTGTGGTATCGCATAAAGATAAAAAATTCATATTGTTAAGAAAGGGTGTCACACTCCTGACAACCACATATGTGCAGTATACTCAAAAATGTTTCACTAAGGCCATTCCTGTTTGTCACAATTTAACAAAACATGACATAGACTTCTAGGAAAAAACATGCTCTTGTTTTCATGTAAAGGATATGTTGACAGAATATTGCAATATGTGCATAATGTCACAATCCTGACAAATTTAGCTGACATTTTCTATAGGGAGCTGCAGACAAATATAATTTCAATAGAGGTGATAATATTATCATTATTGCATATAGAAACATAAAACTAAATGATACACAAAACATTTCTTATGTACTATTAATCTTTAAAGTGATATAAATTTATAAAGCAAAGCTGTATTGATTTTCTTGAGGTATTTTCTAATCTACCACGCTTGACTTAATAGCATAAATTTTGATTACTTTAAGTATCATATGCTTAATTTTATCATTATTTTATGCCTAATAAATGCACATTTTAATAAAACAACACTAAAACTTGTCTTTACTCAAGCTTTTTGTAAAATAATGGTCTGAACAAATGTGATTTTGAAAAGTGTCACACTTTTTTGTCACACTCCTGACATATTTTGCCCATTATTTTAGAATATTTTTAGGGGGGCGTTTTTACGCCAGCCAGTGATTTTACATGTGAATTTTGGTCACATGATCAAAATGGTACCTCGCTCTCTATCTACTTATATAGTCCAACGCGGTTACCAAAAGTGAAATTCTATCATTTTACCTCCAGAGAATTACGCCCTTGAATAACTTATACAGTATATGTAGGTCACAGAGGTTATGAGACGGTAGACGGCGCTGCTCGATTGTTAATCTGTCCAGAGTAAACATGTCAAATTATGAAACTTCCTCGCCTATTTCAAGTGTTTCTCTGATATTATTAAGCGTCTACTGTACAAGATCACTCCTTACAATATTTAATGAGCATCTGTTGTGTCTCAGATGTCGAATAGTTGGATAAGTGTCTGTTGAGTATAAAAAAGACGGTCGTAAATCAGCCGATTAAGAACAGATTATCTCGGCAGTTATGAAGGCCTAACTGAGATTATAATTGGTATATAATTCTTTGATGACCTGCTAACTGTAAAGAGTTGTGAGCATGAAAGTGTTAGGATAATTGATAATCTTGTCACTTTTATAAACAGGTGATTAGGCAATAGAAAATTAATTCCTAGATTCCCCGCCCGCCCCTCGAAAATCACTCAGCCCCATAGTTTTTTATTCTGAAACAAGAAATATCTTTAAAAAAAAAGATAAACGGCGTTGATGGAAAAGATTTTTATATATAAGAAAGAAAGAAATAAAGAGCGTGCAAAAATTTCGTCTGATGATAATACGTCGATTAAAGAAGAATGTCTAATGTTAACTGTACATTTATTCAGTGTCAATAAAATACCTCTTGTAGAATTAGTACTAATGACGAATAAATGTTATTAAAATACCATAAATGAAAATAATGACAACTTGTTACAAGAGCGAAATCTACCAACTTCTACGTAAATTATCTTTAAAAAAAGTGTCCCTCCCGAGTATTGAACCCGGGGCATCCGCTTGAGAGGCGACTGTGATAACCACTACACCAAGGCGATTTGAATGTCTGGACTTGAAATTAACAATCAGTATCAAAGGAACTGGAAAGGAACCAGTAAGAACCAGAAATATCTGCACTTCTCTGTCGTTTTACACTGTGTGTTGTACTCGAGTGTTTACCTGACACCCATGAATATTCCATATAAAATCGTATTTAAGCCATCAATTGACTTAACTGGTTATTTATACCGTAAATATCTTTTTCTCCAATACAATTATCGCTTTTAAAAACGAAAATGCCCGAACATATAAATGCCATGTAAATACTAACACACAATATAAAAATCGTTACGGTAATCATTAACGAGACCCACTAATAACCAATCAAAATAATCTATTTGATTTTCCCGCTGAATAATAAGTTTTATTTACAATATTTCATTGGTCGAAAAACTAGGTCAAAAGTGAGCTTAGACAGCTAACGCCGAAAAAATGTGTGCATCAAAATTTACATTTACGAGTACAAATCAGTAGAGTACGAAAACGCAGTATGTAAGATTTAAGTGCGAATTGGCAATTCATAGTCGGCTTGATGATTATTTATCTTTTCACCACACAAGTGTCATTAGAAACAGCAAGAACAATTAATAAAAAATAAAACCTTCCCACCCGCCCCATTTTTTCCCAAAATTCGGATGAGAATCTAGGAATTAATTTTCTATTGCCTTACAGAAGGTAACTTATAACAGATTATAAACAAAAATGAAGACAATTTTAAAGTAATTTAATGTAATAAAAGTGCTAACTGTACATCTTTAAATGCTTATAATAAATGGCCATATATAGTTATATTACTTTTATTTGTGCATATCTTTTATTTCTTTCTGGTGAATAAATATTGTTGCAAATTATAGTGCAAATGACAACTATTTCAGAGTTAAAGTATTTTTGATTTCCCCATATGTTTCATTTCTTTCTTATTAATTAAAAGTTTCAAATCAAATGTAGACGTATTTTTTTTTCTGGCACAATATGACTTCAGTCTTGGATATTAGCATCCTCTCGAATGTCCGTGGTAGATAAAAACTTGATCAAGCAGAAGCCAGGCACGCAAACGTTTGCTCTGCCATCCGAAAGTTCCTTCACACTCCTCCAATAGGAAACTCACAAAATCTATAGATGATGTCACATTGATGTGACATGATGTCAATCACTCTAAAACGCCACCCACCAGTACTTTCAGTGCTTTGATTAACGGATGGTGCTATTTTGATGAAACTTAACAAATCTTTAAAGGGCATGATGAGACACCTCTGCGAAGTAGGAAAATGGAAGTAACTGTTTGTTGTACATTTTTATAACAGAAAACCCAAACCAGCCTTTTTTTTTTGAAACAGCCCTACTGAAAAAGTGGTCATTTGAATTGACCCCTCGTGGAATTTATACAATACATTCCTTTTAGTCAGCATGTGGACCACTTCATAATTCAACTATTAACAATAATGGAGTCAGCATTTTGGAGGGTTAATTTTAATTTTAAACAAGTAATTTACTAAAATTTACACATCTTGCAATAAATATACATTTATACAATAACAAATAAGCCTCTGTCTACCCGTCAATCTCTTCTTTCCCCCTATTAGGGCCCCTGAGATATCTGTAACAGAACCAGTTTGGCAGCTTTCTGCAGTCATACCAATAAACAACTATTTACTAGCACCTAGACAAATTGTATAGATTAATTATGACACTTTACTGTTGCCTTTTTTGCCCCTGGCTTTTACAGCCCCTTGAATGCAACATTATGTTTTAAAAGTCTAAACCTTATGGCCGTTCTTGTTAAGTGCCAATGGCCAGGTGCACGGGTGGATCAGCATTAATTTCTTACCTGCTGTATTTTAGGTTTTAAGTAAAAAAAAGACAGTTCTTTAAGATTTATTTTTACTTTAAGTGCTTAAAGTGATCACCTGAAATGAAATTTAATTAAAATATCTGAGTAATTTAATTATTATTGTGATTATACATTAATAACAGTCAACTAAGTTAAGATTTCTGCTGTATTTTAAGGCAAAAAACTCATCTGTGTTGTATTTGCCAGTATTTTTCTGTATTTGCCACTGGGTAGTATTTTCAAGGCCGGTAAATACCACGGGTAAATACCGGGGAAGGTATTTACTGCCCAACCCTGCATCTGATCAGGATCTGCACTGTTCGCTTTTTGGTCAAATATAACATAATATAAAAGGGATCCTGATCTGACAGTACAGATGTGCAGAATGATCTGGATCTACTGTTCGTCCATGCAATAAAAGGCATAAAGGAAAGGGATAATACACTTACCTACATGTATCAATATATGAGTTTTCATTAATTAAGTAATGTACATGTACATTGTATAATATTTTGGTTGTCATAAAATCGAATGATACTTTGTGTGAATTATGGCCACTGGACACAATCTTGTATTGTAGGATGTCAAAGGTGTTCATTTCCAAGGAAGTCAATATTTAGTCATTTAGTCGTGTGCGTCTTTTTTCAGTTTCCCTGACCATGTTTTTTTTCCACAAATTTTGAAATTTTATTTGTACAACGTTCACTGAAAATCAGACAATAATCAATCTGCCTAAACTGTCAGAATCCATGATGTTGTTGCAATGCAAAGTAAAAAGTTCCAATAACCACTGTCTTTTTTTCAGGCCTGGTGATTTTATTTAACGATTAAATCAATATTCGATAATTTTATCACAGTATGGAAATCATTTGGGTTGTTTAAAGTGTGTGAAGCCCATAACAACCTAAATGTTTTTAATATCCTGATGAAGACGATAAAATATTGATTCAAATGTTATATATCCATTTTGTAGCCTCCAAAATATTCTCAGTTCTTTCCATAATATTGAGAAGAACTTGTGATACCACACCCGAAGAACGGCAGTTGGAACAGCCAGGGATAGTGGCGACAAAGCAAAATGACAACATGCTTTTTTGCAGCAACTTGCAGTAAAAGAGGCAAAACATATTGCCGTTGTTGAGCAATGCCCCGGGCCAAAAGTTTTCCAATTCAAAATGACAAAATCTAAAAAAGCATTTCATCATTGTGAAGTGCAAGATGAGAGTAAATATTATTTTTCGGCTAGCTGCTATGTGAGCACAATGCACACAGTATATAGTTATTTGGTTTTTTGACACAGAATGTGAGGATATATTGCCGGTCTGGGTGTCACATTACCCGAGCCGCAGGCGAGGAATGACACCCAGACTGTAATATATCCTCACATACCCTTTCAAGGAACCAAATAATTGTTTTTTTATACTGCAAAGACTTTTTCAGACAAAATTAATAAGAAAACATCGATTATTTCGCTTATTTAATGCCGAACGGCTTAATTCCCCTCTGAGAACCTCAATAATTACATGTCTGACGTCATTAATTTACCTGCATGACGTCACTTCTTTAGAAATTGAATGGACTATCCATTTGATTTTTATTCACAAAATTTGAGAATAATCTGATCGTTTTCAACGTTAAAAACATAACATAAATATTTTCTGTAACAATTTTAGTAATTCCTAAGCATACCGCTTTATAATTTACAAGACTGTCTTCAAATTATGCATTTTTACGGAAATTCAAAACAAAATGGCGGACGACAACAAAAGATGGGAGGCCAGACGGGGAAATTAAGGCACGTGCAGTTCATATCTACGGACGTTTTCGTTGTCTGTTCTTTATGTCTCAAGCAGTTACGATCAAAACTGGTGGAAATCGACCTGATTTAAATTCTTTTTTTTTCACTCCCACATGAAAATTTCAACACTGGTATGTCAAATATCGTTATAAAACATAAATAATGATAAAAGTAACAATAAAATAAACGAATAATCCACAAAATAACTTGTTAAACCTACCACAGCATATGCCGTTTACACGGTGAAAATTATCGATAAACGCGAGTCAGATAAACTTTATGCAGTGTAATCGACATGGGTGGAGGTTTAAACCAGTTTTGCATAAAAAACGAAAACGTTACATATAAAGGATTACATATATTGATTCTACTTGAATGTGGCTTCTCAGGTACGTATTTCTTAAAAATAAATATGGTTTAAGATGCTTGATGAAGCCGGCAAAAGATTGAAAAGTTGCGATTCATTTTCCGATCGGCGGCATATAGAAATAGAAGGAAAATTTTCCGCATTGATTTGAATAGTAACTGGGTTGTGCGCGAAGAGCGACCATCGTATATATAGAAAAGCTCTTATTGCGCACAAATAGTTGGGCTAATCACTGATCATCTGCACTGGTTGCTTTTTTGTCAGAAATAACCTAAAAAGAACAGTTTAGATAGTGAATAGATGGCACGGATGTGCCTTCTGATCAGGATCTAAACTGTTCGCCCATGCAATAAAGGAGTATTTACCGCTATGGAGGAAAGGGTTAATATGAGGTTCAATCTTCAGTTCCTGGACTCTGTTCATCATTTTAATAATAACTGCTTCAAAACAAGAACAACTGCCAAGAAGATGGATACTTAAAGTTAATGCTTTGAAAACCTTTTACGCCATAAATTTGCATTTTATCACAATGTCATGTGCAACGAGTGTAGATCCAGATCATGTGGACATCTGTCTAATCAGTATCTGCACTGGTCGCATTTTGGTCAGAAATAACCTAATGAATCAAAAAGCGAACAGTTTAGATCCTGATCAGACGGCACGGATGTGCCGGCTGATCTGGATCTAAACTGTTTGCCCTAGCAATTTGTAAAATGTGTTAACCCTTTCTTCCATATTTATGCCCGTTTGGATTGGGCGAACAGTGTAGATCTAGATCAGGCAGCAAATCAATGATGTCTAATCAGGATCTGCACTGTTTGCTTTTTAGTAAGGAATAACCTAAAAAAACCCAAAAAAGCACACACTGCAGATCCTGATTAGACATCATTGATGTGCTGCCTGATCTAGATCTACACTGTTCGCCCAATCCAAATGGGCATAAATATGGAAGAAAGGGTTAACACATTTTACAAAAGTACATAACCATTGACTACATAGAGCACTATACAACTATACACACTAAGTATGACACAAAATCAATTAACCCTTTCCTGTACAGATACATCTTTATTGTTAGGGCGAACAGTTTAGATCCAGATCAGCCGGCACATCCGTGCCGTCTGATCAGGATCTAAACTGTTCGCTTTTTGATTCATTAGGTTATTTCTGACCAAAATGCGACCAGTGCAGATCCTGATCAGACGGCACGGATGTGCCGGCTGATCTGGATCTACACTGGTCGCACATGCGTAAAAATGCGTATATATCCAGGAAAGGGTTAAAATTTCAAAGTATTCACCATTTACACATTTCAAATGTCTTTGTTCTATATCAAGAGGAATTCCTTGCATCCTTGCAGCTGTCTTGTAGATTTTCCAATCTCTGGGATCTATGCTAATGCTTTTCTCCATTTAAAGGTGTTTTAGTGTGTGCTTCCAGTGTAGACCCAGATCACCTGCACATAAGTGCCGTTTGATCAAGATCTACACTGGTCGCCTCTTAGTCAGAAGTAGCCCAGGAATTGAAAGTGAACAGTGAAGATCCTGTTAAAACCACAGGGAGGTGCAAGGTGATCTGGATCTATCCCGTTTTCTCATGGATGTGCTGGCTTATCTGGATCTTCACCGTTAGCCAATGGATATTTCGGCTGATCTGCATTTTGCTGTTGGAGAGATTTTGATAATTTTCTTTTTTATCAATATAAGTTTAATTACGGCCGTAAAATGGCCCTTAATAATAAAATATTTCTGGGAAATCATTTGCTGAGGCAAATTTGCAAGTCAGATGCATGTTGACAATGTTAAACCCAGTCTGGCTGTATTTGATACATTTCATTCAATCTAAATTAAATCAAAATGAGTCTTGCTGTTTTTGGAGAGCAAAAAAGCACAACTTTACCTTTAGAACATATATAGAGAATAAGTTTGACAACAATTCATCAAATTTTATTCTAAATTTGATTCTGTAAATATTCAAAATAATTTTTGTTCATGCCTCACTACATTCATTTCAAACAGCATCAGATATTCCTCTAACATGATTCTAACTTGCTTTCTCTTGTTAACTATTTTCCTCAATGAAAACACCTTTATTGCAAGGGCGATCAGTTTAGATCCAGATCAGCCGGCACAACCGTGCCGTCTGATCAGGATCTAAACTGTTCGCTTTTTTATTCATTAGGTTATTTCTGACCAAAATGTGACCAGTGCAGATCCAGATCAGACGGCATGGATGTGCTGGCTGATCTGGATCTACACTGGTCGCACATGCATAACAAGAGCCAGTCAGAAACCACAGCATGCTCAACTATTCGAAGTCAGACATATTTAAGCACATTTAAAACTGGGCTTCATTTAAACTGGGGAGTGATTCAGGAGTTTATGACACCCAACACACACACATGAACAAAAGTTTCTAAATCCAAGTTCAATAAATTACACTTAATTTATTATTGTAGTTTTTTTTAGAGGGTTTACACAACCCAGTCCATACACCCCTGCCCACCTATTGTGTGGTGTAGTATAGTAAGGTATGGTATTGTTGTTGGTGGTGTTGTTGACGGTGTTGTTGGTGGTGTTGTTGTTGTTGGTGGTGTTGGTGTTGTTGTTGTTATTAGGGTTTTTGTAGGTTGTGTTGTTGGTGTTGTTGTTGTTGGTGGTGGTGTTGTTGTCAGTGTTGTTGCTGTTGGCAGTGGTTGTTGATGTTATTGTTGGTGTTGATGTTGTTGGTGGTGTTGTTGACGGTGTTGTTGGTGGTGTAGTTGTTATTTGTGTTATTGTTGGTTGTGTTGTTGGTGTTATTGTTGGTGGTGGTGTTGGTGGTATGTGGTGGGGGGTGGTGGTAGTGTGGTGTGGTGTGGTGGGTGGGTGGTGGTGGTGGGTGGTAAGTAGTGGTAGGGGGTGGTGGTGGGGTGTGGGGTGGTGGTGGGTGGGTGGATGTGGGTGGGTGGGTGGGGGGGGTGGGTGGGGGGGGGGTTGGTGGTGGTGAGTGGTGGTGATGTGGTGTGGTGGGTGGGTGGTGGTGGGTGGGTGTGGGGTGGGTGGTGGTGGTGGAAGGTGGTGGTGGGAGGTATGTGTGGGGTGGGTGGGTGAGGGGTGGGTGGTGGTGCTGGTGTGGTGTGGTGTGGTGTGGTGTGGTGTGGTGTGGTGTGGTATAGTGGTATAGTATGGTATGGTATAGTATAGTATAGTATAGTATAGTATAGTATAGTATAACCACTCAACACTTTCAACCAAAGTATGTTAAGTACATCTGTTTTAAACCTTTTCTATAGCATTACCTATGAAAAACACTAACATTGAAACTTTAACCATAATTTCTAAGTCTTAATTCTAATTTCTAAGCAAAAAAGGGCAAAAATTAAATAAAAAAAGCAAGGATGAGTTATGGGCCTTTGAAAATCAACCTGATGTATGATAAAATAAAGGTATACAAAGTTTTAAAGTTGTCGTTTTAATAGCATGAAAGATATGAGGTTTCACCACCTTGCACGCAAACTTTAACCTTAATTTCTAAGTCTAAAAAGGGCAATAATTTGATATAAATCAAAGAAAGAGTTATGGTTCTTGGCATACATAGTCAGGGTCATGATAGTGAACAAGTTTCAAAGCTATAGTATAAGAAGTATGAAAGTAACTAGCTTGCACGCAAACTTTAACCTGGAATTCTAAGTTGAAAAAGGGCCATAATTTGATTAAAAATTAAAGAAAGAGTTATGGTTCTTGGCATACATAGTCAGGGTCATGATGGTAAACAAGTGTTGAAAGTTTCAAAGTTATAGTACAAGAAGTATGAAAGTAACTAGCTTGCACGCAAACTTTAACCTGAAATTCTAAGTTGAAAAAAGGCCATAATTTGAACAAAATGGAAGTTAGAGTTATGCTTCTTGGCATACCCACTCGGGATATGATAATGAACAAGTGCTGAAAGTTTCAAAGTTGTAGTATAAGTAGTATGGAAGTTACGGGTTTGTACACTAGCTTGCACGCAAACTTTAACCTGAAATTCTAAGTCGAAAAAGGGCTATAATTTTAATAAAATGAAAGTTAGAGTTTTGGTTCTTGGCATACACACTTGGGAGATGATGATGAACAAGTGTGCCAAGTTTCAAAGTTGTAGTGTAAGTAGTATTGAAGTTAAGTGTTTGTACAGTAGCTTGCACACAAACTTTAACCTGAATTTCTAAGTCGAAAAAAGGGCCATAATTTGATGATAATGAAAGTTAGAGTTATGGTTCTTGGCATACACATTCGGGACATGATGATGAACAAGTGTGCCAAGTTTCAAAGCTGTAGTATAAGTAGTATTGAAGTTATGTGTTTGTACAGTAGCTTGCACACAAACTTTAACCTGAAATTCTAAGTCAAAAAAGGGCCATAATTTGATCAAAATGAAAGTTAGAGTTATGGTTCTTGGCATACACACTCGGGACATGATGATGAACAAGTGTGCCAAGTTTCAAAGCTGTAGTATAAGTTGTATTGAAGTTATGTGTCTGTACATTAGCTTGCACGCAAACTTTAACCTGAAATTCTAAGTCGAAAAAGGGCCATAATTTGATCAAAATGAAAGTTAGAGTTATGGTTCTTGGCATACATACTCGGGACATGATGATGAACAAGTGTGCCAAGTTTTAAAGCTGTAGCTATAGTTGTTTTTAAGATATCAGTAGGTTGCACGCAAACTTTAACCAAAGCGGGACGCCGATGGCGACGCCGACGCCCAAGTGAGTACAATAGCTCGACATATTCTTCGAATAGTCGAGCTAAAAGTGCGTATACATAGAGGAAATGGTTAAACATGATTCATAACACAATTATGTTTCTCAGCATCTCACACTCGCTATAACCATTTACTCAACAGATACAACTTACAGTACATAGGCAACCAGTGTACATCTAGATCAGCTGCCATATCCGTGCCATCTTATCAGGATCTGAACTTTTTGCTTTGATTTCATTAGGAAATTTCCGATTTAGAAGCAAACAGTTTAGATCCAGATCTATGGATTTGCCAGCACTTCTGGATCTAAAGAGGATGCCCATGTGATAAAGGGAGGTATCTATGGAGTAAGGTAAATAGGAAACACAGTCACTTGACAATTGGAGAAATTCATTCCTTATTGGCATTTCAATCCTGACCATTTCTCGAAATTGTGGCAGCATGATCATTTCTCAGAGTTGTGGCATTTTCATGTCTCAAAATTGTGGTATTGTCTTCATTTCACAAATTTTTGGCATAAGTATTTTCATTTCTCATAAACAATAATCAGTTCAAGAAATTGTGGCATTATTATTTCTTTATTTCTCAAATTGTGGAATTATCATTTCTTCATTTCTCAAAAATGTGGCAATTTCATTTCTTATTTTCAAAATTGTTGCATTATGATTCCTTCATTTCTCAAAATTGTGGAATTTTCTTATATCATAATTGTGGCATTTTCAATTCTCAAAATTCTGGCATTGACAATTATTATAGTTGTGGCATTTTGCCATAACCATTTCTCGAAATTTTGGCTTACACATCATTTCATTTTAAAATTGTGTCATTGTCTTACTATAATTGTGGCATTTCAATTCTCAAAATTGTGGCACTGTCATTTCTCATACATGTAACTGTATCATGATCACTTCACCAAATTGGAGCATTATCCTTTCAAGTCTTGAAACTGTGGCTTTATCATTTCATGATACATTAGCATTATTACACCTCCAAATTGTGGTATTATCATTTCTAAAATTTGTCGCATTTTTCATTTCTCAGAATCGGATTTATCAGAAATTTCACCCAATGCTTTTTTATATTCTTCTAAGTCCCTGTCTTTTTGTTTCAACTGTTCTTTGAAAGCCTCAGCTTGTTTTTTAATCTCTTCCAGTTCTCGTTTTAACTTATCCTGGTCTGACTCTTCGTCTGTTACATCGCCAGCATCCCCTGTCCCGCTCTATAATACAAAAGTAAAACTATATAAATATCACATCCCATTGGGGGAGACAGTACGAAATGTTAACCCGAGAGAAGTAATGTCAACCGAGGCGTTAGCCGAGGTTGACATTACATTCTCAAGGGTTAACATTTCGTACTGTCTCCCCCAATGGGATGTGATATTTATTTTATTACACCGAACATCCGAACATTTGTTTTTTTAGAGATCTTGACTATGACCAAATTAATTGCTTATCTCCCTTGGTCAATTACGCATGCGTAGAAGTTAATTTGTAATCGGATTTCCAAGATATTTATTTTTAGATCCACGCGAGGGTGACAGTATACTGTCGCATATGTGACAGTAGAAATTATCTCCCTCTGACGTCACATTACGCTATATAGTAAACTAATCACGTGAGGTGTAATAATAGAATTTGTCCTCGGACACTGATGCCCCCACTGCTGCAACATAATTTTAATAACAAAGGGCCATTCCTCTGGTAAAAACGGTCGCAGGAAAAAATCCTTTCTTTACAATCATATACACATCCTGCTTGATCATCTGTGCAAGTTTGAAAGAAATCCGCCATATAGTTTAGGAGGAGTTGATGCCACAAGATTTGGGGACGGACGGACGAGTGCAACTCTATATGCCTCCCACTTTGTTGGGGCACAAACATTTAGGGTAAGCACCATAATACAATCTAGATGTTCTGCTGGTTATATTCACACATCACTCCTTATATAGCGGTACTTATTTTAAAAAGTGTGTGACCAGCTAAGATCCAAATCAGCCAGCACATCCATGACATCTGATCACGATCTATTCGCTTGCTGGTCAACAATAACCTAATAAATGAAATAAGCAGTGAAGAATCTGATCCTGATGGGACAGGGACAACAAATATGTGCCAGCTGATTTGGATCTACAATTTTAACCTGTGATAAAGGTGTATCTATGGTAAGGGTTAAGACCTCAATATCATGCCCCAATTCTGAACAATCTTATGCTCAAAATCAATTTTTAACCGGACATATTTATTTAAGGTTCAAACCTTTAAACACCACTGGTGACCTTGAATTGAGCTGGCCAGGTTGGAACATGGGTTCTGCATATCGTTGTTGTTGAAACATGCACGTCGTCTTGATGGGGAGAACATCTGACTAAAGTTTCATAAAATTCCTTCTAGGGGTTGAAAAGTTATGGGCCAGACTTGAAATGTGCACGCACGCACTGAAGGACGGACCTATATCCCCATGCCGCTATGCGGCGGAAGTTAACAATTTTGCAGGCTCTGTTTTATTGATCCTGTTCATGGGCATAATAGAAAAATGCATATTACTGCCCATGCTACCTAGCCCGAGTTTAGTGCAACTCTAAATTTACACCAATGAACAGTACAATTTTGATCCATCCCAAACGATGATATGCATATGGCGGTGAACATGGAACCTTCAATGCGGTATTTTCAGATTAATATCATTTCATTTTCAGCAGCTTATGATCCCCAGATAAAAGAAAAGTCCATCCTTGGCTTTTGACACAAATGATGTAAACATACACAGCAAAGTTCACACATACCTTTTGTAACATTGCATCTACATCAATTTCAGTTGACTCTAATGTGTCGTCCTCTAGTCTCTGACGTTTTAAAGGCGGTTCATCTCCAGTAACTAGAAAGCAGACATTAAGTTTATACTGTGTAATCATTATATTATGCACAGGGTTTCATTTTCTCATATTTGGCCTCGAGGAAAGTAAGCAAAAATCAAAACTCAGCGAAATTTAACCAAACAATAGCTTATCTTATGAGAATAATTTAAATGTGAGAAAAGCCCACGCTAAAAATGTTATTTGAGTTCTATACGAAAATTTGTTCAGGATCAGTAGGAGCACAACATTGTAATCTGATGTAAGTTGTATAAACAAACAGCATTCTTGTGATTTCTATTGTAAAGGATCCAGAGACACCCAGTCTACAATTCTACAATAAAATAATCAATAAGTAGTTTTTCCCTGCCAGAAACCAAACAAACTAGATGTTGTTTTTCTTGTCTCACTCCCCACCCCCCCCCCCCCCCTTAAGTTATTTTCTCAAGCACAAGAATGCAACTTGTAATACTGACTCCAGCTGATACATTTATGCCTTTGGTTTGATCCAAGCTCATAGCCTTTTTATATACCAGACAAGATGTTATGCTATTTCTTTACCTTCGTGTACAATGACGGAGTTTCCCATTGATGCAACAGCATGTATATCCAGATGTTCATGTGATCCTAGGTCTCCTCCATTTGTTACATATGTCACATTCTGAAATAATCAAAACCTTGTAAAGTTTTTAACAGCATCTATCTGATTGGCTTATTAGGATCATGTGACTGTTTTATTTCTCAGTGAAGCAAACGTCGGTACATATAGTACTATGCACAAATGTATACTACTAATATTACTTTGCACAATGATTTTTACTAAATAAATAAATAAAAAAAAAACAACAGAATTTTTGTTGGAAGCTAAAATAATAAGAATTGAATTTCACCCTTTGCATTTCATCAATGTATGAAATTTATTCAGAAAGTTAACACCTTTTTTTTTTATAAAACCTTCGATTTTATGCAAATTAGTTGTAAAAATTCTTATAGTTCACACATCAATGAAACCCAGAAAAACAAAAGTCAATTATTAAATATAACAGGAAAATCAACATTTATTTATCAAACTATTTTTCAGAAAACTAGATGGGTGTTCAGTTGAACACTTGTGTCGCCCTCTGGTGCTATGTCGGAATAAAAATACAAGTACAAAAAGGGGCATAACTCCATCAAAGAATTTGGCATCATCATGAGTGTATTGTCATAAGCAATATAATTTGAAAGTTTGATGTAAAAATATTAAGAAATGACAAAGTTATAGCCAACGTTAAGTTTTCGTGTAATAATCCAAGTACAAAAAGGGGCATAACTCCATCAAATGTGACATTGATCGTGAGAATTTGGCATCATCGCTAGCGTGTTGTCATATAATTGGAAAGTTTGATGAAAAAATATTAAGAAATGACAAATTATAGCCAACCTTAAGTTTTCGTGTTGTCATAAGCAATATAACTTGAAAGTTTGATGAGATTTTTATGGCAGTTAATGTTTACCACATTAAATTTAATGCTATTCCACTTCTTAATCAATCAGGTTGAAACATGTATGTGCCGTCCAATCAGAATCTACACTATTCACACAGATTTTTCATCAGGTTACTTTTTAACAAGAAGTGACCAGTACACATTCGATGAAATGGCACAATGTTCCAGCTAATCTGGATCAACACTGGTTGCACTCATGATAAAACAAATAATTGTGAAATCATTAAAGTGAATTTCCATACATTATGTAAAAACTGTAAATGAAAAGTAAGTTTTTGCATAAATTGTCAGAATTTAAACTGCAACAGAAACACAAAATAGAATAAAGAAATCTAACTCATTTATTTTCTTTACACGGATATAGTTATCAAGTACAAAAATTGATGCCTCACCGCGAAAGATGCAAATGAGGCTGATTTACTATATGCGTACGCATGGGTAGTCTAACGTAATCAGAACGAAATAATCGCCATCCCACCGGAAAAGAAACAAATAAAACGTCAAGGAAGAATGAACATTACCAACGACCATACATTTCGACTTTAAATAGATATTCCTCACCTCTTTTTTTTTTTAAATACGCTTTGGTGCTTTGGTATCCTTCACAGTGTTTGTTGTTGAAAATAATCACGTTACATACTGAATATTAATTAACGTTAATCTATCCGAAGTAATGTCGACCCCAATAATTTGAACGTACATTCTAGTAACACCATATCACTCGGAGTATTTGTATTTAATATTTGACAGTGCGATAGTATCATCTTTATTTATAAATGAATAAAATACTATGGACTGTCACTTATATATTCAATATTCATGGGATACTTTCATGTAGTTACAAGGATTATGTGGGCAGATTGATTCGGGAATTTAACCCTTTCCCGTACAGATATGCATTTTTACGCATGTGCGACTGATCAGGATCTGCACTGGTCGCATTTTGGTCAGAAATAACCTAATGAATCAAGAAGCGAACAGTTTAGATCCTGATCCGACAGCACGGATGTGCCGGCTGATCTGGGTCTAAACTGTTCGCCCTAGCAATTAAGGTGTGTCTGTACAGGAAAGGGTTAAAACCAACACAGAATTCAACATAAACATAATTTAGAAAATTGAGATCAAAGAATTCAACAATCCACGAAAAAAGTGTCTAACAGAAATCCGCAACATTTTATGCCAAAAATAGAAGTACATCCACAGTAGTCGAACCTGTCTTCAAAGAGCACTTAGGGAAAACCCATAGGCAGGTGGTCTTTGATTACAGGTAAAGGGGTAGATTCACAAAGGCTCAAAATTTGCCTAAAATTATCTCAAATTTTAAAATTGCATTAAAATCACTGAAAGTGTGTTTTTATAATCTATAATGGTTGTTTTCTTGAAAAGATAAACATTGAAGACGAAGCCATAAACCAAAATAAAAAATTAGGTATGTCAAATGTGTCTGAAATTTGAAAATGTTTGCCAAAATGCAATTTTTTGTTAAATTTTCATCATATTTTGGTGATTTTCACAATGGGCACAGGCTTCGACCAAACTAATTTAAAGAATTTTCTTTGTATAAAATGTGTGCTGAATTCATGGTCAAAATTTGGTTTTGGTCGAGAAGTGTGCCCTTATCGAAATCCTCTAAAATCTGCTATGAAAAAGTACAAAAATATGAATTTTTACACATTTTCCTTATTTTTAGCAATTTTGATGGCCCCTTGTCAAACTCCTTTAGCAGTAATCAATATAAAATTTTAAGATATGAAAAGTATAACCATCTATGTATTCAATGGCATTAAAATTTAAGATACGTAACAAAATTAAAAATTTTACATATTTTTAGGCCAATATTAGGCCTTTGTGAACCTAATCCTTTGCTTTTTTAAATCAGTCCATGAGACAAATATAATGTGGTCTTTATTCACATGTGATCTTTGTT
This sequence comes from Corbicula japonica, assembly GCA_038501625.1. Lineage (NCBI taxonomy): Eukaryota > Metazoa > Mollusca > Bivalvia > Venerida > Cyrenidae > Corbicula > Corbicula japonica. The sequence continues at coordinate 25,363 of JAZAYU010000151.1, forward strand.
TACGGGTGGTCTTTAGCACAGGTTGGACTGTATAAAGTGTAAAAGGTTAAACTTACCCCATCCTCATCTTTGACTGTGGTAACCCCTTGTAAGACCTCTCCTGACCCTAGACCTTGCTGTTTAATGATATTAAGGGCAATTTTTCCTGCCTCTGAAAATGAACATCATATCTGCTGTCAGAGTGATTAAATATTTACAACATATATATGCAGTTGAATGTGTGTGACAAATAAAGGCGCATTTTAGTGACTGGTCGTCAGATCTGGAAAGTGTAGCGGTTTTCAATAGATGATGTTAATCACATTGTTACTTCCCCTAAATCAAGCAAACCATAAAAAGCTATGTAGATACCGTAAAACTCCTTTTAAACGCCCCTGGGGGCGTTACATTTTCCGAAAGGGGGACATATATTATTTATTTATATTTTAATATTAGATTCTGAAGGATATTGGATAAAAAATATAGATTAACTCATTTTTTCCCTAAAATAACATGGGGGGGGCGTTTATTTGAGGAGGGGCGTTTAATAGGAATTTTACGGTATACGTCACCTGTTAAGGTTATAGTTTGTCCACTTTCTACAGCTGATGTGATTATGTTACCATCTGACGTCGAGATCATGGTTATTCCTTGACTTTCTAACCAGTTTATAGCATCTGTGGTGTTAGAACCTGAAAAAGACGAGTTTAAAGCTTCTGTAATATTAGAAAACAGGTAATGGCTATGAGGGAGACTTGAGATAGAGATATTCTGAACTGCTCCCTTTGCTCTCCTAACAAGAGACCGTCGAAGACGGGTTATGCTCCCCAAAAGGGTACTTTGTCACAAAAACAGTCGTATAAGTATTGAGGTTATGGGCCGGACACGAATTGAGATGTACGTACTGACGGACGGATGGTCAACCCGGCGACTAAATGCTCCCCCGAATTTCTTGGTAAATCTGGTATCTTTTCCCTGTTCAGGCTTCCTTAGCCAATCACCGTGAAAGACGACTGCTTTAGTTTTTCCAACTTATTTTCCTACCAATAGATTTTGATAACATTTTCAGAGGTAATGGGTATTCCCTTAAAAATAAAAATATGAAAAAAAAATGGTATGTCACCAGGCTTGTCCAAACGCTATTTTATTATAAAATGAGATTTCTAGATTTTATTAGCTTTTTATTTCAGTAAAAAGGTGTCCCTGAAAAAGGCTCAATAAAACTTTTAAAATCACCATAATATTTCTATACAATCAGAGGTTCCACTTGACCCGGGAGATGACCTTTTGACCCTTGAAATTTCCAAAAAGCCTAATTTTGACCCTTATGATTTTAGCTAAAGGGTCATTTTGACTTAAATTAGGAGTATTTTGGCAATTAATTGGCAGAATCTCCCTAAAAGTTATCAAAATGACCCTTGAAATTCAGCAGCTAGTGGATCCCCTGACAATATCATATTTGTATACCTTGGTCATGTTTCTAACATTTCATTCAAATCTAAAAAGGTGAACAATGTTGATTTTTTGAAACTGATCAAATTTAAAATTGCTGCCCAAAAAGGGGTTTTGAGCATCCCCACCAAACCCCCTCTGGATCTGCCTCTGACAATGGCTGATCAGATGGCACCAATATGCTGGCTGTACACTGTTTGCGCATGAAATAAGGGTCTCTCTATGGAGCAATGGGTGAAAGGTACAAACATGTACATACTAGTGTTTGAACTTTGAGCTGTGGCCTCCGCTAACGCTGCTAGGGTTGCCAACACCGAGGTACTGTTACCTTCTTCAGTTGAGTCATCTACAATCAAAAACAAACACCCAAAATATATATCAAACAATAAAATAAGATCTTTCTCTATGTTTTCAATAAATTTTCAATATTTAAATAACCTAAAAATTTAAGAATCTATCTAACTATAATTATTTCAGAAAAATCAGCAAATAATCCACTCAATTTCTATTAACAATGTTTAAGTTTGTCAGAATTTAAATAATTTCATGATTTTATAGGCTTGTTTAGATCCAGATCAGATGGCACATCCGTGCCATCTGATCAAGATCTAACATGTTTATTTTAGATTTATTAGGTTATGTCTGACCAAAAAGCAAACAGTGTAGATCCAGATCAAATTTTATTGATGTGCCATCTGATCTGTATCTACACTGGTTACACATGCGTAAAAATGTGTATATATGGAATAAAGTGATAAGATGTCTTCCTTTTATGAATACAGTTGAGCTCCCATATAATGTGATCTGATATATTGCAAAATCTAATACTAGAATAGGTGTTCCGCGGAACACATGTGTCGCCTATCTGCAAAATGTTGAAATGTGGGCCTATGTTTAATCATATATGATAAAAAAGTTTAATTCAAGTTGATTGCAATACTACACTAGAATTTGGTGTTCCATGGAACACACGTCACCTCAATTGCATTCCAAAGGGGCTAAACTAAAATTGGTGAAATCGGAGTTATCGTTCTGGTTTTCACCAATGGCTATTTGCATGCAGATGATATATAATTAAATTCCAAGTATTAAGTTAAAAAGAAAAGCACTTTCAAATTTATAGGCAACATTAAGATAATGTTAAATATGCATTTGAAAGGAGCATAACTCATAAATTATTTATACAGGAGTTATCATTCTCATGGGTGAAAGTTGGAAATCTTGTGAATCCTGAAAATTTGGTCCCCGGTCAGTCCCCCCCCCCCCCCCCCCCCCCCCCCGCAAGCTCCTGGGAATTAGTGGTTTTGAGTGCTTGTACAGCACTTTTCCAGGATTATATGATTGCCAAAGACTGACTTATTATCATGCAGAGAATGCATGATTTTCTATCAACAGCTCTTGTTCATGGATATACCCTAAACATACTCTTTGATGTTGATTTTTTAGAATGAAACATAACCTTCAAAATTTTTCAACAGTTTTATTCTTGTGTCCATGTAATTGATATTATCATTATATAATAATATTATGCACATGCAAAAAATGCATGATATCACCATTGATCATAGGTTAAGAGTAGGAAGATTAGTAACTTATTTTAATTTAATTTCACATGGTCTAGCACATAGTTCAACAATTTAATTCAGAAAAAACACTGGAACACATTCACAGTTACATGACTCTAATTCTTTTCCAGGGTCCCTTTTTACTTTCCAAGTCCTTAGTGTTGTACGCTGGGGGTAGAAACTTCATTTTCAATATTTTTGTAACGATGTATTATCACAAGAATATTGTTGTTGTTTTTTTAAAGAATCACCTAACCGCTTAAAGACCAGCTATTGTATTGGACTACAGCGTACAGCGAGCCAATCAGAATTGTCGTATTATATTGTAATTCACAGCTACCTAGGTGTTTAAAAAGCGTTTGCAATGTCTTGATGATCGCGAACATTCCCGATTGGGAGCAATTGAATTTCCCATTCGGAACTTATTGGTGGAAACGGTCGAACCCAGCTAGTCTATTTACGGCTGTAGCCGAACGGGCTCCGGGCTATCTTTGTAAAAACCTGAAAACGAGCACCTTGCAATGACGATTCGTTACAAAAAATAAAGCGCAAAACAGATCGAGTCACTGAAATTTACTTTCGTTTTCGTTTCAACAGTTTGAAAGTCGAAGTCAGGGTTGAGGTAGGCCTATACCCCCTACTCCCCCCCCCCCTCTGAAATCTCAACAGATTTACACGTTTTGGAAAAGTGATCCCTGAGGACATTGAAAATCCGGAACTTCCGAAGCAGTCCGGAAAACTTTCACCCATGCATTCTTGTTCATGAAGATGATATTAAATATAAAATGAATAGGGCAAGCAGGGGCGGATCCAGGATTTCAGCAAGGGGGGTTCAACTCATCGAGTCGTATTTTTTTAACAGCGTCAATTTGCAACTGAGCTAAAACATAAGTCCTTCGGACGCTTCCAGGGTTCTCAATAAATAATGTTTGTAACAGGCTACTATGAATTTTAAGAGTCCTTGCTAATCTAGGGCGTCCGCGGGCCTGCTCCCCAGGAAAATTCTGAAAATGAATATGCGAAGTCCGGCATTCTGAAGTATTTTGTGGGAATTTTATAGTTTTGAACTACTCCTTCATACTTTATTGTAACTATTTCATTGTGAGCAGTAGTATTGCAATTTTTAGCACTCAGATACAAATACTCTGCCTCATTATCTGAGTCTAGATATGCAACTTACAATGTTTCAACTCAAGAAGTTGTTAATTAGAGAAGAAAACTGCTCGAAATGGCTAAGTTCAGGGTTCCCAGTTTCTGGTCAATACTTTTGCAAGTTGGAAAATGTTGAAGACATTTTAGATGCACTAATAACTGTTTGTGGTGGGATGGGGTTTAGAGAGAAAATTAGCTGTGAGATGCTTTTGGTTTCCCTACTGGACAAAAATATCATTTTCTTGAATCATTTTGCATAAAACAAATTAATGAACATTAACGTGCTGAGCCCATAGTCAACTTTTAAAAATGATGGTTTTACTGTATAATTAAAGTAAACTCTATGTATGAAGAAAAAACATCCGATTTTTTTAATTAAGAACCTTCCTCTCTAGGTATCAGAACTCGGCGAATAATCCTCTGGCTTCCATCATAGTCCTGTCTAAATTCTTCAGAATAATTAAAATATCTTGTTTTCGTAAACTTAAAATCTACAATGTTGAATTAGTGTATAAGATGTCTCATAATCTAGTAATATCGTTTTTAGTCAGAAATTAGGATTTTATTTATTTTCTATGATTTGTGCTCGACTCTACCTCAGTAAATTACTCTACGCGAACTTACAGCAATTGTGCTCATGGTCATTACTTTTTGTCTTCGATGACTCGCCACCGGCCTTGATAATGAAAATACATGTATATTTTTTTATTCAAACTTCATTTTTTTCTTGTATTGCAAATATAAGCATAAAAATGAATGTTACATTTTATTCCAAAGACTCAAACTGCGCATTTTAATAAGTTGCAAAGGTCCGGTGATTTATCAAATGCCCATGACGATAGATTTGGGGACGCAAGAAACATGCAATACTAAGTTTTCCATTGATTAACAACTGACTACTTTGTATTTTGATTAAAATTAAAGCAGATTGGTCACATACAGTGGCAAGTGTGCAGGGGTGCGAGGTTGTTTATTGGCAATACACAGGTTAGAATTGAGAGCAAGTATGAGCGTGAAGTTCAAGTTTTGACAGTCAAGACGATCACAGAGGCCTCATTTTTCAAATGAAACAATTTTGCACCCAACTTGTTGTCCATTTCTTTCTGGAAACCATTAACATTGATTCGTATCCGCAAACTTCGAACCTCGAACCACCCGGGACAAAAAATCGGGGAAATTAGGGGGGTTCGTTGGAACCCCCCGAACCCCCTCTGGATCCGCCACTGGCAAGTAATTTCAAAGTTATATGCAAGATTATGTTTCATGTTGGAGTTGCATTTGAAAGAGGCATAACTCAAAAAAAGTCAAACAGGAGTTATCATTCTTGTTGTAACTGATGTTGTTGTTCATGATGATGATATATTTCAAGTATGAAGTGAATAGGACAAGTACTTTCAAAGTTATAGGCAACATTAAGTTTCATGTTGGAGTTGCATTTGAAAGGGGCATAACTCAAAAAAGTCAAACAGGAGTTATCATTCTTGTTGTAACTGATGATTTTGTTCATGATGATGATATATTTCAAGTATGAAGTGAATACGACAAGTACTTTCAAAGTTATAGGCAACATTAAGTTTCATGTTGGAGTTGCATTTGAAAGAGGCATAACTCAAAAAAGTCAAACAGGAGTTATCATTCTTGTTGTAACTGATGATTTTGTTCATGATGATGATATATTTCAAGTATGAAGTGAATAGGACAAGTACTTTCAAAGTTATAGGCAACATTAAGTTTCATGTTGGAGTTGCATTTGAAAGGGGCATAACTCAAAAAAAGTCAAACAGGAGTTATCATTCTTCTTGTAACTGATGTTGTTGTTCACGATGATGATATATTCAAAGTATGAAGCGAATAGGACAAGTAAAAACACAGTTAAAGGCAACATTAAGTTTCATGTTAGTTGCATTTGAAAGGGGCATAACTCAAAAATAGTCAAACAGGAGTTATCATTCTTGTTGTAACGGATGTTGTTGTTCATGATGATAATATATTCCAAGTATAAAAGTGAATAGAACAAGTACTAACACAGTTAAAGGCAACATTAAGTTTCATGTTAAAGTTGCATTTGAAAGGGGCATAACTCAAAAACAGTCAAACAGGAGTTATCATTCTTGTTGTAACCGATGTTGTTGTTCATGATGATGATATATTCCAAGTATGAAGTGAATAGGACAAGTACTAACACAGTTAAAGGCAACATTAAGTTTCATGCCAAAGTTGCATTTGAAAGGGGCGTAACTCAAAAAATAGTCAAACAGGAGTTATCATTCTTGTTCTTACTGATGTTGTTATTCATGATGATGATATATTCCAAGTATGAAGTGAATAGGACAAGACAGTACTTTCAAAATTATAGGCAACATTAAGTTTCATGTTAAAGCTTGGGGACTACCGGACGACGCCGACGGAATTAGGATCCCTATGTGTCTACCTGCTATCGCAGGCGACACAATAACATGGTCAACCCGTGGACCCCGTTTTTCTCCCCATAAAATGATAGTAAAAATTTGTTAATGTATTTTGTAACAACAGTGTACCATCATCAGCCTCGGCACTCAAGTTCGAGTGACCTTCTATAGTTATTTGACCAGATCCGTCTATGATCGTGTCTGGACCGTCCACCTCTGAAGTTTCTACTGTAACAGTTTCCTCTGGTTCGAGATTCGTTATTGCTGTGTGCTGAAATTCAAACATCAAAACCATGAACCATAAATTATGGTTTGGCAGAATTTTGCCCCATCTATACGTTTTTTGGCGCAACTGGTGACATTTTCACAGGTATTGGAAACTTGCATTTTTATACAGTATTGACATGATTGGCTAAGCAAATCATGTGTAAAGTGTTGCCAAAAAGTGTGATATTAACTCAAACATCCTCTACCAAATCCCAAGACCCCCACCAATTTCTCTGTGCAATCTCAAAAATCGTCTGACCTGCATTGCTAGCTAGCGGAAACTCATCTGCTTTCTTACATTGTATGAAACATAAGTTTCATGGACTTTTTTTCCACATTATCTTAAAAATAATAGTTAAATGTTAACATTTACTCAATGGATACACCCTTTTTGACGTGCACAACCAGTACAAATGCAGAGCCCCTATATACAATGAAGTTTCAAATAATACATGTGCCTCAATTTTTTTTGTTATCAACACTATTTAGTAAATAGTATTTACATTTTAACAGCTTCATTATCCTTCTATATTTTAAAGTCATTGCATGTATACATAGCTTCAAAAAGGAAAACACTGATGTCCATTCAATATAGCAATATTTCAAAAGGGTCTCAAACTAAACTTACCTGTGCCATCTGAATTGCCTGTACAATATCTGGACGTCCATTCATAATAGCAATTTCAAAAGGGGTTTTCTCAAACTAAACTTACCTGTGCCATCTGAATAGCTTGTACAATATCTGGCCGTCCATTCATAATAGCAATATCGAAAGGGGTTTTCTCAAACTAAACTTACCTGTGCCATCTGAATTGCCTGTACAATATCTGGCCGTCCATTCATTATAGCAATATCAAGAGGGGTTTTCTCAAACTTATTTTCACAGGACATATCAGCACCAGCTTTTAACAGAACATCTATTACATCTATATGTCCTTTCTCTGTAGCCCAGTGTAATGGAGTCATCTTTAGCTGAAATAACATAAAGCTATACAGTCAAACCTGCCTTAAAAAACCATTCAGGGTAAAACCCAAAAGTGGTGTTTGTTCACAGTTGAAGTTGTTCTTAAAATCTGTCAGTGGACAAAAATGTGGTCTTTATCTATAAGTCATCTTTCTTTACAGGTGGTCTTTAGCACAGGTTAGACTGTAAAACTATGCTGAAGACTTAGATATTTATTTGTTTTTTTATTTATTTCCTAAATGTTGGCTTCTAGCCAATTCTATAAATAACTATCATTACAAGATTTAATTAAACTTTTGTATTCAGATTGGACAAACTGGATATAAATAGTCAAAATGAAAGATGTTCGGAAAATCAGAGTTGAAGGGTTTCTTTTTTGCCATTGACATTGTTTGTTTCTCTTTTTTTCTCCTAAAAACATGGAAAAAAAAACAAACAAATAAATACCATATCTTTGGCATCAATGTCAGCCATATGTTGCAAGAGCACATTAACAATATCCACATGGCCTTCCTGAGCTGCAACATGGAGTGGTGTCCTGTCCACCTTCGTACGAGCATCACGGCTGATTCCAGCTCGCAACAAAACCTCCGCTGTGCTTACATGTCCGTACTGGGCAGAAAAATGTAGGGGAGAGGTGCCCAGCTGAAATAGATTGACAAAAAAGTCAATTATAGTCCTCACCAGAGTGCAATAACAATATAACTCCTCTTATTTCAATAGTATTTATACTGTTTTAGCACAAAAATTAACAAAGTGCTTGCAAACAACCCTTTACTCCTTGGATAAGGCTTTTACCCCATGTGCCACAAGTGTAGATCTAGATCAACCTGCAAATCCTTGCATTCTAATTATGATCTACATGATGATTGCTTTCTTTTCTGACCTACAAGCAAAGCTGGCACATCTCTGCCATCTTCATGTGAATCTACAATATTTGATTGTTGTGTTAATTAATACTGCACAAATCATGATTATAAACAAACAGTTATTTTTTTTTTAGAAAACTGTAATTGTTCTATTCGTATTTATAAAATAATTAGAAAATTATAGAAGTATTTTTTCCTCCAGAATTCAAATCCAATGTCATCTCAGAGGTTCAAAACGGGGGAAAATCCATTTACATTAAATACATTAAAAAATGTCATTAAAATAAGAAATATTATGAATAGCTATGTGTTTGCTTAGTTAAGTGAACAAAAACCCATTCTAACATGCCAACCACGGATCGCTCGAACTGTCGATGGCTCGAACAAATCTGCCTGTCCCTTGGAGTTCGAGCCATCGAAGTTCGACTGTATTTATTTTCTTATTAATTATGACCATTTCCCTTAATTTATCTTGCATCAAAATGACTGAAAGGTCAGAAACTGTATCAAAATTCAAACTTGCTAGTATTAAAGTGTAGAAGTCTGCTTGAACTGAAATCCCTGTTTAAAGAGGAAGACATGCAAATAAAGTCTCCCAACAGTCAGGGCTTTTCATCAGAAATTGGGAAGAGGCCCTGGCCTTTCAAATTGGGAAATTTATTCCTGATAATTGTTTATTTTGGGAAAACAAAATTATTGAAAGATGGGTACTAGTTATAAATTTGAAAAGTAAATAACTATTTTCAACTTAAATTTAACTTTTTGAAGCACTTTTTTTTCAGACTTCAATTTTCAAACTCCCCCAAATGATTTTGATCTATATTTTTGTACATCTTACCAAGCATTTTGGGAAGAGTCTCTGCCACACTTGGGAAAAAATACTGTATTTTTTTATTGGGAAGTGGCCTTATACAGGCCTCTGTTATATCAGGATGAAAAGCCCCGACAGTGGTACTATTTTTCCAAAATTTGGAAACACCATGTTCTGTTCAAACATCAACTTGGCAGGCATTGAGGCACTGGCTGTAATGGTTTGACTCCCTGAGCCTTTATGTTTGATATAGAATATAGCTTATTTGTATAACTGCATTACCATCATTATATTTTGCACTGGTTTAATTTTTGTGAATTTTTCACAAACTTGTGCTTAAAAATTAAATCTATATTCAAATTTGACCATGCAACTGCTTAAGGGCTTACCACACTCCTCCCAAGCACGTTCATCGATAAAAAGAAAATTATCAAAATATCAATAACGGCAAAATGCCATAAAATGAAACTTTGCACAAATGAATGTTACATTCATTTTTGCAAAGTTTCATTGAACGGCATTTTGCCACTATTGAGATTTTAATAATTTTCTTTTTATCGATGAACGTGCTTTGGAGGAGTATTTAACTGTGCTCACTTGAAAATGTCATAATTTGTATGTCAAGGTACGAATCTAGTCACTATCTGGGGAGAAGATGTGTATGCGGACGGATAGCTTGGTCGGGAGAGCACTCGCCCTGTAAGCGAGGGGTCCCGGGTTCAAGTCCCGGTCTGGCTGCACAGTCTTTCTCACCCTGTGACATGTATAATAAAAATTTGTCAATAATTGGTGGCACTTAAATTGAGGTATAAGTAAACGACAAACCCAGTCAGTTGTAAAGGGAGCACCATTTGACATCAACTGTCGAACTTCATCCGTTTCCCCACGTTTTGCAGCATCCAAGAGCCTCTTTCCCAAATCCACCAACGACATTTCCCTGGACCTGTAGATATATGATATATGTAAGTATGATATAGAAATGGGAATATGAAGTTAACCTGGGCCCAAGAACATAAATCTAGATCAGGAGACCAGTCTTAAATCTCAAGCTTCTGATTGACTGAAATGGCAACTGGTCACCATTTCAGCCAATCAGATGCTTGAAATGTGAGACTTGTCTCCAATCTCAGTTTTATGATGTTCAGCCATGGTAATTAAGTAGTCCAATTCAAGTACTTGAATAAACTTTCAATTGCTTATTTTGTTAGAGATAGAACACATTAAGAGTTTCAGTTTGTGTTCTTTCTTAGTTACTCGGTATTTATGTACGATATACCACATAATAAATAAAGATAAACAAGAGCTGTCTGAGGAGGCAGCACACTTGATTATTTGATTCATGGACAAAGAGATCCTTATGTTTTGCCTGTTCTCTGAACAGGCGACCCAAAAAGGAAACAACTGAAAAATATTTCTGGAAAAGTTGTGGAACTTGTTGAAAATGAAGGTCGTGGTGTTGGATTTCAGTTCTAAAAGAGGTATACTTGTGAAACATTTTCGGAAGAGATATGGATTTTGTTGGAAAGGTCATGACTGATTATGACCCAATAATAAAGTCATGGACTAACTAAATAACAAACTTTAATGCAAACTCTAAGTGATAAGGCATATAAAAAAATTAATGTGAAATGTTAATTGTGAAAATGTGTTTAAAGTTTGAAGTTGATATCTTTGGTTGTTCCAAAGTTATGGGCCAAGTGCATAAAAACTTTAACACAAAGTCTAAGTGAAAAAGGGGCTTAATTTGAAAGATGGTTGTAGTAAAGTTATTGGCTTGCTGCTGTTATAAATAAGATTAAGAAAGTGAATAAATATTCCAAGATTTAGATATTTTAGATACTGTTGCCTGTTGGAGTTTGTTTCTTTCGCGTTTTAGAGCCTACCATGCAATAGGCCGACATTTTTAATTTGACTTTGAATGGCGGTTAAATAGGTGCACTTGATTTATTATATATGCTATTTATTCAAACAATATGTACAGTGCAACACTTATCTAACTAAACTGCGCACCTGATATTGATCCACTCTGTTTTAATTTTACATTTTCTTCAATTTTTAATTTGTTTTTACACTAATTCTTGGAAAAGGGGCATAACTTGAAAAGTATTTTAGCAGAGTTGTGGGTCTTGCTGGTAATGATGTAGATTATGAAAGTGAACATACATTCCAAGTTGGCATCTCAAGAAGTATCAAAGTAACAAAACCAAGTGCATATTTGGTCTAACAGATTCAGATGCCTGTGTGTGTAGCTCAGCTTCCTTAGTCTTCGAATAGCTGAGCTAATAACTTACAAAATTATGCCTATATTTGATTTTTATTTGTGTTTTGTGAGTTTTATTATCTAAAGAAATAACTTTACAGTACATGTATTTGAGAGAAATGTACATTATACAGTTGTCAAAATATGTCATGAAATAATCAAATCTAAAAAATTACTACAAATCTGTATTGGACAAAAATACATGTAGTTTGGTGAGCCACAGTCTATCAGACTCTACACTACAGTATGGTTTCCACACAAATGGTTGCAAACAGTAAAAGTTTTAAATGACATGATGGAATTGTCTGACAATCTATAAAGCTAACAATAATGAAATTTACATTGAAATCCAAAAATAACTTTCACGTTATTTTTCATGATAAGATCACCGAAGAAACAAGCAGAAAATCCTATCATTCTGAATGTTGTTTACATTATGAAGGAAGCGGAAGTAGATATTTCACCGGAAAACGGATGTGCAAGAAGAAAGTTCTGAATAAGAATGGGAATTTTTTCAAATTAAATATTCTCTGTTTAAGTTGGGCGTTAAATTAGAACTTGAAGTAAAGATTTTTGACTAATATAGAATGAAACATACCTGAACTGGAAATATTTAGGTCACACCGGAAGTAATTTCAAGAACCCGGATTAATAGACTGGTTATATCATTGAGCAATAAATGAAAGGAAAGAAACTAATTAAGCAAGTGCGTCTTGTGCAAAATATTTCAGTTATGAGAAACAAATTTAAGCTGTTTAGGAGGAAATAATTATAAAGACCATCTACTTAGCAATAGCAAGTACCATTTGCCTTGTTGAATAACTGAACTCCACCCACATGGCATGGTTTACTAGTATTTTTTAAATCATACATGTTACTTCTTAACTTAAGCACACTTGTGTTTTAATTGTTGCTCAATTGCCATGTACACTATCATTTTATATTGAAATAAATCTATTTATCTATCTTTTAACGACGTTTTCAGAAAAAGAAGTAAAAATCCCGCATCTTATTATGATTTTGGTTATGCATATAAAACGCTATCATTAAAAAGTTTGGAAACGGTTTTTATCTATAGAGTAGATACAATGATATTGCATTTTTATTTTCTTAAATGTCCATTAACAACTGGCCGAACAATAATTTGCAAGTTATTGAATTGTCCTGGGGTCGAAATGTCTAAGGGATGAAATGTTTAAGGGGTCCAAACGTCCTGAATAAGACACTGAGGTTTGGTATTGAAAAGTCTTGAAGTAGAAATGTCTCAAAACTTCAAAGATTGGTAATCGAAAAGTCTTTAGCTTATGATCGAAATGCATCGGGGTTCAAATGTCCCATAAATTTTCTTGGGGCCGAAACTTCTCACGGTAAAAATATCTTTCTACCTGCAAAACTTAAGTTATTCGAAAGTATAAAGTTCTTTCTTGCTGAGTATCTACTCAATGAAAAATACACTCCAATTTGTCTCGCCAGTCCAAAGCAATACGAATATATATTAAAATATAAAATATATTACAATAGGTGGCTGGGTTTGAGTGAGCAATAATCTTCCTTGGTATAACATGATTAGAATGGAAATTAATGAAAATGGATTGTACAGCCCGCGCCGTCTAGCCCCGGGTTGGGCGCAACTAATTATTTATACAACTAAACAATACAATTAATATCCATCCCCAGTTGTGGGATTTTACATTTAGTTGGAAAACTAGGAAACAGCTGTTTTTGTATTTTGGCTTAAAAAAAATAGACAACGTCATTCTGACAGGGAAATGTGTAAAAGAAAAATAACAATAAGGTTCGAGTTGACTTAGGTATGAGTTAAATCAGGTAGTCGTCGATTATAAACGGGAATTGATATTTATGAACTGTGTAACATTAAAACATACAGAAATTTGTGTTTATGTTATGAATTATGTTATTAAGTTCATTAAAAATAAATTTATGTTTTCTTAATTCTTTGAAAGTCAAAATGTCCTCCCCTATTTTTGTATTTTGGCTTAAGAAACAGACAATTTAACCTGGGACGTCATTCTGACAGTGAAAATGTGTAAACGAAAAATAACAATAACGTTCGAGTTGACTTAGGTACGAGTTAACTCAAGATACCCAACACAATCATTGATCATAAACAGAAATTGAGAATTGTGAACTGTGTAACATTAAAACATACAGAAATTTATGTTTATATTACGATTTATGTTATTAAGTTCATTAAAAATAAATTTATGTTTTCTTAATTCTTTGAAAGTCAAAATGTCATTCCCTATTAGCAGTCCTTTTGAGGATTAATGTCATAAGTGAAACAAGGCACCTTGAGATACTCTATTCAGTATGTATTTTTCTCTTTCTTATTCATGACATAAAGGGTCCGTTTTGACTTATTTTCGCAAAGGGCCGTTTTGACTAGAGTCATTTTCTCAATGGACGTTTGGACCAAAATGAGGCTATTTTTACTTGGGGCCGTTTTGACTAGGGGACGTTCTGTCAGTATACCGTTGATCAGATACCCAACATAGACCTTGTTTGACCACTAGTTCTGCATCACTCTCTTACACTATCGGCTCATTACATTCATGTAAAGTGAGTGTAAGGAACGACAACTATGTGAAGGAGATTGGTTCTGCATTTCTTTACGCAGAAAATCTTTCTTGCGCTTACGTGAAAACGTAACCCGACCTAGTTTTACCCCCAAATTGATTACGTCAGCAAAGAGTTCACAGGAAATGCCAGATTGCATGTTTAATCTTTTTTAAATTGAAAGTTTCTTGACATTTTTTTAAATTTCGAAACATGAGGCGGTCACACATGGGTAAGCATCAGTTGAATTGATGTGATCTTATTTAGAATTTGAAAACTGACAAGATTTATAAGCCACCTAATGAAAAAACGGTGATGTTTTGAATCAAAGTTTAGGTAAACATAGACTCCGCTGGTGCTACACGAATAAAATGGCAAGTGAAATACATTCAGGACAGTTTATTATTGAGATTATTAATGATATGAAGAAGGAAACCACCAATGCTATCCATGAACATGTTGAATATTCAAATAGTACTTCAGGTTCAGAGACTGATCAAACAGATACAGAAAATACTGAAATATATGATCCGAAATTTGAAATAGATAATAATAATGAAACAAAAGAAGTAATATCTGGACGAAAATCAGTTGCCAATTACCATGCTGTTAACTTAATTACTTCTGTAGTTGAGGGACATGATGTCTTTTTAAACAAATTTGATTGCCCTGTTTGTGGGAGAAAATTTGATGATCATGGCAAATATTTCAGACATATTGGAATTGCCCACAAAAGCTATAAACGTGAAAAGAAAGTTGAGTGTCCTGTTTGTCATAGGGTGTTTGCTGATTATGGAAAGTTTAGCCGTCATTTAGATATCCACACAGGCAAGAAGAATTTTGAGTGTGATATTTGTAAGCGGCAGTTTTCAAGGAAAGATCATATGAGAAAACACAGGACAGTGCATGTGCCAGAGGATCGGAGATATACATGCCCCTACTGCAACAGGAAGTTTTGTGAAAACAACATATTACAACGCCATCTCAATTCCCACACAGGTAATAAACCATACAAGTGTGGGATATGTGGTCAGGGATTTTTTGCTGACAGTACATTGAAACAGCATGTCAGCTCACATTCTAATGAACGACCCTTTTTATGCACAGAATGTGGCAAGTCATTTCGCCGTAAAGGAACTCTGTTACATCATATGAATGTTCATGAAGGAAAAAAGCCGTACAAGTGTGGTGTTTGTCACATGGCATACACAACAAAGCAAACACTTGTGGCTCATTCTCGCATCCACACGGGAGAGATGCCGTATCAGTGTTCAAAATGTTCTCGTTTGTTTATGCGTCTAGATGTTTTTAAATATCATGTGAATAGAAAAACAGATTGCAGGAATGATGGAAAGAAGACAAAGAAAAATCTTACAGAACTTAGCGATAATGAACACAAGTTGAAAAGTGAAGATGAAGTCAAAGTTGAACAGATGATGATAGCAGCCGAGGAAGACAATGGTTATGACCATAAAACACAGCTCAAGAACAAAAAGAATAACACGAAGAAAAAAGAATATAATAAAAAGGAATTCAAAACAAAGAGAATCAAAGTACAACAGACTATGATAAAATCCGAGGAAGATGAAAGTTATGAACATGACCACAAAACAGAGCACAAGAACAAAAAGGATAACAGAAAGAAAAAACAAAATAGTAAAAATGAATTCAAAACTGGGAGAAGCAAAGATAGCAAGAAAATAAAAAGAACAAAGATATGAAGAAAAATGAAAAGAAAATGAGATACATGGTAGTGATACAGATGAATAAAACATAAAAGACGTTGCAGAAAAGCAGTAAAAATCTGTAGGTGTCCAAGATGCCTAATATAAATATCAATTGGAAACACAATTTGTGTTCATATTTTTTCTAAATAAAATTTAATATATTTTTAACTTTTTATTAATTCGCTGTTACAGCTTTTGTTGTTGTAATCTACCTTGTTTCATCATTAATGCAATGTCAAGAAATAAAATTTAGATTGTTTAAGCTCAGTCCGGTAATTGTTGCTTAGGTTTTCTTATAAAGAGCACTGTGAAAAGTGTTGTATTACAAAAACTATTGCTATTCTATAGAAAGGTGCAAGATCAGTTTATAGAAAATTATAAATCAAAAATGGCTTTCTGAGTAAAATGATTACCGTCATTGTTCGAATATAAGCCACACTTATGTATAAGCCGCACCGCCCCCAAATGTGATAGAACAGATGAAAATGGCTTAACAAAAAGTATAAGCAGCCAAACCTGTGTATTAGCCGCACCCCCAACTTTTTACTTCCAAATTCTGGGGAAAAAGTGCGGCTTATATTCAAACAATGATGGTATGATGCAACACTTTTTAAAAAAAGATTACGTATTGACGTTATATATGATGAAAGTCATTTCCTGACCTTGGGTTGGTCTGGAGTATCTAAATAGCCCCAGTCCCTGTTCCAAGGAGGTGAAAAAATACACTGGATTAATATTATCAAGAATGAACATTTGTAACAAATAGAATGAAGATTAAAACTACAATTTAGATTAATGTTTGTAGATAAATTGCTGAAAATTTTTACATTTTTACACTTACTGTTTTTGCAGATTTTTAAACTTATTTTACAGATGTATTTTGTCAATGTGTCAATATTTGTCAATTTGTGTATAAGGAAGATTTTTAATATTTGTAGTTGTATATACATTTAATTTCTTGTTGGAAACCAGTTTATTTCTACACTTACATGTTTAACATCTTACCAGGCCTGCCAAAACTTCTTCATTAAAAATCCGGAGATTTGTGTGAATACGATGTCAATGATGATGATGATGACGACGATGATGTTGTTGTTTTAATGTCTTGTTTAATATGATTGTGACCGAACAAAAATGATGATGATGATGATGATTATGTAAGTTTTCTCATAATCTTCTTCATAATTATATTCTTCAAAGAATTTTTTAATGAATTTCGCCGATTTTGTTAGAAATGGTGAAAGAAATTGTTCTAAAATGAGTTTTTGTCTATTGTATCATTCATTTTGTAACTTTCTGTTTACCCTGTTAAGACCTGTTTTTGACAATATTAGAATGAACATGCAATGAAAATAGATAAAGGCATGTGTAACATAGATGCCCTTGTTAAGATTATGATACACGATTATTGTATAGTTGTGCCAGAGGCACTGAGGCAGCATGTCACTGACCACGTCTTCGTTATATCGTAATAAACAGGAAATGGGCGACTGCAGTAGAATAACTATTATGTTCATTGCACAACTTTTAAATTAGGTTTAATTAATCTATATTTCTTACAATTTCATAGAAATCCGGAGATCTTAACTATATTTCCGGATATCCGGAGAAGTATCATTAAATCCTAAGATTTTGGATAAAATCCGGAGATTTGGCAGGCCTGTCTTACTCTTACATGTTTTATATCTTACACTTACATGTTTTGTTGCAATGGTATTGAATGTATGTAAATGAGAATGCAATAACCCTTAGTCTTTGGAGAGTTTAAAATAAATGTAATTAAAATATTTTGTGTCACAAAATTTACGGACGAAAAGATACTGTTTCTGAAAGTGTTCCTTAACATTTTATAAGGACACTGAAATCCTAAGAAATACTGTCTCAGAATATAGGGAGGCAAAAAATGAAAATTTTGTGAAAAAAAATTGTCCCAAGATAAGGGTAATTAAGGTAATAAAAAGTGTGACTGAATCATGTCTTTATTGAATGTACATCTAAGGATTGATTTGTATATTGAGTGTTATAGTTTATGTAACATATTCAGGTTTGAAACTTTTTAAGACTTTTTATTATAATGACCTCATTAAGTGGTAAGGGACAGGTATTTCCCCCAGCAATACAGCTGTTCCACTGTTGCTTGACCGGCTGCCCCACCCCCTGCCAGCCCTTACTAATACATCCTTTCTATATGCATAATTTCATAGAGTGTTATAATATCACTTGACACCATTTTTACAAGAAAACAGCGTGGGTGTATTAGAAAAGGTTGGCAGGTGGAACTGGTCAAGTGCAAATGAGCCGTTTTGTTTGTTGTTGAACCCAGAATCCCCCCTTCTATTTTCATTAAACCCCTTTTATTTTAAGTTTGAAAGATTATGTATCCACTGTATTTTATTTGTTTTTAAACAGGACATATACATGTATGGATATTGTGTTTAATTCAGATGTATAATTTATGTACCCTGGTAAACAAAACTAAGAAAAATTTTTTTAGATGAGTTTATGAACATATGTTCCCAATGGAGCATCTATATTTTCGATCTATTAAAGATAAAGCATTCTGGTTTATTGTATTCATAAACCATCCCTGAATTTGACATTATTAAAAACTACCCCATGGACAATTTTAGAGGGGGTACCCATGAGAAGTGATTCCAAACAAGTGTATTCCATAAACTACACAAGGACAATAGCCAGTTGAAAACTGAGAGAGTCTACCTGTTATGTTTCAGCCCAGGATATGGGCTATCCGGCTGGGAACGGATACCAGCAGACACAGGATATGCTTCAACATGAGAACCAGCAACAGGAAGATGTGCTGTCTGGAAAAGTGCGGGCACTCAAGTCTGTAAGTTGGTTTTTGTTTTAGTTTTTGTTGTATGTAGGTGGAGTTGTATGCAGGTTTGAAACATGTTTCGATTGCATGATCCAATGTTCAGGCCCCAATGTTTTAAAAAACAGTTAAGTATTGAATTGGATTTTAAACTTTGTATTTTGTGACGTCTTTGCTATAAATGAATACTGTAAGCATAAGCATGCCAGTGAACGGAAGTCATTATTTTAATGTTTATAATAGGTGATAAACAATGACAATAGATTTATCGAGTATACTGATATTTATAATGAACATTGCCTTGGAGCAGAAATTTGAGTGTCAAGTAGGATACATGTAAGTGTGTCGTAAGGCATTGTAAGGTGGGAAAATGCTATCCAAATGAATGAAATGCATGCTGAGACCTATTCAAATACAGAGTTTTTATCATATAAATATATAGAAATGGACCTGTGTTTAAATATTCTATTAAAATAAGGGAACAATTAAATAATAACCGTTTACTGAATTATGTGGAATTATATGCACATGACTCGTGCAATAAATAACGTATGCATTTACTATGTACTTTAACTTTTGATAAATATTCAGTTTGAGTATAAAATTAATAAATTATGCATCTTAAATTGTTTTTCTCGTTTTCTTTTTCGTATACAGTATCAGATTTTAAATGTTTCCTGGTTTTGTTTCAGTTAACTATAGATATTGGAAATGAAGTGAGAGATCAGAACAGAATGCTTAAAGGAATGGTATGTTGCCTTCAATTATACTTTCCAATAATAAAATATAACGGTTAACCCTTTACTCCATAAATAATCACATGACTGTGTGAAGTGAAGATACAGATCACCCAGCACATTCATGAGATCTTTTCTGGATCTGGTCTGGTGAAATCTTGGTAAGCAGTAATAAAATGAATCTAGATCCTAATCAGGGCTGAAGGTTATAAAGCTGAGCATGGAAACCAGTCTCAAATCTCAAGCATCTGATTGGCTGAAATGGCGACCAGTCGCCATTTCAGCCAATCAGATGCTTGAGATTTGAGACTGGTTTCCATGCTCAGTTTTATAACCTTGGGCACTGGGCAAATATCCTATAAAAATTTAATATTGATGTCTGTAACAGGGGCTTGAGCAACCCTTCTGAACTACCTCTGGATGAACTGCTGACATCTCTATCATTCGCTATCAACATCTTTTCATGTGTTTAGAAAAACATAATTATGCTTTTTTTTTTCTTCTGTGATAAAAAGCAGATTGTGTAAATCCTGATCAGATGGCAAGGATCTTCCAGCTGATCTGGATCTACATCCGCCACCCGCACTATACATTTTCTTCTGTTATTTCAGGATGACGACTTTGACACATCCGGAGGTCTCCTGCAGGCCAGCATGAATCGATTAAAAGGGATCACTAAGATGGGAGGTTACCGGCAAATGTGGTACCTCATGTTGTTCTGTCTGTTCGTCTTCTTCGTGTGCTGGATGATTATTCGCTGGAGCTGATAGTGTTATCGTTTAAAGTTGTTATTTATACTGTGTTAAGTTTAATGCTTGAAGCCTGTCCAAGGGAGATAAATTCGGAGCTAGTCATTTTAATCCTTTCCTCCATTAGTATGCATTTTTACGCATGTGCGACCAGTGTAGATCCAGATCAGCCAGCACATCCGTGCTGTCTAATTTGAATCTGCACTGGTCGCATTTTGGTCAGAAATAACCTAAAGAATAAAAAAGTGCACGGATGTGCCGGCTGATCTGGATCTACACTGTTTGCCCATGCAATAAAGGTGTGTCTATGGAGGAAAGGGTTAAGTGAACATTGAATTAATCATTGTAAGATAGATGTATGCAGCATAAATAAAACACTAAAATACAGTTGTGCGATTGTCATAAATACTAAAAAACAGGGTCACCTTGTTTGTGCATCTGTCATTCAAAGTTATGTGTACACCTCTTGATACATCAGTAAAAAATTTTTGATTGTAAATATATGTAATGTAGACTTTAAAATAATGTGTTGTTAACATGGTGCCTAGCAAACTTTGAGTAGTATGCTACAATAAGGAAGATAACTATATGTAATACCATCATGTATCTGAGTTTCTCTCCCTTGCATAGCAAAATTACACAAGCATTTGGGATTGGGCAATATCTGTTTAATCAAATTATCACGTAACTTGTAATGAAAATTCGAAATTTGACCGAGCTGTCTTTTAAAACCAACTACCCCGGTATTCACGCATTGATAAACACTGCATAAATAATGCCATATATTGTAATGCTAGGATAGGTATGGTTTAAAGTCTTTGCAAATTATATGTGATATAAAATAGCTTTGGTTGGAAGTGTATGGATTTATCCATTACTCCATGGGATATGGCTGTTATTTCATGGGAGAACAGTGAAGATCTAGATGGAGATCTACTCTGTTCACTTTTGTCAGAAATAACCTAATAAAAAGCGAACAGTTTAGATCCTGATCAGATGGCAGGGATATGCCTGCTGATATGGATCTGCACTGTTAGCTCATATATAACGGCCAAATCTCTTGGTGCAAAGGGGTATATGTATGTTGTTGTTGTTTTTTTTCAAAGATTTATGCATCTCTAGATCTGTAAACTCTTCCTCCAACACACACGGAATTTGCAAGTGTTTAAAACGTGGAATAAATCTTTTATCCCTTTCCTCAATAAATACAGGTTTTTATGCATGTGTCACCAGTGTAGGTCAAGATCAGCCAGCACAGATCAGCACATCTTTGCTGTCTGATCAGGATTTGAACTAGTCACATTTTGGTCAGAAAGAACCTAACGAATGAAAAAGCAAACAGCTTAGATCCTGATCAGACATCAAGGATGTGCCGGCTGATCTGGATATAAACTGTTTGCCCATGCAATAAGGGTGTGTCTTATGGAGAAAACGGTTAAAACTTAGAAAAAATCTTATAATTTCATATTTATTGTGTTTGTTTGTAATACCTGGTGCTGATTCTATTATATTCTGTCTCAACATATGTCTTGTAAGCATGCACTTCTGTGCTTTCTGATCTACACTGTTCACTATTCATAAGGTCTGTTTTACCAAGAAGCAAACAGTGTAGATCCTGATCAGATGGCGAATTTGTGTCATCTGAGAAGGGTCTACACTTTTTTCTTTTTGATTGATTAGGTAATTTCTGACCAAGAAGAAATTAATGTAGATCCTGATCAGAAGGCTAAGATTTGCTAGCTGATCGGGATCTACGCTGTTCTCCTATGCCATAACAGTTGTATGTATTGAATAAAAGATTCATTATTTTATGTAATTTTGTTTGTTTTTATGCCCCCACAAAGTGGGAGGCATATAGAGTTGCACTCATCCGTCCGTCCGTACATACCTACATCTGTACGTCCGTACGTCCCCAAATCTTGTGGCATCAACTCCTCCTAAACTATAAGGCGGATTTCTTTCAAACTTGCCCAGATGATCAAGCAGGATGTGTAGATGATCGTAAAGGAAGGAATTTTTCCTGCGACCATTTTTACCAGAGTTATAGCCCTTTGTTATTACAAATTTTGTTGCAGCAGTGGGGGCATCAGCGTCCTGAGGACACAGTCTAGTTTGAATATGCATTTGCCATTTTAAATGAGCAATGTTACTGTCTTGTATATTCATGTTTGTTGCCTTTTTGGGATGGTTGTTATGAAATGTCTAAAAATTTTGACAGGTTTTATCACATGGGCAAACAGTCTAGATCCAGATCAGCCAGCATATCCCTGTTAACTGATCCGGATCTGCTTTGTTCACTTTTTGATTCATTAGGTTATTCCTGACCAAGATATGTCCATTGTATATCCAGATCAGCTTCTGGCTGGATCTACACTGTTTGGACATGAAATAAAATCTGTAAACAGTCAAACCTATATTAACCCTTTCCTCCATATATACACATTTAATGCATGTGCGACCAGTGTAGATCCAGATCAGCCGGCACATCCGCATAGGAATCAAAAAGTGAACAGTGCATATCCTGATCAGATGGCACGGATATGCCGGCTGATCTGGATCTACACTGTTCGTCCATGCAATAAAGGTGTGTCTATGGAGGAATGGGTTAAAAAGCCACAAAAAGTGGCTGCATATACAGGTTGCTGTTTAAGACCTTACTGATACAAATAACAAGATAAATTATGATATGGTACCTGAAGGAGAATCTTGTTTTTTTTACATAATAAATGTAATTATTATACTTCAAAGAAATTTGCTTGAATTTGATTGGACAATGTGCCATTGATGTATATCCGTATTTACGGATCGGCCGTAGATATTAACACATGTGCCTTAATTTCCCTCTCTGGCCTGCTACCTTTTGTTGTCGTCCGCCATTTTGTTTTGAATTTCTGAAAAAATGCATGATTTGAAGCTGATCTTGTAAATTATAAAGCGGTATGCTTAGGCATTACTAAAATTGTTACAGAAAATATTTGTGTCTTGTTTTAACGTAGAAAACAATGAGATTATTCCTATAATTTTGTAAATAAATATCAAATTGATAGTCCATTCAATTTCTATAGAAGTGACGTCATGCAGGTAAATTAATGACGTCAGACATGTAATTATTGAGGTTCTCAGAGGGGAATTAAGCTGTTTGGCATTAAATAAGCAAAATAAATGAAAAATCGATGTTTTCTAACTATTTTTGTCTGAAAAAAGTCTTTGCAGTATAATAAAACAATTATTTGGTTTCTGTGGCTCGGGTAATATGACACCCAGACTGGCAATATATCCTCACATTCCCTGTCAAGAAACCAAATAACTATATAATGTTTGGTCCACTAAAATGAATAATAACCCTTTCCTCCATAGAAACACTTTTATTACATGGGTGAACAGTGTAGATCCAGATCAGTCGGCACATCCCTGACATCTGATCAGGATCTTCAATGTTCTCTTTTTATTGGTTAGGTTATTTCTGACCAAAACGCAAAGTGCAGATCAAGATCTGATCATGGATGTGCGGGCTGATCTTGATCTACACTGGTCGCACATGGGTAAAAGTGCGTTTAATGGGTAATATGATGAAGGATTTGTCGAAGAAAGGCGCTCAGTAGTTAAAGCTTATGAAACATCTTAATCTTCTGTCTTAATTTCCATGCCATGGGAGATATTTTCCATTTTAAATGATGTGCCTTAATGTTTCGTTCTGAGTAATTGATGTGACTTGTCTCTTTTCTGGGTTTGTAATTTTGTTTATTCAGTGCAGCGAACCAACCAAACACATGGTTAACCGTTTACTGTATAGACTCACCTTTATTGCTAGGGCGAACAGTTTAGATCCAGATCAGCCAGCACATCTGTGCCGTCTAAACTGTTTGCTACTTGATTTATTAGGTTATTTATTACCAAAATGAGACCAGTGCAGATCCTGATCAGACGGCACGGATGTGCCGGCTGATCTGGATCTACACTGGTAATTCACGCTTAAAAATGCGTATATATATCAAGGGAAGGGTTAACTGTTTACCCCATATGATTGCACGGTTATATACCAAAAGTTTTAATGTGCCATAACATTTAAAAAATTTAAAAAACCATCCTGAGAATAAATACTTACTATTTTAGTACATTGTGTTAACTTTCATTGTATTTCAGATGAATGTTTCATTCATAAATTTATTTACATTGTCATCATTTTCTCTTTCACTCATAAATTTATGTACAATGTCATGGTTTTCTCTTTCACTCATAAATTTATGTATAATGTCATGGTTTTCTCTTTCACTCATAAATTTATGTACAATGTCATGGTTTTCTCTTGAAAAGATTACATAATTATTAATTTTGATTGTATTAAATTTTTATGTATATGTTTTAAATGAATGTTTAACACATAGATTTATTGGAATTTGAAGAATTTCTTATGACATGATTATGCTTTGTGTGTTTTTGGTAAGAATGATGTGCAGTACAGTATATACGTGCTTATAAGATGTTTATTTTTTTTTTCTTGGAAAATAGCCTTAAAAGTTGGGGACCCGTCTTAAAGGCCTCCTTTTTCTTGACAGGATTTCAAAGTTTTCAAATCTTGCCATTATCGATAGGTAATTTTTTTGGTAAATAATTTTCGACCAGCATTTTTAACATAAGTTTGTCCTTTTTTTCTTGGTTTAGTAATAAAATAATGTTTTTGAACTCTTGTTCATATTGAAGATATAATTTGAATAATAAGAACCATACATTATATTTTCTTTCAAAACAAACAAACAGTACTAACATTATGCTTATGTCTTTAGATTATGCTGTGCTTTTACATTAAATAAGACAGCCACTTAATTATCAAGACACTTGAATCATTCCAAGTGCTTTGTTTTAATGTACTTTTGGAAATTGTTCTGTATAATCATGTATGTATCATAATGCACAGAATGTTAAAATTTTCACTTATTGCAGTCATTATTTGTTATTTAATCATCTGACAAATGTTATATTTTCAACTTTTTATACAACATAAAAAATATATATATTTAGTTCATGATGCAATTTGAGGTATATGTAATTTTTACATAGAGAATGTTCCTTTCATTTTATTATGAAGCGTCTGATTGATTCTTGAGACTGAGTCATTGAGTCAGGTCACCATTCTCAGTTTTATAATCTTGGGACTTCAGGCCCTGTGATAATAAAACCTTTTTGATACTGTCAGTGTGTTCAAACTTAAAATGTCCGGAACATCAACAACCTTCATAGATATAAATTAACCCTTTCGCCATAGATAAGACTTTCATTGTATGGGTGAACAGTTTAGATTCTGATCAGCTGGCACATTCTTGCAGTCTGTGCCCAAGGTTATAAAACTGAGCATGGAAACCAGTCTCAAATCTCAAGCATCTGATTGGCTGAAATGGCGACCAGTCGCCATTTCAGCCAATCAGATGCTTGAGATTTGAGACTGGTTTCCATGCTCAGTTTTATAATCTTCAGCCCTGATCAGGATCAATGCACTGTTCGCTTTTAAATTTATAAGGTTTAGATGGCACAGATGTTCCTGCTGATCTGGATCTACGCAGGTCTTACATGCGTAAAAACTTATTAATGGAGAAAAGGGTTAAAGCCCCAGCCCTAAACTTAAGTAAGAATATACTATTGAAAAATCATATTTGTACATATTTACTCCAACATATAAACTCTCTAACAGAACACAAAAGGTCTGATCGAATTCTTTCGTATAGACGTGATTTTCAATGATAATGTTAAATTATAGTTAACAAACTTTTAAGAAGCTAAATAAAATGGAGCTATATTTAGCATCTATTTTTGACGAAGCAACCACTTCATGCGTGATCTCGATTTCTGTGACTTTTCGGAAATCCTACTTTCGCTTTTAGTCGTGACCAAATTTATTTTAGTAAATTAAAATTTTATTAGCCCGAACTAATGCTGCAATTTTGTGCCTATAGTTCCAAATACATGTAATATTTCATACAAGAGCGGGTTAAATTGAAGAAATGCCGCTTTAAGTGTCTGCTCTTCAATTGATAGATATCAAAAGATGTCTTCTTGTCAGTTTTACCCTTTCCTCCATATATTTGCATTTTTACGCATGTGCGACCAGTGTAGATCCAGATCAGCAGGCACATTTGTAAGGGTTAAAAAAATTTTTTTTATAAATGAAAGGAAATGAAGCCATCCAAAATTTTCATGCTCAAATTGAGAGTAGAACAAAAAAGGTTTATAAACACAGGGCTTGTGCTGAAGATTATAAAACTAATATTTGAAACCAGTCACCATTTCAGCCAATCAGATCCTTGAGCTTTGAGACTGGTTTCCATTCTCAGTTTTATAATCTTGAGGCCTTTTTCTTTCATGTAGATGTATGGAAGTATCATTTATGAGTGATTGTTATTTGATGATGCAAGTCAAAGTGAATTATGATATGATAATAAAAATGAATGTCAAACTTTGTTTGCAGTCTTTTAGTTCTCATGAGATGAGCTTTTAGTTTAAGTTACGCGAGACATGATTTTAGTTCACCTGATGAGGCTTTAAGCTTAAGTTACAGGAGATGTGAATTTAGTTCAACTGAGATGAGGCTTTAGCAAACTTTACATGAGACATGCTTTTAGTTCACCTGAGATGAAGCTTAAGCTTACTTTACATGAGACATGCTTTTAGTTCACCTGAGATGAGGCTTTAAGCTTAAGTTACATGAGACATGCTTTTAGTTCACCTGAGATGAGGCTTTTAGCTTAAGTTACATAAGATGTGTTTTAGTTCACCTGAGATGAGGCTTCTAGCTTAAGTTACACAATATGTGCTTTTAGTTCACCTGAGATGAGGCTTTTAGCTTAAGTTACACAAGATGTGCTTTTAGTTCACCTGAGATGAGGCTTTTAGCTTAAGTTACATGAGCCGTTCTTTTAGTTTACCTGAGATGAGGCTTAAAGCTAGGGTTACATGAGACGTGCTTTTAGTTCACCTGAGATGAGGCTTTAAGCCTACGTTACATTAGACATTAGACGTGCTTTTAGTTCACCTGAGATGAGGCTTTAGCTCATGTTTCGTGAGATGTGCTTTTAGTTTATCTGAGATGAGGTACATGAGACATGTTTTAGTTTACCTGAGATGAGGCTTTTAGCTTAAGTTACATAAGATGTGCTTTTAGTTTTCCTGAGATGAGGCTTTAAGCTTAAGTTACATAAGATGTGCTTTTAGTTCACCTGAGATGAGGCTTTTAGCTTAATTTACATAAGATGTGCTTTTAGTTCACCTGAGATGAGGCTTCTAGCTTAAGTTACATGAGATGTGCTTTTAGTTCACCTGAGATAAGGCTTAACTTTTGTTACATTAGACATGCTTTCAGTTCACCTGAGATGAGACTTTAAGCTTAAGTTACATGAGCCGTTCTTTAAGTTTACCTGAGATGAGGCTTAAAGCTAAGGTTACATGAGACGTGCTTTTAGTCCACCTGAGATGAGGCTTTTAGCTTAAGTTACATAAGATGTGCTTTTAATTCACCAGAGATGAGGTTTTTAGCTTAAGTTACATGAGACATGCTTTTAGTTCACCTGAGATGAGGCTTTTAGCTTAAGTTACATGAGATGTGTTTTAAGTTCACCTGAGATGAGGCTTTTAGCTTAAGTTACATGAGACATGCTTTTAGTTCACCTGATATTAGGCTTTATCTAACTTTACATGAAACATGCTTTTAGTTCACCTGAGATAAGGCTTTAAGCTTAAGTTACATGAAACATGCTTCTAGTTCACCTGAGATGAGGCTTTTAGCTTAAGTTACATGAAACATGCTTTTAGTTCACCTGAGATGAGGCTTTTAGCTTAAGTTACATGAGACATGCTTTTAGTTCACCTGAGATGAGGCTTTTAGCTTAAGTTACATGTGATGTGTTTTTAGTTCACCTGAGATGAGGCTTTTAGCTTAAGTTACATGAGATGTGCTTTTAGTCCACCTGAGATGAGGCTTTTAGCTTAAGTTACATAAGATGTGCTTTTAATTCACCAGAGATGAGGCTTTTAGCTTAAGTTACATGAGACATGCTTTTAGTTCACCTGAGATGAGGCTTTTAGCTTAAGTTACATGAGATGTGTTTTAAGTTCACCTGAGAACTAACAAGGCTTGGTGCAATAATGAATTATCAAAGCTCAGTGCAATAATTGACTATATATGGCTCAGTGCAATAATTAACTATCGAGGACTTGGGGCAATAATGAACTTTCAAGGGCTCGGTGCAAAAATGAACAAACAAGGGCTGGGTGCAAAAATGAACAAGTGACAGGAATTTGTCACAAAACCAGGTTTTCATTTTCCAGACTTAAGTTACATGAGACATGCTTTTAGTTCACCTAATATTAGGCTTTATCTAACTTTACATGAAACATGCTTTTAGTTCACCTGAGATAAGGCTTTAAGCTTAAGTTACATGAAACATGCTTCTAGTTCACCTGAGATGAGGCTTTTAGCTTAAGTTACATGAAACATGCTTTTAGTTCACCTGAGATGAGGCTTTTAGCTTAAGTTACATGAGACATGCTTTTAGTTCACCTGAGATGAGGCTTTTAGCTTAAGTTACATGAGATGTGTTTTTAGTTCACCTGAGATGAGGCTTTTAGCTTAAGTTACATGAGACGTGCTTTTAGTTCACATGAGATGGGCTTTAAGCTTAAGTTACATAAGATGTGTTTTTAGTTCACCTGAGATGAGGCTTTTAGCTTAAGTTACATAAGATGTATTTTAAGTT
This sequence comes from Corbicula japonica, assembly GCA_038501625.1. Classification (NCBI taxonomy): domain Eukaryota; kingdom Metazoa; phylum Mollusca; class Bivalvia; order Venerida; family Cyrenidae; genus Corbicula; species Corbicula japonica. The sequence goes on from JAZAYU010000151.1 coordinate 54,457, forward strand.
CACCTGTTATAAGGCTTTTAGCTTAAGTTAAATAAGATGTGCTTTTAGTTCACCTGAGATGAGGCTTTTAGCTTTAGTAATATAAAATGTAATTTTAGTTCGCCTGAGTTGAGGCTTTTAGCTTAAGTTACATGAGACGTGCTTTTAGTTCACCTGAGATGAGACTTTTAGCGTAAGTTACATAAGATGTGCTTTTAGTTCACCTCAGATGAGGCTTTTAGCTTAATTTACATAAGATGTGCTTTTAGTTCACCTGAGATGAGGCTTTTAGCTTTAGTAATATAAAATATAATTTTAGTTCACCTGAGATGAGACTTTTAGCTTAAGTTACATAAGATGTGCTTTTAGTTCACCTGAGATGAGGCTTTTAGCTTAAGTTACATAAGATGTGCTTTTAGTTCACCTGAGATGAGGCATTTAGCTTAAGTTACATGAGACGTGCTTTTAGTTCACCTGAGATGAGGCTTTTAGCTTAAGTTACATGAGATGTTCTTTTAGTTTACCTGAGATGAGGCTTAAAGCTAAGGTTACATGAGACGTGTTTTTAGTTCACTTGAGATGAGGCTTTTAGCTTAAGTTACATAAGATGTGCTTTTAATTCACCTGAGATGAGGCTTTTAGCTTAAGTTACATAAGATGTACTTTTAGTTCACCTGAGATGAGGCTTTTAGCTTAAGTTACATGAGATGTACTTTTAGTTTACCTGAGATGAGGCTTAAAGCTAAGGTTGCATGAGACGTGCTTTTAGTCCACCTGAGATGAGGCTTTTAGCTTAAGTTACATAAGATGTGCTTTTAATTCACCTGAGATGAGGCTTTTAGCTTAAGTTACATGAGACATGCTTTTAGTTCACCTGAGATGAGGCTTTTAGCTTAAGTTACATAAGATGTGTTTTTGGTTTACCTGAGATGAGGCTTTTAGCTTAAGTTACATGAGACGTGCTTTTAGTTCACCTGAGATGAGGCTTTTAGCTTAAGTTACATGAGATGTGTTTTAAGTTCACCTGAGATGAGGCTTTTAGCTTAAGTTACATGAGACATGCTTTTAGTTCACCTGATATTAGGCTTTATCTAACTTTACATGAAACATGCTTTTAGTTCACCTGAGATAATGCTTTTAGCTTAAGTTACATGAAACATGCTTTTAGTTCACCTGAGATGAGGCTTTTAGCTTAAGTTACATGAGACATGCTTTTAGTTCACCTGAGATGAGGCTTTTAGCTTAAGTTACATAAGATTTGCTTTTAGTTCACCTGAGATGAGGCTTTTAGCTTAAGTTACATGAGATGTGTTTTTAGTTCACCTGAGATGAGGCTTTTAGCTTAAGTTACATAAGATGTGTTTTTAGTTCACCTGTTATAAGGCTTTTAGCTTAAGTTAAATAAGATGTGCTTTTAGTTCACCTGAGATGAGGCTTTTAGCTTTAGTAATATAAAATGTAATTTTAGTTCACCTGAGTTGAGGCTTTTAGCTTAAGTTACATGAGACGTGCTTTTAGTTCACCTGAGATGAGACTTTTAGCTTAAGTTACATGAGATGTGCTTTTAGTTCACCTGAGATGAGGCTTTTAGCTTAATTTACATAAGATGTGCTTTTAGTTCACCTGAGATGAGGCTTTTAGGTTTAGTAATATAAAATGTTATTTTAGTTCACCTGAGATGAGGCTTTTAGCTTAAGTTACATAAGATGTGATTTTAGTTCACCTGATATGAGGCTTTTAGCTTAAGTTACATAAGATGTGCTTTTAGTTCACCTGAGATGAGGCATTTAGCTTAAGTTACATAAGATGTACTTTTAGTTCACCTGAGATGAGGCTTTTAGCTTAAGTTACATGAGATGTTCTTTTAGTTTACCTGAGATGAGGCTTAAAGCTAAGGTTACATGAGACGTGTTTTTAGTTCACTTGAGATGAGGCTTTAAGCTTAAGTTGCATGAGACGTGGTTTTAGTTCATCTAAGATGAGGCTTTAAGCTTAAGTACATAAGATGTGCTTTTAGTTCACCCGAGATGAGGCTTTTAGCTTAAGTTACATAAGATGTGCTTTTAGTTCACCTGAGATGAGGCTTTAACCTACCTGAGACATATGCTTTTAGCTCACGACCTGAGATGAGCCCTTGACAATTCATTATAGCACCAAGCCCTTAATAGTTCACTATTGCATCTGCCCTAGTTCATTTTTGAACCGAGCCCTTGATAGTTCATTATTGCACCTATTCCTCGATAGTTCATATTGCACGGAGCCAGATAGTTCTTTTTTTACACTGAGACCTTGATAGTTCATTATAGCTTTGAGTCAAAGATGGTTTATTATTGCACCGAGCCCTTGATAGTTCATTATTGCACCCAAACTTTCACAGAAGTATTGTCATGAAGTGCCCTGGCGCATATTGTCGGGGTTTGATCACAGGGTCAAGGTCACTGCTGCTAAAAATAGAAATTCAATCTGCTCAATTACTTAAGTTTGCTTTTGCCTATTGACTCCAAACTTGGTGCATGGGTAGCTTATATCAAAAGGCAGCTTTTGGTTTGCTACCCAGGTGTCTGTGATCAAGGATAAGGTCACTATTTCTAAAAGTAGAAATTCAGTTTCTGCTTAATAACTTGAGTTTGCTTTGGCATATTGACTCCAAACTTGGTATATGTGTAGCTTATATCAAGAGGCAGCTTGGGATTGCTACCTAGGTGTCTGTATTCAAGGTCAAGGTCACTGCTGCTAAAAATAGTAACTCAGTTTCCACTTAATTACTTGAGTTTTATTTGGCCTGTTGACTCCAAACTTGTTGTATGGGTAGCTTATATCAACAGGCAGCTTGGGATTGCTACCCACAAGTCTTTGATCCAGGTCAAGGTCACTGTTGCTAAAATAGAAGTTCAGTTTCCACTAAATTACTTGAGTTTGCTTTGGCCTATTGACTCCACAATTTGTGTATGGGAAGCTTATATCAAGAGGCAGCTTGGGGTTGCTACCCAGGTGTCACTGATCAATGTCGAGGTCACCGTTGCTAAAAACAGAAATTCAGTTTTAGCTTAATAACTTGAGTTTGCTTTGGCTTATTGACTCCAAACTTGGAATATTGGTACTGTATTGTACTTCAATGTCTTCTGTTCTACCTTTCATTTCATGTATTTTAGAAATCAGGTGAGCGATTTAGGGCCAATGGCCCTCATGTCAATTTATAATGTTATATGCCTCTGGTCGTCCGTCCTTCCGTTCGTTAGCAATTTTGTGTCTCCTTATTTAAGTATATATAAAAAGGGAGAATACTCTGTTATTATAAAACGTTGATTCTTTTTTCACATTACTAGTATATATATATCTACTGACTTCAAAAAACACATTTGCACTCAACCATCAGTCTGGAAAATGAAAAACCTGGTTTTGTGACAAATTCCTGTCACTTGTTCATTTTTGCACCCAGCCCTTTGTTCATTTTTGCACCGAGCCCTTGAAAGTTCATTATTGCACCAAGTCCTAGATAGTCAATTATTGCACTGAGCTTTGATAATTCAATATTGCACCAAGCCTTGATAGTTCATTATTGCACCAAGCCTTGATAGTTCATTATTGCACCAAGCCTTGATAGTTCATTATTGCACCAAGCCGTGATAGTTCATTATTGCACCAAGCCTTCATAGTTCATTATTGCACCAAGCCTTGATAGTTCATTATTGCACCAAGCCTTGATAGTTCATTATTGCACCAAGCCTTGGTAGTTCATTATTGCACCGAGCCCTAGTTAGTTCATTTTTTTGCACCAAGCCTTGATAGTTCATCATTGCACCGAGCCCTAGTTAGTTCATTTTTGCACCGAGCCCTCGATAGTTCATTACTGCACCCACATCTCTAAAGATAGACGTTGGTTATTTTCGTCGACGGTCAATGGAATGTGGGTGGGGGGCGGATTAGGCATGAGGAAAGCAAGACGATTAACTGTTAAACAGCTGTAAAGTGCTGCAACTTAGGCCCGAGTGATAAACCTTTGATTTTGTATGGAGTACGACAATCAGATACTTATAACATTACCAGGTCTGGCGACCTTTTTGAGCACAGGCTGGAACATTAAAACAGCTATGGAAATGAGTGTTATGGTTAGCTGATAATTTGTAAACAGTGTTGCTGAAAATTTAAGTCTACTGCGTTTATACACGGATGTGAATTAACAATTAGATGGGCCTTATTTAAGTATGCCCAGTGTATGAAAAGTACAGTAAAAGTGAAAGCATGATCTTTCTTTTTTAAGCACAGAAAATTTTGAGGCACGCCACGGGAACAGGTACATTCGGTCATATTTTGTGACATTTTAGTTGTTACTATATTGAGAATGAACTTACAACTATCTTTTAGTTTTTCATAACTAAAAAGTGATTTTGTTACTCATTTTGACAATAGAATGGTATTTTTACCGCGAAATGCATAATAAATAATGTCGTCTGCTCAACTTTATGACGTCATTTCAAGGATTGACGTCAATTGCCCGAAGGTACCTTTTCCCGTGGCGTGCCTCATATAATAATAATAATAATGAGCTTCAGTTTCTTTTCTTTGAACACTTCTGTTCGAGGGGTACTAGGTAAAGATGAACATGAAAATACTCTAAAAAAATCCACCAGCCAGATTTGGGGCGCGTCGCGGGAAAAGGTACCTTCGGACAGTTGACGTCAATTATTGAAATGACGTCGTAAATTTGAGCAGACGACATTAATTATTATGCATTTTGCGTTAAAAATATTAATTTATTGTCAAAATATGTAAGGAAACCACTTGTTAGTTATGAGAAATATAAAAATAGTTGTTTGTTCTTCCGAAATATAATAACAACTTAAATGTCACATAATATGACCGAAGGTACCTTTTCCCGTGAGGCGCCCCATTTAAGAAACACACTGAACAAAAAATAAAAAAAGTATCCACTTTTTATGCTTATATTCTTATTAAGATATTTTCATATAATATGGAACGCCTTGGACAGTATTTTATTTGTTTCGAGTTAAATTAATAATGAAGATAATCTTCCACAACAAGACATGAGCAACTGCTTATTGAAAAACGGATTTTAAACACTACATTATCAATTTAAAGGGAGGTACATGTTATTGTTAATGGTTGGAATTTCTAGAAATCTTTATCGAAGACTAGTTGTTTTATCAATGAATGTCAAGGCCTGATGAAATTGGTTTAAGGTGCTATGGCATTTGTCATTGCACTGCCATCGATAAAAAAGAAAATTATCGAAATATCTCTAACGGCAAAATGCTGTTCAATAAAAATTTGCTCAAACCAAATTTATTAATATTTGTTTAATTTTCATACGCTAAGAAAAGTCAGGAAGTCAGAACAGTCAAGAAAAATAGTAAGACCTAGACAATGACTAAAATATTATTCTAACTTTTCTTAAAGCATGTAAAAGAATTATACACTTATATTAAAATATTATTCTAACTTTTCTTAAAGCATGTAAAAGAATTATACACTTATACATTGTTTTGTGCAAAGTTTGATGGAAATGCATTGTGCCGTTTGGGATATTTTGATATTTTTCTCTTTTTTGTCTATGACATAGTAATGGCGAACGGAACAATTCCTTAATTCTAATAAATGTGAATATTTTTGGATTATCACTGACCTCTTTCTGAAACTCCTATTAAACACAGGGAAAGATAACCTAGGTGTGTGTGTAGATTTTCAAGAACATTTTATTTCTTTGCAATAATTACAGAATTCTTTGCAATTATTACAGAAAAACAAATTTTTACACACATAATATTCCAAAACTAAATTTGCGTTTTCAATGGCAGTCAGTATAGATGTAAATATAAAACGAGTTCTTTCCCTTCAGATACCATAAAACATTTCATGGGAAGAGTATTTTACTTTTATTGCAAGGATTAAAACAAAATTTGTTAGGCTAATAAAACACGTGTAACAAACTTTAACCAATATCCTAGATTCATTATGTACGTTTTAGCAGCAACATTAACACTGTTAGCACACACAATAAATAGAATTGTAAATAAAAGTGCATGTAATTTTATTCAATTGAAAACTACAAAATCCGAATCCCATGAAAATGTCATTTTTTTCTTCAACCACAAAATTTTATTTCCACAAAAATCATGCATTTTCAATATTCGTACATTCCGTGCTTGTATAAATGAACATTAAATCTTAAATGCATTTCTACCTAGGTATGTTACATCAGGTCGTTGGAGAGCTCCTTTCAGAAATGATAATGGGTTGGTACGGACAGACGGACAAACGAACAATCTGCACCACGACATAATACGATCGTTTTTCCAAAAGGCGTACAATAATTCGTATGAACACGAATTATTAAACAAATACTTGTCCTCCATTAAAACCTGTAGGCACATTATGTTTCTTCCATCAAAACCCCATAGGTTCATTCTTTTCTTCCATTAAAATCCTGTCTACTCGTTCTTTTTCTTCAAAACCAAATTGTATGTAATGTCAATGTAGGGTTCTTCACAGCAGGCATATACCATCACGTTCCGCTTTGATGACGCGCTCACCAGCATCCATTCCTTATTAAAGTCGTCATCAAACTCGTCCAATATTTGCGATTTAGGTCCGGATTCCAGGTTCAGACTTAGCCCGTCATATGTCCAAGACATAAACTTGAGAGCGCACGTGACCTCTTTAAAATTGACTTTGCAGTAGGAACGAAGTTTTACGGGAACGACGTAAAAGACGGCCCCGTCAAATGTGACTACAAAGTTGATGTCGTTGCACCGGTCACCACAATCTCTGTCAGCGCTATAAATAGATGAAAAAAGAACTTTGAAAGCCAGCGAACACGACGAATATCAAAATTTTGCAGGCTCGGTTTAATTAAGCCTTTCATTGTATGTAATTGAAATGCATAATTATTACAGCCCGTGCTGCCTAGCCCGGGTTGAGCGCTACTCAATATTTGCACAGATATATGTACCGTGTTCAACGGTGGTAAATGTTAACAGTACTTGAATGTACGGGGAGACTTTTTAAAGCCGCCAACAGTCACAAACAACGCTATTGTCATATTTAAATGGATGAAAAATAAATTTGGAACCCAGCGAACACAAAAATATCAAAATTTTGCAGGCTGGGTTTATTGAGCCTGTTCATGGGCAGTGATTAAAATGCATATTAAGTCCGTGCCGCTTAGCCCCGTGTTGAGCGCTACTCAATACTTAACACAAATATATGTACCGTGTTCAACGGCCTTTAAATATGGTAAATGATTAAAATTCTCATTGAATATACGGGGAGACTTTTTAAAAGCCGTCACACGACACAAACAACGCTACTGTGATACATGTATTTAAATAGATGGAAAAGAACTTTAAAAGCCACCGAACACGAAAAATAAACAAAATAAACAAAACATATCCAGACAGCGACATAATTATAGACCGTTATCGATAACTTGACAGTCACGTGACAGACAATAAAATGTAAATATGATATATTAACAAGTTTTACAATTTTGATATCGCCATGTTTTCTTGACAAGTATTGAAAATACTTGAACAAATATTGCAATATCTACTTCCATGATACAGCTGGTGCAGGATAATCATCATTTCCACGATTGCCTCATCATTATACAATTTTTACATTGTAATAGCTTTATTTATTCAAAATGCAAGAAAAATAATTTTCATTTTGACACCTCATTATTTTTAAAACAATATGGATGACAAATTAGATCTACCCCAAACGCTTACTTATTTTCAAGAACGATATCTGGTTTCCAGATGATCCTACTCGGCAGCCGCACCATTTTTCTCCCACCAAACCGTTCAGGGTTCCAGGTCAGATGTTCGTCTTGCCATTGCATAGAAATGTAGGCGTCTAGAGACAAAACCTGGTTGTCCTAAAATTGTTTAGTAGAAACTAAACTTTACTTGAAATTCCTCGCAGCGGTTACTTCAACTGACAGTTACAGTAACTACTCCAACAACGGGCTAGTCTGGATTACCTGCCCCTACCACTACGTTATCGGAAAGTTCGCTGTGAACCAGTCTAACCGATGGAATTTTTAATTTTTATTTTTATTATAACAAAACAATTTTTAATAATAACTTGTCACTACCTTAAGTATTTATTTTAAATAATACATTATTAGGTGAAAAAATACTAATGTGAAACGTCAAAAATATCTCCTTTTTTGAAATTGTCGTCAGTCTGGTTTGCCGATCATACACCAGTAGGAGTTTGGCATTCTATACAATAGGAATCCAACTGTTGCAGGACCAGGAACCAGAATTTATTGCCGTATGATATTGTTCATCTTCACGTGGTTTGTTACGTCACTTATTTTGGCAAGGATTTCTGCCAATCAAATATCTGCTTAGAGGTTGCCTGTACTTGTGATACACGCAAAAAAGCACAAATTATTCCTCACATACTTGTGTTCTGTTCTGTTCTGTTGATACTGTTTTGTCTACCAATATTATGTAAAATGACATTACCCCCACCGGGGAGCGAACCTGTACGGCAGCGACAGCGCATAGTCATGCAGTTCCGATTCCGCTACCTATTGAGCTAGCTGGGATAAACGTAACTTACCAAACCAATAACTCTCTTCAGCAGTAGACTGTGGGTAACGTTCAGCGGGGATCCGCCTGGGCCTTGTGGTGTAAGATACTTGTCATAGCTGTCTATAAGAAATGATTCTAATTTCTTTTCACCTTGACCTGCAAGTGAAAGAAAACAATGTAATCTACAATATTTTCCCCTGACCCGGAAGTTAAACCAAAACAACGTAATTTACATTATTTTAGGACGATCTGTTAAAATAATGTCGGTATATTAAGAAATTCGAAACACTTTCAGAAAGTCTTTCTTCATTTATACGTTCGTCTTTTAAAGATTCATACTCATTGCCAGCACAATGATAGTGTACAACGTGGATTCCTGTTAAAACCACCAAAGTAGAATTCAACTTAAACATTCTTCAGAACATCAAAAACCACGAATTTAAGATTTCATTAACCGAAACGTACGAAACTGTATACCAGCAAATACAGTCATGCCTGTCTTCAAATACCATTTAGAAGAAAACAATGGTGTTTGAAAATAGGTGAGTTTTGTTCACTGATGAAAGTGTTCTTTAAATAAGTAAGTGGGACAAAAAGGTCTTTATCTACAGGTGTTTTACAGGTGGTCTTTAGCTCAGGTTGGACTGTATAAGAGCACTCTTAGTAAATTTTGTCAGTATTATACAGCATTTTTGACGCATCAACTTTTTGTTGGCAAAATTTTAGTAAAGTTTTTAACAAAATTTGCCTTCCATGAAACAATGTTAATGTGGATACGGTAAAATCTGTGGTGAAAGCCTGAAGCCTGTAAACAAAGGCCACCTGTGACTAAAGACCACATTTTTGCCCATCTGACTTAAAGAACAAATGCAACCGTTAAAAAAAGAAAATTCTGTCTTCAAAGACTACTTTTGGGTTTTGCGCTGGGTGGTTACTGTGGTATAATTAAATTTCGCGGGGCCTAATTTTCGCAAAAAAGACGCAAATGGCACTTTCGCGCGGACATTAATTCGCGCAGTTGTATTGTTTCGATAGGATAATGTATTATGTGCTTCGTTTTCGCTTGGGTTTGATTTCGCGCACACCGCTTAGCGCAAAATACGCGAAAATTAAACCCACGCGAAATATAATGATACACCAGTATTGAAGACGAGTTTTATTGTATTGTGAGATCTACTACGACTGACCCCAAGACCAACCCATCCAGAAGAAAAATACGTCCACGCGGAATGGTTGGCATTCGTCTGGCTGATTTTAAGCAATGAATAAAACCAGTACATACCATAAGCACTGAATAGATTGAATAAACAATGAATAAACCTGTACAAACCATAAGCACTAAATAGATTGAGTAAACAATGAATAAAACCTGTAAATACCGTAAGCACTGAATTAGTTGAATAAACAATGAATAATACATGTACATACCTTAAGCACTGAATAGATTAAATAAACAATGAATAAAACCTGTACATACCGTAAGCACTGAATAAGTTGAATAAACAATGAAAAATACCTGTACATACCTTAAGCACTGAATAGATTGAATAAACAATGAATAAAACCTGTACCTACCGTAAGCACTAAATAGGCTGAATAAACAATGAATAAAACCTGAACATACAGTAAGCATTGAATAGGTTGAATAAACAATAAATAAAACCTGTACATACCGTAACCACTGAATAGGTTGAATGAACAATGAATAAAACCTGTACATACCGGAAGCACTGAATAGGTTGAATGTACAATGAATAAAACCTGTACATACCGGAAGCACTGAATAGGTTGAATGTACAATGAATAAAACCTGTACATACCGGAAGCACTGAATAGGTTGAATGTACAATGAATAAAACCTGTACATACCGGAAGCACTGAATAGGTTGAATGTACAATGAATAAAACCTGTACATACCGGAAGCACAGAATAGATTGAATAAACAATGAATAAAACCTGTACATACCTTAAGCACTGAATAGATTGAATAAACAATGAATAAAACCTGTAAATACCGTAAGCACTGAATAGATTGAATAAACAATGAATACAACCTGAACATACCGTAAGCATTGAATAGGTTGAAAAAAAAACAATGAATAAAACCTGTACATACCGTAAGCACTTACTTACAAATACAAATAGATTGAATAAACAATGAATAAAACCTGTACATACCGTAAGCACTGAATAGATTGAATAAACAATGAATAAACCTGTACATACCGTAAGCACGGAACAGATTGAATAAACAATGAATAAATCTTTACATACCGTAAGCACTGAATAGGTTGAATAAACAATGAATAAACTGGTACATAACGTAAGCACTGAATAGATTGAATAAACAATAAATAAAACCTGTACATACCGAAGGCACTGAATAGGTTGAAACATAAAATAACCAGCACGGAGAAAACTCCAATTTTCAATGTTTCCATCTTTTACAAAGTATTCATAGTTATCCTGGGATTAAAATCACTGTCCTTGTGAAAATGAATAAAAGATGGAAAGAGCACATAGACTTAAATACTGATTCTATGAATGCGGACAGTTTTTAAAAGATATTTTCATAGTATTTTTGTTTTAAAACAAGATATGAAGATTGGGATAATTCAGTAAAATTAAACAAATTGTCTTATTCAAAATGTCAAACGACCTCCATTAACAATGAAAATGTCATATTTCCATCATTATTTTTAACATTTTCTCATTTGAGAATGGTTGTTATATTTGTGTGAGAGACAGATAGATTATACATTGTAGTTTATGAAACTTCCAAATCTTCTCTCTAAATGGCCTCCTGATCAGGATCTACACTTTTCGATTTTTGTTTTATTAGGTTATTTCTGACAAAAGAGTGAATTGTGTAGATCCTGATCGGAAGGCACAGATGTACACGGTGATCTGGATCTACACTGATCGCACATGCGATAAAATGGGTTTGTGTGGCGGAAAAAGTTAGTTAAATAAAACTTAAATGACATTACGAGTTATTTCTTTCAAAACCTCCTAAATATAATCCATGGTTACAGAATTCGATTTCAATCGTCAGAAAACAAAATCGCGCGATACACGTTACTATAGTTTCGGATTACCCACATATTTATCTTGATAATTAAGTAGCTGACGTTCGCGAAAAGTTTTACAGTACTGTTGCGGTTATGAAACTGTTTCTCTTGGAAACTGAATTTGTGACGTCACGACCTTTTTTCCTTGAAAATATACTGATAACAATCATTTCCTATTACGTACACTGCTTCAAGACATCATTTTTTTCTGTAATAACCAATTTTATTTTACCAACATCAATATCCCAAGGAAGGAAGTTTGCGTCATTGTTTTAGAGTGGCGATTGTTTAAATGTAACTGTGCTCTTTCTAGAATCTGCGTAATTCTTTCTACGTCATTAAATATTTCTTGCATCGTCAACAGGAAATTTCCACTGTAACAATTTGCTTAGCACTGAGGCTAATAAATCGTAAATGGTCCACCGGATGTTCCTACTCCGGCTAAGGCTAACACAAAATAGTCCCCATTTTCTTGCATTTTTTTGGCCATGGATGTCTAGTATGGCCTGAAAGGAACATGTTTAGTAAATGCCATGCTTTTAATGACACACAGATAGCTCTATGTTTTGGAAACGCAGTATATGCGATTAGGCCCTGATTTTAGGACGGCGTATGTAAACCAGTAACTAGTTCTCTGTCATTGGTTGTGTTGTTTTTTATCAGTCGATTTTCTCTACTATTTGAAGCTGCCTATTCAGTCATTGACGCCATACAAACATTTCTCTTAACTTCCTGTATGTATGTTGTGATAATAAGAGAATGTAAGCTTGTTGTGGCAGTTTCAACTGAAGAAGGTCGATGGCCGAAACGTTTTGAAATTAAAGAGTTTAACTAAACATGTGATTATTATATCCTATCCCTTCATGGATAAACTAAAAGTAGATATTCAGTCCCTGTTCATAATTTCGGCGAAATTCTCTTCTGTTCCTTTTATCATTTAAACGCAGACGACATTACTTACTATGCATTTCGTAATAAAAATAGCATTATGTTGTCAAGATCTACAGAATAGTACCAGTTGCCTTCTGTTCTTGCTTTGTCGTCTACTCAACTATATGAGTCTTTTCAATGATTGACGTCAACTGTCCGAAGCTACCTTTTCCCGTGACGCACCCCATTAATGTGTGTTTGTCTGTTTCTGTCATTTTAATATTTGCTATTGAACTTCTTGACGGTGCGTTCTCTGAACTCCTTCCCCTAAATACGAGACATCCATCTTAAGACAATGAACTGCCGATGTATTTCCTTTACGAGTTATGAAAGAATTGTTGTCTAAAATCTGATCCATCATTTTAGGGAAATATCAGATCAACGGCCGTTGACATTTTCATGACCGTGAAAACCTGTGTCAATATATATTTGTAATGAATACAAATAGCATGTAACGAAGACGAAGCGAAAGATAGCATGTTCAATTTTAAAGGTAACGACGAACAATAAATTGAGTGAGCCCAAGAGTTGGCTACTTTAGAACGGTATTTTGTGTCGTTTTCTAAGTGTTACAATTTTTTGTTACAATAAGATACTATTTTGCGCCGTTTTGTAAATGTTGTTAAAATTAAAAACTATTTTGTGCCGTTTTCTAAGTATTTTTAGAATAAAAAAAAATATTTTACGCTGTTTTCTAAGTGTTGTTAGAACTAGAAACTTTTGTGCGCTCTTTTTAAGTACTGTTAGAACAAGGAACTATATTGCGCGCTTAGAAACTATTTTCCGCCGTTTTCTAAGTGTGGTTAGAATTAGATACTTTTTACGCCGTTTGTAATTGTAGATATTATTTTGTGTCGTTTTCTAAGTGTTGTTACAATTAGATACTATTCTAGGCCGTTTATTAAGTCTTTTAAGCCAACATCTGCATTTCAAGATAATTTTTTGCATCGTCATGTTCTAATTACGAAGACAGTTCAGCAAATATAAGAACTTTATTTTTTCATATTGGATCAATAGGACAAACCTATTAGCACTATGTACAGATACTATTTTGTGGCGTTACAATTAGATACAATTATACGCCATTTTAACGTGTTTCGCCCTAAATGTTGATACTATTTTGTGGCATTCTCTAAGTGTTGTTACAATTATATACTATTCTACGCCATTTTAACGTGTTTCGCCCGAAATGTTGATACTATTTTGTGGCATTCTCTAAGTGTTGTTACAATTAGATACTATTCTACGCCATTTTAACTGTTTCGCACTAAATGTTGATACTATTTTGTTGCATTCTCTAAGTGTTGTTACAATTAGATACTATTCTACGCCATTTTAACTGTTTCGCCCTAAATGTTGATACTATTTTGTGGCGTTTTCTAAGTGTTGTTATAATTAGACACACAGTATTCTACGCCGTTTTAAGTGTTTTTAAAAATCTGCATTTCTAGATACATTTAAATGAGTTTTAGACACATGTAACGTTTTTGCATCGTCATGTTCTCATTACATAGACAATTTCCGAATATAAGAACTGTATATACGCTCATATTCGTCTTACAAGCCAAACCATGCCTTGTTCAATCGTCCAATTCTAATTGGCCATGATTAGCCGTACCGTCGAAGTGGGTTGGTCTTACGCTATCTTTTATTTGTTTTAGATTGTTTACTTCAGGTTCCCCCGTTTGTGTGACATTGTTCGCCATTTTAACGTGTTTCGCTGATAAGGCCGACAACACTTCCCACTTAAGGCCAATTCAAATATTAGTTTTATCCTTTAAACTAAAGTTTGCTTTGTTTTTAATCATAATGGCCTGGGTGCCGTATGCATTAAGTATTTGGTGTTGATTTTAGTGTAAGGAGGGTAAATCAAACATTCATTATTAAAACTTGTTTGAATTTTTATGAAGTGAAAACCTATTTACACATGTAGATGAATGGACTTAAAAAATGCAATGGAGAAATAAACCGAAATGCTACTAGTATTGTTTGAATTACTTTGATTATCAATTGTAACATTATAAGCTATTCTTTGATTCATATAAAAACAAGTGAAAAAGTGCATGTGTTTTTTCTTTGAAGTGGATTTTGGCAAGTGAATTCGTGTTTCAGTATTATTTCTAAAAGACCGAACAGTGCGAGTTGAAATCTAAAAAAAGAAAATAGGCAATTGTGCAACAGTTCTTTATATCTATAAAAAGAATAAAATAGGTGATTGTGTTATTGGTCTCTTAAAAACAGCAGGGAAAATAGTGTAGTTTGTAAGTTAAGGCTTTAATATACGAACGCATTGCACCAGTCTATTACAAATGGAAGCCATAAGTCTTCATCTACCTCCAGTAATTCCGGATTCCTACTATGACATTTCGACCCACAATACTGGATATAATCCGTATCAAAACAACCCGACCCAGGGTTGGCCTGCCCGGGACGACGGATCACGGGCGTACCAGTCACACGGCGAGTTCGATTCCCAGCAACTCAGGTTCTCTAACGGTGGAACGGACCGGAGGGGATGTCATTTAGATTCAACGGATGTTGCGGGAAATATGGAAACAGATATCCAACCATCTTCAGAGATGGAAACAGGTAAATTTGTTGAGTTACTGGTGTTTAATCAGGGTAATAGTTCAGTAAGATGCGACCAGTAAGCCAAGTTAGCTTCACAGGACTAAATTCGCTACAGACGTACATGGGCACACCTTTTTGAGTCACACCTTTGTGCACGTTTTTGAGTTTAAGAACTTCCAATAAAATAATTTCGCATGAACGATATTACTGAGTTAAACCATGCAACTAACATCCGCTGGGCAGGAAAGTTATGAGTATTACGAGAAAGTATAATGGGAAAGCTGCATTTAAATATATAACACATAATCCTTCAATTCAGATTTCTCCCAGGTGATTTCAGGTCGGGAACATATGTCTTCTGTTGCGGTTCTGCTGAATACAGTGTTACCCTTAATTTAAGCTAGAACATTTTCGTAACTGTCTATTCTGATTCTTATATCTAAGGAAGGGGTGCTGACGGGCCTAATCTGCTAAAACATGTTTTGTCTAACACCTAGACAATCCTATTATGCAGAATTGGATAGAATAGTTCAAACTTACTTTAGTATCCGTAAAGGAGCTATGTTTCTTCATAAACAGAGAATATACCCGCTACTGACGATTTTGAGACTTTTGTTTTTCCCCAAACTTGATTTAATATCGGTGACCAGCTTATTTATATTCACTCTTTTACTCTAAATATCAGTGATTTTTATAAGTATGCATTATGCAGGGATTTTTATGGCTATTTAATAAAAAGAAGTTAAAATGATACAACTTTTTAAGATTTAAGTTTGGAAAGTATACTCCAATTTCACGTTGAGACATTAAAATAATATGGTCGGTTTGGTTAAAACATTTGTACAAGGGGTGTGTGTGTTTTATCAGCATTTAATAAGAAAATGTCATGTGATCTCTTAAAATGATTTTTGCTACAGAACGAACACAAGTATGTCATGTCTTTATTAATTTTTTTCTGTTTTATTCGTAATTTTTTTTCATAATGACCTGCTTGATTTGTATTTTTGTATATTTTATGTTTACATTTTTTTAATTTAATGTTTTAAAGTAGAACAATTTGTTCTAATTTTGAGTATCATTTGACATATTTGCTGATAATTCATCTTAAATTCTCGGGTAAACAAGTACACATGTTCCGCCCGAAATTTGATTGACATTTATAGCGACATATTTACTTTCTGTATGTTTTGTAATGATAAAATAATAAAAAAAATGAACTCTTTATTTAGAGAATGTCACTCTTACAAAATTACAATCTTACACAGTCATGATACTGTTTTTTTCAATGACGCTTTTAAAATAACCATGATATACATACTAATTTAATCATATGCAAAGATTATTAAGAAATATGGTGTAAGCGAAAGTCTATCTATGTTGACAAAAACGGTGTACGGGGAACAAATATGGTAAAACGTTAGAAATACGATTTGTTAATATTTTAATTCACAAATCACGTGTATTTCGTGGAAAATTCATTTTGACATCAAACACAAGCAAGGACAATTTTACAAACCTGTTTTCTTTCTGATTTTGGTGGGGTTTCTTACATTGCTTCTTGCTTGTGAAGATTGTTAGCCGTTTCCATCTAGCTCCTGGTATCTTTTCTCTCTTAGTCGGTCGTCATTGATACATGTGCCTTTGAAATTGTATGTC
Source organism: Corbicula japonica (assembly GCA_038501625.1). NCBI lineage: Eukaryota > Metazoa > Mollusca > Bivalvia > Venerida > Cyrenidae > Corbicula > Corbicula japonica. The sequence continues at coordinate 71,229 of JAZAYU010000151.1, forward strand.
ATGTCTGGTTTGCTAATGTTGTTCAGTGTTTTAGGTGTTAAGCTGTCTTGACAAAAATAATAATATCCTCGTTTTATTTATATTTCTTACATTTTACCATGTAGCGGGAGGAGCGTTTAACTGTAAAAATATTAAAATAACAACAATTCTACAGCTTAATGCCAGTAATATTGTCGATTAGAGGATTGCTCAAAAGGGGGGGGGGCGGAGTGAGGGGGGCGGGGGTAAAAATTGAAAACTAACGACAACGTTACGGCTTACAATCGTTTGTATTGCCAGTTAATGTACAAATGTTTAGTTTAGCAAATTTATTCGTTATGCAAATCCATTCAAAGTAAATAAAACACCTACTGCTATGATAATGTAATCATAAATCTGTAATTTAGATAATAAAAAAACCTTTTACTATTTTTTAAACAAAAAAAGAAACCAAAAATTAAATTTCATAAAACAGAAATGAAATCACTCTTGACTACAAATTTTAAATATTTAGGAAAAATTGAATTAATGTGTCTTTAGTTCTTATTAAGTCGATGTAAATGTGGCATCCCCGGACTCGCCTATAGATTTTCTACGATGACAAAAATAGCTGAATTTCATTGTAAAAATGTCAAGCATTCACAATTTTTATTTGTTTGATGGCAATTGATACATTTCACATTTATCTCATACAAACATGTCTAATGATATAATAAAAGCGATATATTCAAATCCCGAGATAGTCATGTTCTATTTTTTTCATTTTTTTTTAAGAAATATTGTTCTTAAGAGGATTACATCAGCACTTCCAAAATAACATTGTAAGAAACCAGAGGATATATGGCATTTTTCTTTGATACTCATAATCTAATCGAAATTGGCGCATATCACAGGTAGAGGGGCCTCTGGTGATAAAATTTGACATTCTAGTTGTTACTACATTTAATTTAGAAAGTACGAGTAACTTTAGAAACACCCGAACACGACACATATCAAAATATAACAGTCTCTGTTTGATTGAGCCTGTTCATGGGCAGTAATGGAAGTGCATATTACTGTCTAGCCCCTAGTTGAGCGCAACTCAATATTTTCACAAATGGGGCACGTCACGGGAAAAGGTACCTTCGGTCATTTTTAGTGATATTTAAGTTGTTACTAAATTTAGAAAGACCTTACAACTATAAATCAATTTCCTATCACTAAAATGTGTTTTTGTTACACATTTTGACAATAAAAATGGTATTTTTTACCGTGAAATGCATAATAAATAATGTCGTCTGCTCAAATTTATGACGTCATTTCAAAGATTGACGTCAAATGTCCGAAGGTACCTTTTCCCGTGACGAGCCCCAAATAAAAACATCGTGCTCAACGGCCGTCAAAGGGCATACCTGATAACATCACCAGGCTGTCAAGCGGTAATACTTTTTCCTACTTTTTCCAATTTGTTCCTACTTTTTAGTCTTGTTCCTACTTTTTCCTACATTTTTACAAAAATCCTACTATTCCTACTTTTTTTGTCTATTGGGAAAAAAAGAAGATTTTTTAGTATAATTGCATGAAAACTAAACCGATGCTATAGCTTTATTGTTGTTTATGATGCATTCATCAAGAAGAGACGCTATAGACCCATACTGACTGCACACAGATATCTCTCTGAGTTGCCACCGGCAGTTTGACATGGGTGTTGGGGCCTGAATTGGATGAAATGCACCGTGATAATTATGACTGAAGAAAAGACACTGATTAGACTGTTATGTATTCCTACTTTTGGGGGAAAAGTTCCTACGTTTTCCTACTTTTTTCCTATTTTTGTGTCAAAATGTTTCCTATTATTTTCCTACTTTTTGAAAAATGGTCACTTGACAGCCTGCATCACTGAATGTACGGGGCGACGCTATTTCATCTGTTCAACTTTTTGACTTCATTTCAATCATTGACGTCAGCTCAGCGAAGACTCCTTTTCAAATGACGTGTCATAATTGAAGTACGTTCTAACATAAATATTGTTGTTGTTGTTTTTTTTCTTTAATATTCAGTACAGCACGTGAGCTATCTATATTCTTTAACTAAAACATCATCGATTAATAATTTAATAACTGCATCCCGACGTTATTTGATTTTGGAAAAGAATAAATGAAATAAAAATATAACTTAGTACATGTACTTACAATAGGCAAAGCAAATGACAATAAATTGTTAAGGTAGTCTAACTGTAATGCTTTCCCGCGCATACATTTGCGACGTCGTCAAACATCGGCTCGCTTTCGGTGACTTCTGACGCTACTCGTCAGAGCCGATAGTAACCGAAGCGACATCGATTATTGTCGAACGTTAGTGACAGTTAACCGAGTATTCCCGATATTCGAGAAAAAAACGCGGGAAATCATTACAGTAAGACTACCTTAAAGGGAATATAGATGTGAACAATAATAAAAAAATAAATGTTTATAAATTGAACAAGGGGATATAGATATTAAAACGTCTATAAATTGTACTAGGCAATATAGATGTGTACATCGAGCAAAATAAATGCCTATCAATTGAAAAAGAGAATATATATCTTTAAATGTGTATAAATTGTACTAGGAAAAATAGATCTCTACAATAAGCAAAATAAATTGAACTAGGGAATAAAGATGTTTACAATAAGCAAAATTAATGTCTATAAATGGTACTAGGGAATATAGATGTGTAAAATAATCAAAATAAATGTCTAAACATTGTACAAGTGAATATAGATATGTACAATAAGCAAACTAAATGTCTAAACATTGTACTAGGGAATATAGATGTGAACAATGAGCAAAATAAATGTCTATACATTGTACTAGGGAATATAGATGTGTACAATAATAATAAAAATGTCTATACATTGTATTGGAGAATATAGATTCGTACAATAAGCCAAATATATGTCTATAAATGGTACTAGGGAATATAGGTGTTTACAATAAGCAAAATAATAATAATAATAATAATAATAATAATAATAATAATAATAATAATAATAATAAATTCTTTATTTTTAGAGGATAACATATTTGGCATGGCCATTCTTACATATGGTCCTCTTAAAAACATCTACAAATGATTACAATTTTATATTCATACATACATTCATACATTCTCATAATATAATTGAAAGAAAGAAAAAAAACACAAAAAAAAAAAAAAAAAACTTACAATAAAATTTCAAGAACAATATGAAAATGCTAAAAACAGACATATTTAAAGGAAAAATTATAACAATAGCAATTATAACAAAAGATTCATTACCCAAACATCTTAAACATTTACACATAATTACACTGTAATTGTATTGACAATGCACTACATATTATCAAATAAGAATTTTTTAACATGTTTTTTAAATGATTTAACTGTTTTGCATGATTTTACGCTCAAAGGAAGAGAGTTCCATAAATTTGGACCAACAACTGAAAATGATTTACTGTATAACAGAGTGTTAAATTTTGGAACTAATAGATTCCCATTTGAAATAGATCTTAATTGCCTGTCATTGCTATATGTTAGTTCTTTAAACATCGAAGTTATATACCCTGGAGCTAAGTTATGTAATGCTTTGTAGGTTAGTAAAAGAATATGGTATTCAAATGTATATAAATAATGTATATATATATTAAAACAAATGTAAATAAATTGTACTAATGGAATATAGATGTTTGAATGTCTATTACTTGTAATAAGAATATAGATGTGTACAATAAGCAAAATGAATGTCTTCACATTGTACTAGGGAATAAAAGTTGTGTACAAAAATCAAAAAAAAATTTTATACATTGTACTAGGGAATATAGATGTGTACAATAATCAAAAGAAATGTTTTTACATTGTGCTAGGGAATATAGATGTGTACAATAAGCCAAATATATGTCTATAAATGGTACTAGGGAATATAGATGTGTACAATAAGCAAAATAAATGTCTATACATTGTACTAGTGAATATAGATGTGTACAATAAGCCAAATAAGTGTCTATAAATGGTACTAGGGAATATAGATGTGTACAATAAGCTAAATAAATGTCTAAACATTGCACTAGGGAATATAGATGTTTAAATGTATATTAATTGTAATAGGGAATATAGATAGAATAAGCAAAATAAATGTATATAAATTTTACTAAGGAATATAGATGTTTAAATGTCTATTAATTGTAATAGGGAATATAGATGTGTACAATAAGCAAAATAAATGTCTAAAATTATATAAAACAGCCAAAGAGATACACATTTTTCCAATTTCACTTCGATGGACTACAATTAGAAAGTATCAATTTCTGCTATAGACAATACTGTAGGCTTATCTTTCAGTTTACAAACAAGTTGCGAAATAATGGGCAGAAATGCCTAACAAGTAAATTTTAATCAGTTTCTTAAATATTTTATCATCAATATATTACGGGAAAATGTCTTTTCGAGCAGCTGAGGTCAATTCTTAAAATGACTCCATAATTTTAAGCTGGCGACATTGCTTACTATACATTTCGCGGTCAAACACTATTATATGGTCAAAATATTAAATAAAATCATATATTAGTTACAGGTATGAGAAAAATAATAGATAATTCCGAGTTCTTTCCAAATTTAGTAAAGACTGAAATATCATAAAATTTGACCTAAGGCACCTTTTTATGTACTAATTCTAGAACCATACAAAGTACCCGGGGTGAGTCAAACCCCGTTGAAGACCTGTTTTCAATTTTTTGACTTATTATAATCTATAAGCAAATGTTTAACTTGTTGATGTTATTAAATGGTTAGAAACAGTTTCAACATTACAGAATCCTTCAGATGATTCATCAAAAACACCGCCACAACCATCTTCACCACCACCACCACCACCACAACAACAATACATTTTTAAGGTTTAAACTATGTTATGCATTAATTTTCTGTTATAATCACCATGATCACTGAGCCGCTGATATCTTTTTTGTGTTTTCCTGCTGCCATTTAATGAATTATTTAACATTTAGATGAGTCAATATATGCAGTATATTTATGAGCACTCAAATAGGTTTAGTTCCACTACAGCCCAAGAAAATTGCGCACAGTCAAGCCGAGGTTGCTATATTTTCTAATATGTCTATTTCTTCGGATTTAAACTCCCGTTTAAAATATAATTAATTCGTACGTTTAAATCAAAATTGACATGTTAATAAAACCCAGAAAAAATATGAGTTTAATTGGAACCATTTTCTCCAAAAATATATAATATTAGGTAATAAATTAAATGATCGAACAGTTAAAATACATAAAATCACAGACGCGGCTTTAACCGGAAGTCATCAACACGACTTTTACATACAGTCTCTGACACGGTTTTTACATAAAGAAACCGACGTGGCTATTTCATATCTAGTCAATGATGCGATTTTTTCATAATCACTAACACGGCTTTTACACAAAGTCAACGACGCGGCTTTTACATACAGTCTCTGACACGGTTTTTACATAAAGAAACCGACGTGGCTATTTCATATCTAGTCAATGATGCGATTTTTTCATAATCACTAACACGGCTTTTACACAAAGTCAACGACGCGGCTTTTACATACAGTCTCTGACACGGTTTTCACATAAAGAAACCGACGTGACTATTTCATAGAGTCAATGATGCGATTTTTCATTATCACTAACACGGCTTTTACACAAAGTCAACGACGCGGCTTTTACATACAGTCTCTGACACGGTTTTCACATAAAGAAACCGACGTGGCTGTTTCATAGAGTCAATGATGCGGTTTAACATGCAGTCATCGGCACGACTTTTACATACAGTCTCTGACACGGTTTTTACATAAAGAAATCGACGTGGCTATTTCATAGTCAATGATGCGATTTTTTTCATTATCACTAACACGGATTTTACACAAAGTCAACGACGCGGCTTTTACATAAAGTCACCGACGGGGCTTTTACGTCCTTTCGCAACCAGTAAATGTCAAAACTAGTATTTATGGTCTCAATTATTAATATTAAATATCTGGTTTGTTTATTATGCTAATCAATATTTACACTAAAAAGTATCATCACTCGTTATTATAAAGATGATCATGTTCATGTCCGCATTCATCAAATGTACGGTTGTAACCACGTTTAAAGTCATGCAAATATTTTACTGTGTATATTTTACACGGATATAACATTACAAATTCACTTTCCTGAACTCGGTAACGCGGAGACGGCTAGAATTTAACATTTTAAACAAATACATACTTAACACCCAACACAACTGTTACTTTTTTGACTTCCTTAAATTTTGTTGATACGCGTGAATATACAATAACTAATACCTTGTGTGAAATGACTTAAAATACATTGAATGGTTGAAATGATATTTTGTCCAAGGAATTGCAATATATTGTATTTTAAAAATTGTTTGGAAATTTATTTCCATTAATCAGTACTTAGTACGTATCATTGAATGATTTACCCAGTAAGTGAATTGATTGACTAAATATCATACCAACCACTAGGTCATTTAGTGTTTATTATTTCCAGTAAAATGCATCAAATGAAGTTTATGCAAATTAGTTGTAAGCATTCTAGCATTTCATACATCGATGAAACGCAAAAAATGGAATTAAATACTTAAATAAATTAAGAGGTTATTTCATATAAAACAGTCGCGTTTTTAAAATTAATTAAAATTTATCTTTGTTCACTGAGATTCTTTAAGATGGCGAACAGACACAAATTTTGAAATTGAAATGTTGAACTTTTGGACACGCTACTCGTGGTATTCATTTGTCATAGCAAAACAGTATTTTCTCATGTCAAAACTAAACAAAAATGACCACCCGGAGTGTAAAAATCTTTTATAATCTGAGTCTGTCATGTTTCTCCGTGACGCATCCACCAAAAATCTCGACGATACCCATTTATCATCTTACAAAATCCACCACCCATCAAATACTGAATCGATATCAAACGGAGATAAAGGTAATTTAGACGCATCAAATAATATGTGGATTATAATCAAAGCCAAATCTGTAAATTATATTTACTTGAAAAATGAATAATTGCCAAATTTTATTCGTTTGCTGCCTGTTTTTTGCTTTTGCTGTCTAAGTATAAAACTTTCAGGCGTCCAGTTATAGCGAGCATTCAAAATTTCAAAGACAAACTTTGTATGAAAGAGGATTTTGTTTCATAAAATTAGGTCATTTACACATAACTTGACAAATTTGCGTTTTGTTTATTATTTCATAGTGTATAACAGATTAAAAGCAATTAGAATACAGCCCAACCTGTATTCTAAGATCACCCTGTGTAAAACCCAAAGGTTGTCTTTGAAGGCAGGTGGTCTTTGTTCTCAGTGGTTTACTTCAAACAGAGTGACAAATAACTGATGGTCTTCAATCACAGGTGGACAATGCTTACAGGTATAGTCACACAGAAAATACAGCTCGTCCTACCCCTCCACACACACAGTCAAAAAGAAAAAAAGAGAGGATTTGTTTATAAAAAGGTCAATTTCAAATATGACACCACACACAATTAACGAAAAAGAGAACCTATCGGTGTCAAAACTATTTGGGGTATAACCACGTTCTAGGATGCACCAACCTCACAACTGCCCCCAACAGATTTTCAAATGAACAAAGAAGTTCAAGTTTTCTTGGTGAATTTGCTTCAACTTACCCGTCAACTCGGCAATGTTGCATAAAGAAGCACACAAACACAATAACATAAGAAGTTAATGGCATTGTCAAGCAAAACAGGTGGATACTCAGTGTCATTACCGAGAACAGTGCCCAAGATCATTAAAATGATTAACTCTATCGGCGACTAATCGCCATTTCAACCAATCAGACGCTTGCGATTTGAGACTGGTCTCCTGATTAAGTTTTTATGATATTGGGCCCACTCACGGGGTTTAAGAACACGATAAATTGCATAACAGCAGATCCCATGTTGTGAAGAAACAACAACAACACAAACAGAACAGGCCGGAAACATATAAAATATCACAAAAAAATCACAAAGATTCAATAAAAGTGACAAATTACATCTTATGCCATATTTAATGAACACTTATTTTGATTAATGATTTATGAAACACACATTTTTCTTACCCCCTCGAAGGAATGCATACTTTATATTATATACTTTATATTAATACTAAAAAAGATAACCTTAAATCACAAACTTTTTATTTAGAACAACACTTTGCTACGGGGCAATGCTCCATTAAAAACTGGTAACAAATTATTGGAATATGAACAGTGTCAAGATTTGTCACGTCGACGCATGCGCACTTAATGCCTCCTGTTGCTCTGGAAAAGCATTCTTTAATTTGCTCGGTCAGCCATTCCAAAAAGCCGTCTGATTACCAATACCAAATCCTAATATTTAAGCAAGAATAAAAAGTGATTCAAATGTGAAATATGCTTATGCACTATCAGGACTAGCCACGCCCCAACACATCCCAAAATAGAGAGGAAAAGAGCATGGGTGTGTAATGTGATAAATTTAAAAACAAGACTCCATAAAAATTAACGAAAATTAGAACGAAAGGGATTTTCGGGTTAGAAACATTTCGAAAACAGGAATGGGTATCAAAATACTGCAGGCTCGGTTTGATTGAGCTTGTCCATGGGCAGAATTGTATATGCATTGTCTACCTAGCCTCGGATTTAGCGCATTTCAATCCACACTAAGCGATCTGTGATTACCGAGCAGCAATATTTGCGCGATGGTAGGGATTTTCTCTAGCAATCGCAGATTATTTATCGGTATTCAAGACACACTATGAAACAATTATGCCTTGTTTAAATTCCAGATTACTTGCAGCTTTTCAAACAAATAGCAAAGCTTGTTCAACGGTTAGTAAAACTTGCGGTACACGTAGAATGTTTCAACACAAACTGGTTGCCAAGCTTTAATGTACAGACATACGCATTTTCACACATTATTAAAAACCATTTATGAAAAAGGACCGTCTTAATATGTCAAGTATGAAAAGATAAACGCCACCAGCTTTTGTCGAAAAATATAGTAATCTTAACTCCCCCACATTTGCGATTTCAAATGACAAAGGTAGAATTCTGATTTTAAATCTGCATATTCACAGTTCAGGGTGAAAAAGATCAATGTCTGAAGTATGGTTACATATTGTAATTGTACCACTATATAATGTCAATAAAAAAACGAAAAATGAGTGAACTTCGCCAAAAAATCAGTACATTGTAGGATCTGTTTAGAGTCAGTTTTACTGCTTTAGTATCACAAAAAAACATCTTTTGCTTTATACATATTCACTCGTTGACTGTGACGAGGCACCTTTAAAAATGTGTGTGCGGGTGTTACTTCAACATTTTAGTTTAATATATAATATAAATGGGCATCATTAGGACGAAATAGTCTGTAAATAGCTCCACGTGAGATTTGCAACGTCATTGCGATAAATATTAAAAAGCATCATTTGTACGAGGGGTGTTTAAAAAGTTCGCGAAAAAGTGCTATAATTCGTTTTTAAAATGTAAAAAATGCAATAAAACTATCTAGTTGATGCAGATTTGTCTATTTTGCATTTATTTTACAAAATATGTTTCTATTCGTATATTCATAAGAAAAAAATAAAGTAAAGAGAGAAGTTTTCCGCGAACTTTCTGAACACCCCTCGTATAATATCAAATCTTGATACTTAATCAACGTTTTTTCTGGTATATTATTAGGGCAGGATTTACGATTGAAAAGAATGGAGGCGGGTAAAATACTGCTCATTAGGATGAAAAATGGAAATATATGTTGAAACATTGCAAACGAGTAAGATTATGGCAGTAGAAAATGAAACAAAATATTTGATTTAGGTTTTTAAAAAAGTTTTAAAGGAAATAAGCTAGACCTAAAAACTCCATACAATTCTTTTTACATCCAAACACAAAAACAAAGCAACACATAATGCAAAATTTAAATACAAATATTAGCAAAATAATGTTGACAACATTAAAGGAGATCCTTTCAAAGAACTTCCAGAGATAAATCAGCATTTTTATTTTTTGTCATCTATTTACGCGAAAAGGATATAACAAGATCAAATGCATTTTCACAAATATCTCATATTGTATACATTAGCTAGACAAAAGGACCTCATATTTTGTTGTCAGTAGTATATTCAATTGGGCATTTATGTCGTTGTTTTGTGTTGCATAGTTTTTGTGTTTGGCTGTAAATAGACGTTCATGGCATTTTTACATCTAGCTATTTATCGTTATAGTTTATAGTTATAAAATTTCTAAACTTTTATAAAGTCAATATAAATTAATAAAATTGATTTGGGCAAAGTTTTATTAAACTCCATTTGGCCGCGTAAGAGAGAGTTTTTTTTGTTTGTTTTTCGATGACAGTGCATAACTAAAGGAGTAATACCTTAACTGACATTTTTAACTAGGACACGTTGATGAAATGACACAAAGAGGACATGCTAAACTTTTAACTGAAACTTTTAAGTACTAAACGTGAAATAAAACTGACAGAATGACGACATGTTACTTGAGTGTACTAATATGGAATTGCCATGTATTGTTGTTGTTGTTGATGATGTTGTTGTTCAAGTGAGAGAAGGGGCGGATCGACAGTGGGTTTGGTGGGGATGACAAGAACTGTTTTTGTATAACTGACATTGGGGCGGATCCAAAGGGGTTTCTCGAACACGCGTTTTGGTCAGCAATATTTAATTTTCATGGGAGTTTTGACCAGAAAGTTGGAAATTATCATTGCAACTATCAAGACTGAACATAAACGAACCCTCTATCGGAAAATCTTGCAACCTCTTCCGACCCTGAACATAATGACTAGAAGAAGCTATGATACAAATGTAAGCACGAACAAGGGATGTGTAACTGATAAAGGATAGGTACACAGTCACGTGATACTCTGTTTATATAACCTTATCAAGAATGGTCTAATGGCTGATATGGGCTATTTATATATTTTCCCAGTGATCAATAGTGACAAAGATATGATGATATCAAATTTACCATACATTTAGCTAATTTATTTTGATTTTAATTTTATTTCTTTGTCACGTGACTGCTAGTTTATCATTAACGTACTATATCACGTGTATTTTTGTATGTTTATAGATTGGCAAGATGACGAAGAGAAAGAAGAAGACAGACTTCCGGAGAAGAACTCCCCCAGACAGTCACAAGTTGCTTTAACACTACAATGGTAAGTGAACGCAGTCTTCAGTTCTTTACAATCTCCATAAAATTCCGGTGGTAACTGCGTATATAATGAAAACATCGGAGAGTCACACGTTGCTTTAACACTACAGTTTGTAAGCGCTTGCATGGAGTTGTTTTGAACTTCATGAAACTCCAATGGTAAGTGTTTACATAATAAACATCAGACACACATGCTGCTGGAACACTACATCGGTAAGTGCATGCATGAAGTCATAAGCTGTTTTAGAACTACATAAACTTTAGTGGTAAGGGTGTGCATAAAAAGAAACATCGGATGGACACTTGTTGCTCGAACACGACAGTGGTAACTGCATGCACGAAGTCTTATGTTGTTTTTAAACTCTATAAACAACGGTGGTAAGTGCGATCATAATGAAAACATGAAACAGACACATGCCGGTCGAACACTATCGTGGTAAGTGCATGTATTAAGTTGTTTTTACTTCATAAACTCCAGTGGTATGTGCGTGTATAATATAAAACACCAGGAACACTCGTGCTGCTTGAACTCTACAGTGGTAAGTGCATGCATGATTTTAAGCACCATAAACACTAGTGGTAAGCGGATTGCAGTTTTTTTCTCTGAATCGATTGTAGTTAAATGTGGCTTCTACGTTTTAAATCATCAGAAGAACAGTTTCTGCTTGTAAACTTCACGTTGATTGCACGCAGCACAACATCCATTTTTTTGACGTTTCTAATTTTGAACAATTTTAAAGCAGTAATGCATTTAATTCATCTTGTAACATATACCCTTGGGTATTCAATTTTAGTCAGAGACTTACCAGACAACTTCTCATAAACTGTTTATTAAAAAATAATGCCTAACTTAATTAATTGATTCAAGCGACAAGGCGGAACACTTAACCACTGTTTTAACTACATCATGTTTTTTAAGTTGAAACATAATGAGATATACCATTTTTAGAAAAAAAAACTGCCATTAAACCCTATTATGCCTACTCATATGCATATTTCACCTTCTTTCGGGAACCATTGACATTTAATTGAGGTTTAGAGTTAACTTAAAGTAACAGATATTGTCAAAATTCATCGACACAATTGTTAAACCAAAGATTCTCAAGTAAGTTTGAGAAATCACAAGCATTTGATTTGTTGACGCTAAACTTTGGCTCTCATTTTCGTTTTCTGTTCACTAATTTCCATGTGCTTTGATTGGAAGCTGGTCTCCGATCTCATTTTTTTTATCCCAGGCCCACAATCAGCAGCCCGTATTGAGGCATAAACAATAATGTTTGACAAACAAAACAAAACAACTGAATGTTTCGTCGGCAGACAGTGTCATGGATAAGCAAAAATGTGTGATTAAAAAACACAGAACATATCTTTTGTTTCGTCGGCAGACAGTGTTAGCCTTAAGGCATTTTCAATATCGTGTAAAGAAAAGACACAGAACACCGTTTCGTCGGCAGACAGTGTTAGCCTTTAGGCAATTAGCAATATTGTGTAAAGAAAAGACACAGAACACCGTTTCGTCGGAAAACAGTGTCATGCTTCAACAATAATATGTGAAGAAAAAATCATCGGGACATTTTTTGTTTCGTCGGCAGACTTAAATAAAGCTTTCACAGTGATTCATTCTAATACACGTAACAGGTTTAGTGCGGTATCCGGGTTTTATTTCATATCATCAGATTCTCCAAAAATTAGAAATCTTTAAATACTCAAAGTAAATACTTCTTAACGGTCATTGAAGATAAGTAGAGACAATGTTTGGTTAAGCTTTACATTAAAGATAGTACACAAGGTATGCTATCACTTTATAAGCCCTTAATTTACTCCTAAATTTCATAATTCTGATAAATGGTTTTACTTAAGGAATACGACAAATAAATGGCATCGATTAGCGCCTTGTTTCCATAGTAACTCTAACGCTTCTGATATGAAGTCGTTATTAAGTTTTATGCCTTATTCTTTTGGAAGTATTTATCATTATTTTAAATTCAGTTTTTTTAAATTGCCTAAAATAATTATTTATTTTTGATTTTTAATTTTGATGGTACTTAAGTTTATGTAAGTATGAAAAGTTAAAATACGGAGCGCAACTTTCCTACACAGTTTTAATATATCAAACAACGAGAATGGGACACGGGAAAAAGTTATAGACTATCGATGATGGCAGTAATTTTCATTTTCACAAAAGGCTCGATCAATCCGAGCCTGCAATATCTTCATACATATGGTGTTTAGCATATTACGTACTATTTTCTATTAAATAACTTAAACTGCCCATTTGCAAAATTCAGGTTCATACACAATGTATTATTACCGTCGCTCAGCTTTTTGAAGAAGAAATTTGCAGCAGTTATAATAAATTGAGGGATGTGAATCATCTTAGATTTTTTTAAACTGCTTTACTTGTCTACTGTTGTTTTATCTTAAATTTTGACAAAGTTTCTCGGCTTGTCGTAGTTTGTGTTGTGCCGCGCTTGTGATTTTCAAAATTACTTACATACTTATGATTAGTACTAGTTCTTAGCAGTGTTATAAAGCAATAAAATTAGTCTTGTTAAATTAGCTGAATCCAGTGTCAGACGATCTATAAAGAGTCAGAATAACTAACCCTTTTTACAAGAAAATGCTTGAACTGCCATAGTAAATTTCAGTTGATGCGCGGCTTACTACGTTTTTGTTCGTGATACTGTTGTACATGTATAATTATATTTAGTGAGGGTTTAACTTTCGCGTATCTAGGTTTAGGCTACGTACCCTAAATTAAACCCGGCGAAGTGAAAACATTAAATATCTTTTTAGGACTATAACACCACTGCGCGAAATTTTACTTGCGCGAAAAGTGCATATATGTCCTTATGCGCGAAATCGGGTCTCCGCGAAATTAGATGACATCGCAGTATATAACGGTTAATAGCATTTCATTTCCAGCTGTCTGTTTAAATCGTTTTCATTTCCCCATTCTCGATATCTGCGCGACCTCGCAATGGTTTGACACGCCGAGAATATAAATGATAATGTTTATGTATTTGGAAATCTCTTCATTTGGATATTATCACCTGCAAGATTCTACTTTTCTCGCGACAGGGCGACCATGGAATGCTCACGGTGAGGGAATAGGCAAAACAAACATGGCTGCTCCCTATTTGCAAAACAACTTTTATTAAAAGTCATTAGGCGTTTTTAAACGTTTGCGTTTCACACTCTGTTAAAATCACGGTTTCACCTTAAATGCATGTTAACAACCCACGCCTATCATATTATCCGATTTATAAATGATTTTTAAATGGCATTAAGCAAAACATTGATGCACTTGTCTGTCTTGGCTTAAGAGTTACAATACTGTTAATCTACTTATATTTGTAGGAGTGCTTTTTCGTGGTATTCGGTTAAAAGGCATTTTCGTGGCTTCTTTTAATATCTAATTTATAGTTTTTTAACATATGTTACAGTTTTATTCTATATTTCATGGTCCTTTCAAATTCATAGATCGATCAGCTCACGAAATCAAAGTAATTAGTAACCCATAAAAGTAATGAATTCACAGTAGTTTACACATTTCTGTTTATTATTTCTTTTTATACATTTGTATTACGAAAACGAATTATTTCTACGTATTGTATAATTTTAGTTTTATTAAATGTCAACTAAAATGAGTAAATTGACTAATAATAAAATATTATCCTCAAAAAATAAAGAAGTCATTATTATATACCTATACATTCAAAAAATTTCATTCAACGCATAAATACAAATAATACTTTATGAATAAGAAACATTAAAAAATCCCATCAGCATTTTAATGGTTGTCCCTGCTACACCAGTCGGTAGTGTAGTCAGAATTGCATGGCTAGGCGCCGCCGCCGTTCGATAAGTGTTCGATCCCCAGTAGAGGCAATATCATATAAAATTTTAATTGTCCTCATAAAGCAAGCATAGGCATTTGATAATTATTCGTTGAAATGTATATTTATATACTTCTCATGTTTTTATTATATAACACAAAAAGAGATAGTCTTTAAACAAAAACGAGAAACTTGAAATTATTTAATAATCAGGAATGAATTTGATATTTGTTGTTGTTTTTCATGGGTGGTTTTGAGGTAGTTCACCAAGACAACTTTTACTTGTTTGTTCATATGAGAAATGGTTAAGGGCAAGTAAAAAAGTTAGTTAATCCTATAGAACCTTTTTATTCGCCACTGACCTTTCAAATGCAGTTACGCATCTGGTTTCCTTTTTTTAAATTGCTTGAGATGTCTTACATGAAATGGATCCTTTTATGAACCCATGCTCTCTTCTTCTCTCTCTGCTTTTTTTGTGGGGAGGCTATGTTTTCTGAGGGTGGCTATTCCTGATGTGCACGTTTCACTTTTTTTTGTGGATCCCCAAAATCAAAGCATGATATTGCATGTCAATTCAAATGTTGTTTTTTTTTTTTTTTTTTTTATAATAAACCTCTCTACAAAACATGATATTGAATTGCAATTCAAATTTTTTTTTAAATAAACCTCTCTATTTTTATTTTGCGGAAAATTTGACCCGTTTGTAAATTATAACGTCATTAAACAGCAACTGAAATATTGCTTATTAAGAAAAAGACAATAGGCATATCAGAAATAGCCAGATTTAGAAATCACAGCTTCCCGAAACAGCCATGTAGAGAGAAAAACGAGCATAAATTTGTTAATATGTGAATAAACAACATTTATATACTGAACAAAAATGAAAACTTACCAGTTTTTAAATTCGAAACTTATGTTCAGTGATGCTATATTTTATCTTGCATTTAATTTGTGGTATATGTACATATTTACATGTAGCCTACATCCATAGCAATTTGATCCCTGAAAACCGCTACGCTAACATGTTAGATCTGACTTTAGTGAGATTGCATCCATAGTTGATTAGCGAAAAAATTATATTTTGGAATTGCAGTACTTTCAATTTGTTGGGAAATTTAATTTCTATAAGTCAGTATATAAAAACAATTTACCCAGTATGTAAATCGTTTTACCAAATAAAATTTCAAACGCTTTAAATATTATTTCAACCACTACCCTGCTAATTGTCTATTTATAAGCACTTGCAAATTACTAATGAAATCGAGTTAGACCGATTCAATTTTGTAAATAAACTGTATTAAATACTTACATATAATTAATTTGATTTTGCTTTCATTTAAGGCTTTCAGAAAACTACGAGCGAGCGGAAGGAGTATGCCTACCAAGATGTGTTCTGTACCAGCACTATCTGGACTTCTGCAAGAAAATGAAATTTACACCTGCAGGTGCTGCCACCTTTGGGAAGGTACGTCTATGTATTAATTGGCAAAAGTTTATGTCATGAAGGTCAACATAAAAACAAGTGTCCGCCATTATTTATTATTCAGTCACTAAGCGAGAATTCGAATTATTCTGCGCCTCTTATCTGTTAATATCGGCAATTTTGTCTTAGGTTCTAGATTATTTACCCCTAAGAAAATTTGAGGTGCGCCACGGGAAAAAGGTACCTTCGGGCAGTTGACGTCAATCCTTGAAACGACGTCATAAAGTTGAGCAGACGACATTTATTATTATGCAATTCGCGGTAAAAATACCATTTAACTGTCTAAATGTGTAACAAAATCACTGTTTTGTTATGAGAAAGTCATGATGTAAATATTTGAAAACTGCAACATTTTATTTTCATTTCTGTGCATTATTTTGTTAAAAGTCAGGTAACTAGAGCAAAACATTACAAAATTTAGTATTTTATTATAATATTATTTTTGTTATATCAAACGATTTTTTTCTCTTTATTTTCTAGATTATTCGACAAAGATTTCCGAAACTAACAACACGTAGACTGGGAACCAGGGGCCAATCAAAGTAGGCAGTTTTATTTCTAAAATTATTCCGAATATTCGAATTTGTCATAATTACTTTTTACTTTTCTTCTATCCATGTAGCGATATTGAATAATATTATCAGCTCTATTTAATCACTTATTTCAAAACCTTTGGGCCTTCGGCCTTTTTCAGTTGATATTGCCACAACAAGTCTACATTTTTTTTTATCAAAACACACATACAGGATGTCAAAAAGACGGAAATGATTACAATTAATTGTAATTTTAAAGAAATTTAATTACATTTGTCAGACAGCACATTTTAAAGCAGGCTGATCACGTATCAGTACGAAAATATTAATGGGGCGCGTCACAGGAAAAGGTACCTTCGGACAGTTGACGTCAATCTTAAAAAATGACGTCATAAATTTGAGCAGACGACATTATTTATTATGCATTTCGCGGTAATAATACCATTTTATTGTCAAAATGTGTAACGAAATCACATTTTAGTTATAAAAAATTGATTTATAGTTATAAGTTTTTTTCTAAATTTAGTAAAAACTTAAATATCACTAAAAATGACCGAAGGTACCTTTTTCCGTGTCGTGCCCCATATCCAAATTTATAATATAAAAAGTAGAAGACCAGTAAACAATGTGAATATGATATTATTAAATATTTATACACATTCAACATAGGAGTGAATATATATAAAAGCCAAAGTTGTTATAAATGCATCAGCTATTCAGTAAAATTCACTCACGACAGATCCTTAATGTACAGGCTAGTCCAAATTTTCGGCGAATTTGGCTTCTTTTCATTCAACTGTAGCATGGGTGCAAGTTTTCAGGTTTATGCCTTAAATTCAGGTTTTTGTGTGCCTAAAAATGATTGATTTTCTTTATTTTCCCTATATAAATTGACAAATTTTCAGGATTTTAGGTTTTCCAGAATTCTTAACTTGCACCCATGCTGTTGGCATTGTTTAGGGGTACAGTGAATATAAACCTAAACTGAGACATTGAAGTATTTCATCCAGAACTGCAAATAGGCAGCTTTAAAATGTTCAAGGCTCTACAAAAACAACACCAGAACAATATGAACAGTTATTTTGTAATTTTAAAGAAAATTGCGCCACTTTGTTGGTGAAAATTCGCTAATTAGACGAATAATATCTTCAAAGTAGCGCGGCTGTAATTGGATTGACGCGACATTTATCAGTCTAATTCAGAACGAACAATGTGCTTTTAGCCAATTACGTAATGTCATCCACAATACGGAGTATTGCGTCTTAAACAAATGGAATATTATGACAGTATGCTGTGTGTAAGCAATATCTCGCTAGACCGATGGTCGAGCGTGATGTGGTTTACATACACAATGAGAAATAATACGAACCTACTGACTGCATACTGTCATTATGTCTCTTTTATTATATACCCTTCTCGATCAAAACAAAATTAAATACACTAAACAACAAATTTTGAGTCAACAATTTGGTATTTAATAGTAGTAATAACAGTAGTTACACAATAGTAAATTCACGAATGTAAGAATATACAATGTAGTAATGGTTGTAGAACAGCGACGGAAATTTCCTATTTTGGAGTTCAGTATGTACCGAAGAGAACCGGAAAATTACGACGAGAATATGTCAGACGTAGTATGACGTAGTTATGACGTCGCATATATCACAGATAACTGTAAAGACACGGAATCACATTGTGGGATATGGGTTTAAGGATCTGCCTCGTTGTAACAATCTTGCGGATACACGCTGTACTCCGCTAAAATTATTCATGATTATGTAACAAATTACTTTATACCGAAATGTTTGTATGATGTGACAGCTGGTGGAGGGACACTTCCATAGAGAATCGTAGTGCTCTCCGAGTTCCTATGTCATGTCTTGACAGCATAACCGATTTTTACCAATCGCTCCGTAATCTACAAATGCATAATTGCAAAACACTACTGTCACGTGTAAAGTGGAGTTTAAGGCTCAATATATTCGATTTACAAGTGGAAATAATCCTTAAAGAACAATACAAACACTGAAGTAAATGTTTTGTTGTTTTGTTTTATTTTGAATGGGAGTAAGGGCCATGGCTCCAACAATTTACCAGAATAATTTGCTAATTACAACAAACTCAATTAAGATAGAGAAGAAAGTAGCCCTGGGACCAGAAGCACACTTGGTTCTCTTCTTATTAATTATATTGCGAAAGGCTGGTGGCGACAACTTAACCGCTCACCAGAGACTATGTCTTTGAAAAAAGTAAAGAAATATCAGTTTAAACAGTTTTCCGAACAAATTGAAGAACTTTTCAAAGTCAATACACAAAACTTCCCACGGATTCCAGAATTTCAAAGCAAACTTCCTCAAGCAGACGTACAATTCCAGGAGCCGTGACGTTTGCATCTTGTTTGTTTTCTTCCTGAAAATAATCAGAAAACAAAGCAGCACAACGCAACAAGAAAATCAAACAAGATACAGTGCTGATTAATATTTAACTAAACTTGACCTCAAGGGTGTGGTGGGCGGGATAACAAAATATTCAACAAACAATAACTTCAAAACTATAAATTTTCCAATTTTACCAACGCCCAAATAAAACCTATTGTTTTATACAGATCCGGAAACGAAAAGGGGTTAAGCTAAAAGACCGTCTACCGACCTGAGACGTATCGGATTATTCCTCTTGTAACCCGTTCAAGCGGGGAACGCTTAAACTATATTATTTAACTAGATTTTAAAAGATATTTTAAACACCTTGATCTTGATCTAATTAATGGAAAAACACTTGCAGTTTATATCTTATTTTTCTGCAGTTTAATTAAAGCGCAAAATTTAAAAACACATACATATTTTTCTTGCAAACCGATTAAGTCTTTCTGGGGAAGGAAATACTATCTTTTCCCTAGGGAAAAGATATATTGAGTGACTTCACGTCATCAGTTATTTGAGCACAGGAGTTTGACATTTGTACAAAAATAAATTTTTACATGTTATGTAGTCTTTATTAAGTCTGAGCTAAGTGTTTCCTTTTATTATTAACAAGAATGACAAACTCCTGTGATTGAGTTTGTTTTTTTAGACGGTATACGTATACACAAATGTTATGAACAAAAAGGTTTGCAAGAAAAAGTACGTTGCATGAGACATTCGGAAGAGCCTTGTTCCCGCAAAACAAACCCCAAAACAACAGTTCACCATTGGTGACAGATTTTTCCATCTTCACCTTACACTTATGCAATATACTTTTAGTCTAATTTTTAGCCAACACTTGAGGCCAAAGATAATGACAGCACTTTCAGTTCTTACAATCCCATCTTTATTAATAATGACACAATTAACATCCATTTCAACATTACTTTTTCTTCCAGATATCATTACTACGGCATTGGCATCAAAGAGTCGTCAATTTACTATCACTCTGTTTATTCCGGAAAAGGTTTGACAAGGTAAGTAACCGCAAGAAAGTTTATTCCGGAAAAGGCTTGACAAGGTAAGTAACCACAAGAACGTTTATTCCGGAAAAGATTGGACAAAAATTTACCGCAAGAAAGTGACCACAATCAGGCTTTTAATTCAACAGATAATGGAATTAACAATATGAAACATATGCAACAGTTATGGACATAATGTGGAATTTTCAGGTGATTATCTCGAAAACAGTAGAAACATACCAAGCCCCATCTGACAATGATGGACTGGGTCACGTGAGATTAATATCATGCACATCATCTACAATTTCAGCCAAACAAACGTTTACAGCTTTCAGCTAGTTACTTCAAAACTGTCAAATCAGCTTAGAACACATGAATTTTACTAACACTGCTTCCACCACTCCACCCTTCAGCAAAGCACTGGACTGAGCCACATGAAATATGTCACACATATCTACAATTCGAACCGAGTATGTAGAAGTTTAACCCTTTCCTCCATATATACACATTTTACGCATGTGCGACCAGTGTAGATCCAGATCAGCTGGCATATCCATGCCATCTGATCAGGATCTGCACTGGTCGCACTTTGGTCAGAAATAACCTAACGAATCATAAAGCGAACAGTGCAGATCCAGATCATACGACGCGGATGTGAAGGCTGATCTGGATCTACAATGTTCGCCCATGCAATAAATGTGTATCTATGGAGGAAATGGTTAAGGTAGTTCATTCCATTATCTGTTGAAGGGGGCAGTACTACTGCTACAGTTTTCATTATTTGCACTGATATAAATCTTTAAACATGTTTGGAATTATGTGTAGGTTATTGTGACGTAAGTTTTTCGCGGCTCAGATCAATAATGTTTCGAAGTTGAAATGGGTTTCAAAATGTTTTGAGCTATAGACCGGTTATATGATTCTAAAGTTACTGACTGAACATTTATGAAGATATAATAGTTGTGACACATCTTATTTCCCTGAGACTTAGTGGTATCGCGGGAGCGAGCGGAGGTGGGGCGGGGTTATAATAAATTCCTTCAGTGACAGCTCTAGTTACCGGCCGTAATTTGCACTCTACAACGTACCCGGAGTTTTTCAATCATCAGTGTATCTGTTGAAGGCTAATGTCAGGCATTGCCACTCATTGTCGGTCATCCTGTTGACCGACATATTATAATGGACCAAACTTGAGCTTTCTACCTGAACACCGGTTAACAGTAATGTAAAGCAATGATCACGTTCCAGACGGAACGGATAATTTAGATAATTAGACTCTTGCTCAGTCGTTATTTATGGATAGACTCTTACTCAGTCGTTATCTATGAAAACCTGGAGGCCTCTTATTGGCTGTTGAAGGACGTCATATTTGGAGTCTGTACCTATTCTTAAATCCTCTCTCCAGCTTCTTATCGGCTAGGCTTATTTCTCATAAAGATATTTCCGACAACGAACAATAAACATATACATGTACATGGATTTTGTCAAGTAAATGTACACTGTGTATGATAAACAAAAGATGTACAGCTTATAAATTTATTAAACCAAAGCAAATAAAATGTTTAGAGAACACTGAACAGAGATTAGCTGCTTATTTTGCTGACCACGAATCTACGAACTTGTGCAGCATTTTTTGAAACTCCTCGGGGATCAGAGGTATCATGGGGAATGTTTTAGCTAGCTCGACATGGATACACCCGTCGGTACTTTCTTGATAATTTTGCTTCACTGTTATCTTGCATTTTGCCACTTATCAACTGGTTTCTAAAGTTTTATAAGGTTTTGAATGTAAAAATTATCTTCGGAACACCAGAACACACAGTTTTTCAGAAATCTGAAATCGGGTAATGAAACTGAAAATAATACACTACAAGTTTAAGCTTTACTTAGTTGTAAATTGGTTTTGAATCAACAAAAAAATCTTTGGAACATGCGAACACACATACTTTTGCAGAAGTATGATATCGGGTCATGAAACCGTCAAGAATAGACATTACAAAATTTTGCTTTCCAAAAAGCTAGTCGGCCTTTAGCATAACCCTTTTAACAATCAAAGACGGCGCTGTAGTGCATACTTCTTGTGAATTTGAAATCAATGCGTTAGGTTGTTATTCGAAGTCATTAGACATACTTAGTGAATACGAACAATCTAACGATATTGTTCTAGATCAGAAAGAACAATTTTATCATACATGTGAGTCCCTGACAGACTGTTCACGTTTTTCTCTCCCACTCTATGACTGTGAAAAACTTTGTTTTTTAACATATTCTGTAGCTTTTGATATATATTTACAGCTTGATAATCGTTGCTTTCTAACACTTTCTGACACAATAATATTGTTTGACAAACTTTTACATTTTGGTTTACTTCCAAGTAAATTATTAACTTGTTCGAAAACAGGGTTAGATTTATAACAAGCTTAAATACATCCCATTCGAAAGAGGAAATACCTATAAGTAAACTTACATTTTGTATGGCATCCAATAAAAGTGGCTTAAAAATCAAATTTTTCTGCCGTCTTGTTAAAAGGTTGTGCTAATGACCGACTAGCTTTTTGGAAAGCTAAAACTTGTAATAAATATCACTGGAAAATAACCGAACGCTTTTATTCCCATGTGCTCATCATTTAAGCAACGTGATTATAAACCTGTTTATACTCATCTCAACATACTTTATAAATGTCTATTCAGTATTTGCTATTGAGAACAATTTTTTTCATGTTTTTAGCTTAAAATGTTTCATTTTCTATAATGAACAGAAAGAAGCCATTAACTTTTCATACTCGATTTGAGCATAAAATGTGGGGACATAAAATGTGTAACAAATGCCTTCCCTTGATGCCGATGATATCTTTAATAACTTCAAATCATAGATCCAGTTTATACCTCGAGACTTTTTGAAACCCTTGCAGGGGCGGATCTAGAGGGGGTTCAGGGGTTCAGTGTGATTGCTCGAACTCTCTTTTTGCTGCAGCAATATTTATTATTGGTGGGAACTTGAGTCATAAAGTTGGAAAGTATAATGTTACTAAAATTCCTAAATGATATTGCCTCTACCTGGGAGCGAACCCGCACCGTCACGGCAACAGCGCATATCCCTGCAATTCCGACGACGCAACCAATTAGGCTAACCGAGACAACCCCAAAAAGCCCTGATTTACGTTACCATCACTGCATGACATCGGTAACGGGTTAATTTACTGATAACAGTACTGACTATATGTACGGGGAAACTTTTTACGGCCGCCACACTGCACAAACAGCACTAGTGTGAATTTTAAATGATATTGCCTCTACCTGGGAGCCCCAAACGAACCACTTTTATGGAAATCTTTAATCCAATCCTGCGTACATATATATAACATCATGTTGAGACCTTTTCCAATTATGCTCATATTTAAAAGAAAGAAGCATAACAGGGAATATAGAAAATGATACGAATATTATATAGAATCACCATTATTTAATATATGCTAAATTATTACATTTTCAATACATACGTATATAGAAATGATAGTGAATGACGCGTCAAAAATCTTTGCATTGTGAGTCATATGTCACAAAATATTTTACCTTTTTCATTTTCAGATTTTCGGGTATAAAGCTAAAGACAGAGGTATCTATTTTATGCCCTTTTAATAGACATTTTATATCCTACACTCAATCTTTATCAAATCATGACTAACTCCATTTTGTTTTGTATTAAAAAGATTTCTATGGATTATACTGCAAACCAAAACATTGTCTCTGTATGTAAATGACATTTGAGCTAGGGTAAAGGCGCTTGTATGATTACGATATTTTGCGCTAGGGTAAATGCGCTTGTATGTTAATGATACATTGCGATAAGGTAAAGGCGCGTGCATGTAAAATGATATTTTTCGTTAGGGTAAAGGCGCAAGTTTGTAAATGATATTTTGCGCTAAGGTAAAGGTGCAATAAAGGTAAAATAGCATCACGCGAATTTATATTTATTATGCACGTGCGAATATATCATTTGAATGCATTTAAATTCATTCCGCGAAATTAAATGAGTCATAAAGTTTAGAACACATACAGGTTCTTCTTCTCGTTTACTGTAGATTGAAGTCTACTTTCTAAAATTTATCACAGACAAAGATGACCCATATATTCTTGAGGCGCTTTTTGATCCGTTATAAACCTTTATTATCTGAAAAAAGATTTGCTAATAGGCGGTTTTTTATACTTTTTTTCATCACACTATTATCAGAATAGATATCTGTTACATATTCTAAAATGGTTCGTCCTTCAGTTTTCGGGCCTCATTGTGTGTAACCCCTTTTATTTAAACTTCAAGTATATTTGACACAAATTTACATTATTTATAATACCGTTATCAAAATGCATAAAATGCTGATTTTAGTCATATTAAGTGTCTCGAAACACGGATACTAGATTACAATAACATAACTTGAATAGAATTTGTTCTTCTGTTTTATATAATTCAGAACGAGCACTTAACTTTGTAAACCAGTGTAGAGCAGATGGCTTAAGTAGTCTCACAGGGTCTTGAATGTTGTCAATAATTCTGTGATTAATTGTAATCGCTCGTCGGTCCCGTAAAACAAACACATCATTATAATCACAACATCAGGGTTGGGAATACCGGTGCTACCATAGAAAAATATTGATCAAACGAAAAGATCTAAAACACTGAATGAAATAGTTTATTAAACGGATAAACACCAGGCTTATTGGTTTTGTTTATTGTAGCATTCTTTAAATACAAAACAAAAGGAAACTTTCGAATGAAAATCGGAAGTAAAACGTTTAAGCGCAAGACAATTAGTTCTACGGAATGCGTTTAGAAAACATACATAGTGACATCTGTTTCGGGCTAGTAGTCAATCCTTTTTTTAAGTATAAACAATATTTTAAGGCAAAGAAGTCAATAAAGTGAAAAACATTCGGCTCAAAAACAATTGACATCTTATCTCGGTAACCAGCCGTATAAATATAAGATAATACAGTTCAAACAGTGCTAAAGGCCACCTGAAAGCAAAGACCAACTATGGATTTAGACCTCATTAAATTTGTCCCAGTTACTGATATAAAGAAACAAAATTCACCTTTGGTAAAAGGCCTTCTGCATTAAATTAACACTTATGGGTTTTCACCTGAGTGATCCTTGAAGACAGGTTTGACTGTATTATTATTTGAAATCTTTTCAGTAGGAAGTTTCCATGCACAACATTATTTTGGCATTAAATAAGGATCACGTAATCAAATGTTTAATTAACATGTACTTAACACGTTTTAATATATTTACAGGGATCCAGTGTACGTAACACGTTTAAATTTAATTGCAGGGATCCAGTAGAAAATACTCTCTGAGCTCGAAGACCGGAACGCTTCTGCCGGAATTTCCAAATGCCAAAAATCTTATTCTTCCATTAGGAACAGATCCGGAGAAGGCAGGGATTTTTATTGTAGAAAAAATGTTGTTTTTTTTTTTTATTTTTGCATTGCAGTCAATTATAGAATTTTCTCGGTGAAATAAAAGTGGTATTTCACCAATGTGGCCATACCACGTGGTTTGTGTCGTCATTTCGTTTTGGAAATTACGGCATCCCCATCGATTCAAATCTTTGAGGCCTTATCTTCTCACATTCTCTGTCCGATCTTCGTCAGGGCTGGACTTGGATTGAATCTGTCATAATTAGCATGTGTGAGACGTATGCATCTCAGTACTGTTTGAATCTTCACGATGTAAATTGGCACAGAACTGTCATACGTTGTTTCTCATTTTTGTCTAATGAAGTCAATTATTTCGAAATTGCACATAAATTACAAACATGCTTTCCGTTTCTTGATATTTTTTGGCTGCATTATGCATTACTTGTCCTTTTTGCCTTTTTGATAAATGTAGTTTAATTTTTAAATTTCAAATAGTATAACTTACAAAAAATGTTTCATCCAATAGCCTACTGTTTTTTATTTTAACATTTGGTATCATTTCTTAAAGTTAGCTGAGTTTCAAAGGAGTATTACCTCCCTTTATAATTCTGTCCCTGTTTTAAAGCCATCATCGTTGGGTGAAATGAAAATGTTCTAAAAATATGAAGTAAAGAAATGAAGGAGACAGAATATTTTCGCTTTGACCCCTAATTATCTTCCAATTATTTTTCAGATGAAAACATTTATCATGATGTATCGTACACACTGTCAACGAATTCTTGATACAATTATCAGCGCTAATTTTGAAGAGGTAATAAAAATAATGCTCATCATGTTTATGTCAAAGTTTTTTTGTTATATGACAACTGGCAAGAAGGGTCACAGTTAGCTCTTCTTTTTACTAGTAATTGGTTAATCATTGCTACTAGTTTGGAAAAGACGTGACTAATTACTTTATTTTATAGCTTAATTATTAAACCTATCACTATCGAATGCATAAAATGTTGTATTATAAAATTGCTGATACCTTCCTGGGGCCGTCGGTTCTAAATTATATTCGATGATCAAACTAACTCATAGGTTAAAACTTGAAAAAGGAATATTCTTGCATGTTTGTGTGGTTGGAGTTATTTCACCAAGACAACTCGTTAGACTCTTACTCAGTCGGTATCAGTTAAGTAGAGACATGCGCAGTGAAACAGTCAAAGTATTCCGTCTATTCTTTCAGGTTCAGAATTTTCTAGTACACTTTTGGCAGGGAATGCCTGAGCATTTGGTTGATTTGTTACACTGTGATATTCTGGCAGATATCATCGCTTTGTGTGACTCCATATTGTACAAGGTATTTTACAATACTGTGTTATTATTATATTTCGCGAGGGTTTAATTTTCGCGTGTTTCGATTTGTTATGTTATTGTAATATTGATGACTTACATAGGCGGGTTTTTGTGTCGCCTCCAATAGCCAAATTCTGGTATTATATTAATTAATGGTTGTTTTTATGAGCTGCTGTTGAAAACATTAAGAAGAAGAAAATATTTAATATCTAATATTTCTACCTTGTAAAGTTGGTAGAAGTAAAACAGTTCTTTGACAACAAAGGAACTTAAAAATTAAACAATTCTTTATTTAATTTTGTTGTACCCTTAATCCTTTACTCTTTGTTTACTGCTTTTGTGACATGAGCATCCTAGATATATCGAGATCACATATTGGGAAGTCTAATCAAGATATACACTGTTCGATTCTTTGTTAGATATTATACAATTATTTACTTATTAGCTGGGAAATATGCTGTGATATTGACCTAAAAAAATTGACCGAGGCGATAGCCGAGGTCAATAACGATTTTTGCGGTCAATATCAACAGCATATTTCCCAGCTAATAAGTAAATAACTGTTTTATTACATGAACTATAAATAGTTTATATATATTATTTATAGTTCATGTAATAAAACAGTTATTTACTTATTAGCTGGGAAATATGCTGTTGATATTGACCGCAAAAATCGTTATATGTAATAGTTTATTACATGAACTATAAATAATATAAAAGATGGAAACTTTCGGATTCTATTTATAGACAGGTCAATATCAGCGAAAGCGGGTCAATATCTAGATTTGTTGACTCGGTTATTTTGGGGGTGTGACCAATCGCGTTGCGTCTATTTATAGTTCATGTAATAAAATCAAATGAATTTCAAAGCGACCATCGTTGCTGAATGATCAAAATCTTCACTGGTTGCTCATGGGATATAAGCGTTATCTCATGGAGCGAAGTGCAAACCTGTAGATATAAAGAGTTTGTCATTTCCTTATGAACAATAATCAATTTGTTTTTCTTATGGTCTTACAGTTATATTGTATTTATGAAATTGTTATAGAAGGCCATGTTTAAACAAAGGTACTAGTATATGACTATTTTGTTTGTACATCTGTACATGTTACGTTTTTAAAATAAAGATTTATTATTATTATTTCACTATTATTATTATTATTATTATTATTATTATTATATTATTATTATTAATTGCAGGTACTAGTTGATGTTTTGATTCCGTCCAATATTCAAGAACTTCCCCAATCGTAAGTCATATTTATTTCAAGAATTATGTTGTACACTGCAGTTAAAGATGCCTGGTCACGTAAAAGGACGAAAATATTAAGTGTTTTCAAAAATACAAGTTAACAATTTAAACTGTATAAGACATGTGAACAATGAAAATGTGATGAAATAATCTTACGAAGTCAACGTAAGAGTGCGTATGATGAAAGCTAGTCCAGCTCGTCTGGACGTTATCAGTGACGTCGTCTATCGACGCACCGCAGATCCTGAAGTACGGAGTACGGAACGGTATGCGGTACGTGCCGGACCTAGATCAAAGCCAAAGTCGTCATAGCGTTACTAAAGAAGTTAAATTCACAACAGATCATACCATGTATTGCTTCCAACATTTTAGGGAATATTCTCTCCATCATCTTCACCAATTTATAGGTATTAAATAGAGATACTATAAAAACTTTAATTATATTTTTCGCGGTGGATTTGAATTTGTCGATTGATCTGTCCGCGAAATCCGCGAAAATGAGTAACCAACAAAACTTTATGATTTCTCAGTAGAATAGGTACGCGGTAATAGGAGAGGCAACTGGTGGTGGAGGGGCTATAAACTTTTTAATGCACACATCTTGTCACTTTTCCTACCCAGATTCTAATAATTGTAATGGAACAAAAGCGTTCATTTGCTTTTAAATACCCCTTTCAATCTATTTTACAATAGTTTTTTTATAGCTTTATCCACTTCTGTCGAAATTCCCTATTCTATTTAATATTTAAATCAAAATGTTGGGCGCATTAAGGGAAAAGTTATTTTAGGGAAGTTCACAGAATTCCTTGAAATGACGTCATACAGTTGAGCAGAAGACATTGCAAATTGTGCAATTTTCGGTAAAAATAACTTTATGTTGTCTAAATGAATGACAGAATCCTCTATTCGTTATGAGAAAATAATATGTAAATTGTAAGCTATTTCCAATTATAGTTAAACTAAAATATGAAAAAATTGAACATCTTTTCCCGAGGCGTGCCCTATATATTCTAGTTCTGACATCTATTCATCAAGCCAATAGCGTCATGTTAAACGTCTGCTCCGTTTCCTTATTCTTTTGTCCAAAGCAATTAAACCTGTTGTTATTAAAATGAACATTGAGTCAAATGATCAAACAGTTGCCCATGTTTTCAATTGCATTCCGACCGTATCACCAATATTTTAATAATAATCGTGCACAATCTGTGAATTTTGTTTAACTCTACCATTATTCTTGTTAATGATTCCGCCAGATTGAGCCGTTCGCTGAGCAACCGAGGTACCCGTTGGTAATTACCGCACTCCTAGCCCGGTAAAGTAGAATTCCTAACCGGCTACGGTGGAATTTAACGAAATATTTATCCGTGTACTTTCTCATTTGTTAGTATGCTTAACGATAAAGTGTTTTAATCAAGGCGAAGCTAACAGGTATGGAAAATTAATTCCTTCCTGATGCGAGATACGGAGGGTGGAAAATACGTGACTTTAAACGCTGAATGAATGATTAGATATGACAAGTTGGCGATGTCTAGCATCTTGTCTGTATTTGTACATTCTCTTGGCATTGACACTTCCAAAACGACACCCTACCGACTCAGAGGCCTCGCGCCTGAACCAGCATGGAGAGCAAAAATATTTCGCCATAAACGACGTTTGAGTTCTTAACCTTAAAAGTTATCTTCATTTTTGAGCCGCGGTTCCTTATGCTGCAATGTCACCGTTTAACCATATCGACGGTTTCTATAGATTGTGATCGGTCATTTGCTTTCAATTTTCTAAAATTCATTTCTTATACATGGCTTGTGATACCTCTTGTTTATCGTGATGGAAAGTTGTTATAATATATGTAGCACTGCCAAAGCTACTTGAATTATTTTTAAAATTGTGTCGTTCCTAAGCAGACATCTTACTAAACTACAAAGCCTTAAACTGCACCATTCTAAGTGCAACAGACAGCGGAATGC
Organism: Corbicula japonica; assembly: GCA_038501625.1. NCBI lineage: Eukaryota > Metazoa > Mollusca > Bivalvia > Venerida > Cyrenidae > Corbicula > Corbicula japonica. The sequence goes on from JAZAYU010000151.1 coordinate 101,660, forward strand.
CTTACATGGTCTCTCCCGTTTTTTTTACTTACGCCACCGCCGCCCCAATCCTTGCGAACGTGCGGCGGTGCCATAGTTTGTCTATTCACGACATTTTTCAAAACATTTTGTTTTCTTGTTGTCGGTTGCCTCCATTGTTGGTTATAAATTTTTTGGATGTTTACTTTATTTATTGGTTGTTTTCTTTAACAAAAATGTTTGCTTTCCTACTAAATGTTTGTTTACGCGTATGTAACTACTCTAAACCATTCACCATTTAAGATTGATGGACACGTTGCTCTAATGAAATAGGCAAAATATTTGCACTTGCCGACGACGGATATTGTAAAAAATCGCCATCTATGAAGGCACGCTGATTTCATCAGTTTGTCCTTAAACGTACAGTTTTAACTATGTTGTTTACGCAAATGTGATATGAAATTTGCCTTGAACATGCACTAGTACAAGTATAATACGAATTTGGTAAAATAATTGAATTGAGACATACTATGTACTTGAAATATTATAATAATTAATTTACGTAACGCGTTCTTTTTTTGGCACCGTTTTTGCGTACCCCTACTGTCTTCGTCGGCAAGTGGAAATATTTTGCATATTTCAATAAAGCGATCCTCGCACATTATTCTGACCAAATTTCATAAGATTTGGAAAAAAATTAAGTTTTGACGTCATAACTGGGTGAGCAACGTTTCCATCCATCTTAATTGCGTATGTGGATACTATTTAAAAGTTTCTTTTAATTTTTATATGTCAAATCTCAACTTTTCTTACTTTCATTGTGTATATGGTAACTCTCAACCTTTTCCCTATAATTGAGTTTGTGACTTACTGTAACAATATTCCCTTTAATGGTGTATTTGGCTCGAATTTAATATTTTCCCTTTATGTACATAAAAGTAATCTGTAAAAATAATGAAAAGCAAATATTCAATCCTGAAAATAATAGGGTAATCAATTAAACTTTAAACGTTTGAGAACGTTTGTGTATTGAATCATCTTATTGCCGACAGGTACTTGTCCTTTCGTTCATGAACATACGTCAGAGTTCATCAGTTTCCATTTTGGAAATACTTGTTGGACATGAAGTGTCGTTGGTCTCTTTTTCTTTACCACTGTTTAATAGCTTTGTTCTCTTTATCGTTAATTGTTTGTGGCGTCCTATTTGAATTGACATACTTATAACAAACATGCTCTCTCTCTCTCTTCCTCTCTTCTTTTTCGCTGCGTGGGGAGGCTGTCTTTTGTGAGTGAGGCGATTCCTGATATGCACGTTTCACTTTTTATAATGTCTCTAAACGTTTCAGATTGTTTAACGAGATGAGATTGTTCGCTAAACAGTTACCGTACTGGATAGAAACCTCCATGGAGACAGTTTCTGGAGAAATACAGAAGAAGAAATTGGAAGGTCAGTCATCATATCATCATACCATTCAGTGTTTACGAGTTGGACGATATTTTCAAAGAAAGAAAGAGATCGAATTCTTCACAGAACATCGGCGTATTTTCCACAATAAAATTTATCTGTTCACATATAAAAAAAGCGAATTTTGAATATTTACATTTATGTTAACTCTCCACAAGCCCTTTGTTTTTAATGTATCACATGAACCGCTCGTAACTCCACATATTACCAGACAACAGACTAGGCATTATGTGTTTGGGTATTTTAAAACATTGACTGTTGTTCTGGTATCTGATGATAAATGTTACCAAGTTAATAAGTTTTTTTATAAATTGAGTGAAAAAAAAGATCCGCATTTCTAAACCAATAAATATTGTCACGTTAATATTTTAATCATACTTCTTGGCCTTACTTAACCATTTCCTCCATAGATACACCTTTACTGCGAGGGCGAACAGTTTAGATCCAGCTCAGCCGGCCCATCCGTGCCCTCTGATCAGGATCTAAACTGTTCGCTTTTATTTGTTAGGTTATTTCTGACCAAAATGCGGTCAGTGCAGATCCTGATCAGACGGCACGGATGTGCCGGCTGATCTGGATCTACACTGGTCGCACATGCGTAAAAATGCGTATATGGATTAAAGGGTTAAAAAACGTACTATTTATATCTTTACCACTAGGCTAAGTTGGGTTGGATTTTGGCATGATTCACATTTCTGTGCTTCCTTTTTTCTTTTTACTTTTGAATATGTTTTGTGATAGTTCTATTTAAATAATCATGTGTGTGTTGTGATGATATAATTATGATTGTTAAACTGCGATAAATAACATGACACGATTTGTATTTGCAGTTGCTAAGAATTTTATTCAGAGCTTGAAGAGGCAGTCATCTTTTGTACACATCGCCCAGGTAAGAGTCAATACCTTAAAACATTTCGATAAAATCGGGTTTGGCCTTCTTTGGTTCTCGAAGTAAATGCGAGTTTTCGGCTCCAAATGCAGATATCCTTCCTGTACTATACTGTTTAATGCATTAACTTTTTAAGGTCACAATTTAAGCAATTTTGTTTTATTTTAACAAAGATTTTCTCCTATATCTCTAATAATAACTTATTTCGTCTTCAAATTATCATGGGGGATGTTTAAAAAGGGAGATACTTGAAATAAACAATTCTGCGAATTCATTTATTAACTAATGTTTCTCTAAAATGATTGATTTACATGGTAATGGCTGCATTAAAAAACATAACTGTTTGTTTAAACAAAAATTTCCATCCTTTCATGATGATGCAAGGAAAATTCCACACAGCTATTTATATAAACATTTTACGTGGAGGAACTATACAAACGGACAATTGATCGATGATAGTTTTGCATGTTTTATTAAGTGCCCTTGTGTGTTTCATAAAATAACTATTCATAAGTGTCTATTCCGTGAGGTCCTTGATCGTTGAAAATATTAATTACAATAATTGAGGAAAATAGATAATGGTCAATTAAGTGGTAATTTAAACTCATTCAGTGCGAGGCATGTTGCCTGAGAAATTGTCGGAATTCGAAGCTCGGCACAATAGTAACAACAATAAAAAGCTGCACAAGTAACTGTAACCTTATATTTAAAGCTGCTTTTCACAGTTTAGGGTGGACGAATTTCCAATGTCTCAGATGTTGTTAATTGTCATTGCATTAATATATACATGTAAAGCCTTTAAATGTCCGAACGGGAGCGTATTTTGACAATTTTGTTTACTTGTCAGTATATTTCAGGGACTGTTGTAAGAGAATTTTACTACTACGTTAATAATGCTAATGCTGAAAAAAAACTTATATACTCACTCGTACTTTGACTGCGTAAGAAAACGGCACTAGAATTGCTTTGTATACATGTCTTCTACAGTTTATTTTTAAAACTTTCATATTTAAATACACTTAATACTTTCACCATGATACGTTACCATGCACCTTTAAGGTAGTTCTGGCTGTTCCTCTGAAAAATTTTGACAAAAGTTCTTGAGATTTAAATGTGTGATGTTTACTTCGTTAACCTTACAGTTTAAAACTGTAAATAACGCTCGTTCAATCGTTTTTCATTTTTATCCGATTTATTTGTTAATAAAATTTAACCTAAATCAAAATTTCAAAAAAGTGTTCATATGAGAAAATTCTCTGTAGATCAGTATATATGTTAATTTTTTTTTATATAATTTAACGGAAAACGTCGAGAGTTGGGATGTTGCTTGGCTTCAAATGCAATTATTCATAATATGGCTTGGTAGACTTCATTCAATTTTAAGTAAAAGTTAAAGAATTTGATTAAAACATATTACACTGAACCTCATCGATTTGTTTTTTTTTTCTCGTCAAAAGAAGCGATAAGTAACCCAACTAAAGACAATGCTCTTTATTTCAGACCGCCCGCCAAGTGCTGAATAGCCAGGAATCCGTATCACAGATGGTCAAAGATATATCAAATGCTGATTTTGTGGACATCTGTAGTCAAGCAGGCTTCATGGACCCATCTGCAAACCCTAAAGTCTGCAGGCGAATGCAAGATTGTACGTTAAATTAACACACAAATCTTACAAAAGATATAAATAAATAAAACATAAACTTTTGAGAGCTACCAGATATAACACATATTGATAATATTCAGGCTCGATTCGATAGGGCCTGTCCGTTGGCAGTATTGGAAATAGAAATAGCTGACATTTTTCATAGAAACGATTGATCGCAGTTTCTGAACATGCTAAAAGCCACCAAACACGCGAAATATTAAACAAATATTGTAGGCAGCGTTTGATTGAGTCTGTTCGTGGCGGCAATGAAATGGAATGCATATTACTTCCCACGACGACTAGCACAGAGTAAAGCACAAGTCAGACGTGTATTTTTAACTAAATCTATCAGAAAGTATGTTGTGCATATGACGGCGAACATGTTCTCCGATTAAAACAAATCAGTAATTTGCGACATATGGTCCCAATATCAACAAATAGGTTTGCCAAAAATCGAATTTTTTTCAATGAAAATGTATGTTTCAGTTTACGATGAATTTAAAGATCTCCTCAGCAAGCAATCACCGATTGAAGGCTACACAGAATGGATAGACGATATTGTAGACAAATTTGTCATCAAGGTTTGTATGTTGTTGATTTTTTTTCTAAGGATAAGATGGTGTTGACGAGTACTAAGTACATGCTTTAATTTTGATATACAATTCTATGTAAATATTAAAAGCGGTGATTCGAAATAAATGTACAAGTTAACTTTTGCCAGTAATAAAATGTTTGAGTCACTCAAATGGTAAAATGGTGTCTTCTTAAATGAACGACTTTTAAATTAATAACATTAATTACAGAATCATCTTTACAATTTCATCGTTACCCGGATTTTAGAGAAAATCAGATCATTTCTTATATTAAAGTTTGACTACCACCCTTCAACATAAAAACAAACAAAAAACAACAACAGCAAAAACTTACGTTATGGTACCCTCAGTGCATTTGCTTTATGGTCTAGTCTGAAGGGATTTTAGAGTCGTCCAATTACAGTTTTTATAGCATTAATCAAACAAACTTTCTGATCTGACAAGATTACGTTAAATATTACAGAATTCCATTATTTATACCAGTTTTGCCATTTTTGACAATTTTTGTACTAGATGTAAAACTTCACATCTCTATACCATTATGCACATTTGCCAGTGAGAATATCTTTGTGCTTTCAGTATGGAATATTGTTTAAAAAGCCCATCATTAGTATGTTTGTTTGTTTGTTAAAATTTTTATGAATGGAAAATAAAATTAATTATCTTTCCTTTTTTCCTTTTTATGTGTTCGCTAGCGTAAAATTCACATGCAATGCGCAATACTAGGACTATCAATTCTTTGACGTCGTTTTAGGATTGATCATTTGCTCTCAGCTAATATAGATTAAAATTGAATTTTGAAAGCTACGAACGTAAGAAATGAGGCACGCCACGGGAAAAGGTACCTTCGGGCAGTTGACGTCAATCCTTGAAACGACGTCATAAAGTTGAGCAGACGACATTAATTAATATGCAATTCGCGGTAAAAATACCATTTTATTGTCAAAATGTGTAACAAAATCACTGTTTTGTTATGAGAAAATAATAGAAATTTGAAAGTTCTTTCTAAATATAGTAACAACAAAAATGACACAAAAAATGACCGAAGGTACCTATTCCCGTGGCGTGCCTCAAATATAAAAAATGTAGACTCGGTTTGATTGAGCTTGTTCATGATCAGTTAAGCTGAGGAGTTAACAACATGTACAGAATTTGACTGTATGGGATGCTGTGTTTTCTTGAAGTGGCTTTTCTGATATGCATATTTCTTTTTTTTTCTTTATCAGCCTAGTAATGAAGACAGCGACACATTCAACGTAAAAGCTGCAGAATTTCTCCTGCACTGGGGTGCATTTGGTAGTCTTCTCATGCGAGAGCTCACTCTTCAAAACGCATCTTCATTTGGTAAGAGCTTTATAATAAGAGTTTATGTTACACAAGGTAAACAAAAACTTGAAATATGTCGAACTTCCAATATAAGATACAGAGTCATCGGTCTGTTCAACCTAAAAACTATCATGTACATATTGAATCGATCGCCTGAGTTACACTTTGTATTTTTAATCGTTTGTTTAACGGCTTTTTTGAATTTTGCATTTTATTTTTCGTGGTGATTTCGAGTAATGTGATTCTTGAGATATGTTATACCACTAATTATCGACATTTTCACATTTCCAGCATCGTTGCATCTCTAATATTTAATGTTAGATGGATACGCCTCTCTAGACCAAATGAAGTGATGCTAGACATAGAGATTTATTATAGCTCTAATTCATAACTTAATCGATTTCAGCGTCGTTGCATCTTGTACATCTAATGTTAGATGAATATGCCTTCCTAGTCGTAGAGACACAGCAAGAAATAGAGGTAGAAAAACACCTCCAAAAGTCGGTGCAAAGGCATATGAAAAATGCTGGTAAGTGAAGTACTTCAAAACTCCGTATTATAATATAATACAATCCTTTTTCCGTTAGTTGTTTGTGGTGTCTTGTGTAAATTTGAACATAATATAAACCCTTGTTGTCTTTTCCTCTTCACTTTTTGCAGCGTGGATATTCTGTGATTTCTGGGTGTGGAAATTTCTGATATGCATATTTCATAAATCTTTTTATCGACATCCAGAATTAAACCTAGTGTTTCAGTTTTCTAAACCAGGAAATGTGATATACAAACTAAAATTAACGAATTAAAAAACCCAAAGTTTTCTAATTATCTTTTACCTTGAAAAGGCTTTGCAATATGATTAAATCTTTATTTGGCTTTTGAAAGGGCATATGTGGATATATGGCTGATCTGGGTGGATCGGGTACATGCAATATGATAATATACCCTCACATACCCTGTCAAGAAACCAATGGCTGTATATAAAAACTTAGCTCATCTGATGTTTTTTTTTCATTCTGACTTGCACAAAGATATAAGAATGGTTATGACATTCCCTGACTACTTTTCATTCTTAAGAAATAGAAAGCGAAAGTTAAAAGGGGCGCGTCACGGGAAAACTTTTCTTACTATATTTGATAGAAATTACAGTTATAAATTATTTTCTCTTCACTTTAAATAAATTTTGTTACACATTTTAACAACATAACGTCATTTCTGCTCAATGACGTCATTTTAAGAATCGACAACAACCGTCTGATGTTAGTTTTTCCTGTGATGCGCCCCATTAATAATGTTATTAAATGTCAATAGTTACGAAAATCATGACTTATATACTATTTTGTCGTTTACAGAGGAGATTCAGACAAAAGCTGTGGTCAGAAATGCCTCCAACAAGGGCTTGCAATCACCAAAGTGCAAGAAAAAGCGCAACTTAGATGACAGTGAAAACGGTATACCATTGCTGCTAAAACATGAAGAATTATTGACTGAATACTTGCATTTTATAAAACGAAAGGAGATTTTTTTATAAAAGTTTTACTATGATAAGCTACTAGTCTTGCAGGATGTAAAAGCGATTTTAGCCGTGTTTTGCGAACATGTGTCTTTGTCAAGTTGACGTCATTCTGTGAAATGACGTCAGAGAGTTTAGTAGACGAAATTGATTGTTTTGTATTTATCGGGAATTAAATATAAATTATGTTGAAATAGGTGACAGAATTATACTATAATGACTAGTTGACAAGGAAATATAAACTTGATTTCTATCTTAAAATAGCACAACTTATAAAACAACACTACGCGCTCGTTTTCGAATGAAGCGTATCTCATTTAAACGACTGTACTTCAGTAGATCAGTGAAATTCTTCTTTAAAAATTGTAATATCGTCCATTTATTAATATTTATGAATAACAATTTCTATATAACGAACAGAAATTTACGAACAACGTCAATCATCTTAGCTAACTGTGGGATTAATTATAGAAAGTTTTGTGTGTTGAAATTATTGTAGTTATTTGCAAGGAAATTTCTGTAAAAGGAAAACTATACTTATTAACAAATCTTATTTCACATAATAAATAAGTATTCTCATTCCAAAAGAAAGTGTGCTCTTTGTTTTCGTAGTTTTACATTAACATCTTTTCTAAAAACCTAAATATTTGGTATCAAAATTGAGATTAGTTCAAAGATATTTTTACTATAGAATTTAAATAACCAATGTCAATTTTGATACCAAATATTTTGGTATTAAGAAATGCAGGTAATGAAAAATAACCTTAAACAAGTTGTACACTTTCATTTATACTAGAGTATTCAATGCATTTCCTTCTGTCTTTCAGAGCAATCTATTGGCGTTTCAAGTGAACGATTGGACAATGTTAGCTTGGCACATATAGATGATGAACATCTTTCAAACGTGACAGCGTTTTCTCGTCCTTTGCCAGCAAGCAATAAAGATCTACTTCCGGTTCCGGTTAATAACTCATCAGAAATAGCACCTACTCACAAACCTCAAAATAACACCATCTCAGTACCACCCGTCAAGCCTTATCAACCATACAACAGTTCATTTGACAGACCAACATACCTACCTCAATTTGGCATAAGCTCTTACACGGACTACGTTGGAGTCAATACACCCTTCAGCAACGGCCGATTTTCCAACTACACTGACACCTACACTCAAGCTTTCCAATCCAACCCTTTTAGTTCTAATATTTCACCTGTAGGAGGAAACTACTGGACAGACGGACGGACGCATCATCATTCTTTCTCGGATCCTTACCAGTCGTACAATTACAACAAGCTGAATGCAACATATGACAGTCTCAATAAGACTACATTGCTCAGAAACAATGCATATCAAGAAAGCATTAACAGACAAGCATTCGATCCAGCAAGAAGCTATTACCGCAGTCCCCATGATAATATTCAAGGTAAGTACCGTAATATCCCTAAGTTTTCGGACTGCGATTATTGTGACACTCTTTTTTTACAATTTTTTATGCGCCCCAATATTTAATAATTTATAAATTTTGATGATCTTATATAATTACATTATCTTATTCAAATTGTGACTTTGATATATTGGCAAAACATTAAGGTTGATTATTAAAATTTCTAAGGTGATAATCGGAGCAACCCAAATTTGAATCACCTGAAAGACAAATTTTGAGCAGCATATCTCTCAGTCCGACTTTTATTTTCCTGTTTTATAAAACTATAAACTATAGTCGTTCTTCAAATTTGTTTTTTGTAAGTTAAATAGTTATTTTTTTCTTTTCGGCTTATATTCTCCTGCATGCATCAAATCAGTAAATATGTGTTTTGGTTTTCAGTTGGTACGCAGATTCAAATGGGTGCATATGGAACAAATTTCATGGACATAGCGCCACCTGCAGGACAATACTGCTATCAAGACGACCTTTTCCCGGCTACCATGGCAACCACGTTTGCGAAACCGTTCCTTTCAGGGCCATTCAGATGATGATAACATGCCAAAATATAAGTTGATGATTTAAAATGACATTGAAGGTTATACTACAAAAATGTGAAAACCGGATTAAACGATAGAAGAACAGGAGGTTGACATGTCAATCCTTAGTGGCATTTAAGGTCAAACTACATTTAAAACCCGGTTAAAATGATAGAATTACGGGAGGTCAGCATGAAGAAATGCTAGATGATGAGTCAAAATGTTATTATAGGTCAAACTTCAAATATAAAACCGATTTATATGATAGAATTACGAGAGGTCAGCATGAAGAAATGCTAGCACGTGAGTCAAAATGACATTATAGGTCAAACTTCAAATATAAAATCCGGTTAATATGATAGAATTACGAGAGGTCGACATGACAAAATGCTAGTTGGTCAATCTAAATGGCATAAATGGTCATGCTACATATATAAAACCGGTTTAAATAAAGAATTACCAAATGTTGGCAAGAGTTGGATTGCACATTTGCCTTGATTAACCGTTATTGCAATTATTTTAAAAGTGTTACTACTGTATTGGATGGGAAATAATTGTTCCTATAGTTTTGTATTTAATAAAATGACAAAAACTATTTATGGTGTTTTGTTTTATTATTATTAATTTATTCGGGATGGATGGTTTGAAGTGTTTAAACCTATTAACATACACAATTTGTGTGTACCTGCAGATTTTGCCACATGACATAAGCTTTAAGGTTTGTCGTTTCTTAGAACAGAAATATGATTTTATCTGGATGACAAATTCTTTGCATTATTATTATTTTATTAATGATTATTATTTTCCATTTTTCTCAGAAATATTATCCACCAAATATGAATTAATTTAATTAATGCAAAACACCTTCTCATTACCAGATTCGCTTCTTGAAAAAAAAACTCGTTTAATAAATCGGTAATCCACAACATTTTACTAACATTTATTTATAATAATAAAACAATGATTTAGTTTGCACCATATACATTTTAGAGGGAAATCTCGAAGAACATAATTCCAAGTTCATGGTCGGGTGTAGAAAACTCTATATCCACAAAAGTTTACGGGATCGGCAACAGCACTTGCTCAAAGATTTTCTTAATTTGTGGTACTGATACCCTGTTATAAAAGTTACACAAATATACTGAACAAAAATGAAAACTTACCAGTTTTTAAATTCAAAACCTTTGTTCAGTGATGCTATATTTTATCTTTCATTATATTTTGGTATTTGCACATATCTGGATATTTGATAAAGCGGGATGATATTGTTATGTTTTCATAGGGGTCAAGGTTTTTTAATCTTTTCTAAATAATGGTGAGATAAAAAAAACTTAACATCAAATTCTCAAAACAGCCTATTTGAATGTCAATTTAAAAAATCTTTTGGCATGTACAGAAGAAAAAACACAATCGTTTAAGCCCAGTGATGCAAGGAAATATGATACAGTAACTTAAATATAATGTATCCCTTTTTGCAAAATACTTCCCCTTTAATTAAAAACAGAGCTAAATCCAATGCTTAATTTTCCATTCTTTTTTCTTGTTTCTTTTTTTAAACCGATAGAAACTGAACCGACAACTACAAAGATAAACAAATCGGTGATCAAATAACTCCAAATATTTGCATTCCCTGGCATCATTTATGTAACAGGAGTTTTCCATGTTATTTTGGTAAGTTTTCATTTTGGCTCAGTATATTACGTTTATTGAAATCTTCAACATTCTGACAAGCTCTTGGAGAGCAAAATAAAGCAAACATGCTGTGAAATATAAACCATTGGTGGCACATCACCATCTAATAATGTTAAATGTACATTATTAAAAATGAACAAAAATAAAATAACGTTTAAACACGTTGTGGATTGCAAGGCAATACGTTTGCTATTCGTTAAATGCTTTTTCACCCAGTGAAAACACTTAAGTTTTCTTATGGTTCACAATATATAAGAACTGCAAACCACACTCAACAACAAATTATTCATATAACAATTATGCATATCATAAAAACCTAAACAAGACATTTTATCAATTTTCTCTCAAAAAAGTAACAAACATACGTTTATGAAAAACTTATACTTAATAAAACAACAAAATGGTATCATTTAAAAGAACCTGTTTTAAATGAATTTTTGAAAAAAATGCAATTATTTTCTAGGATAAACACCACAATTTAACGAGTTGTATCTGCATATAACCGGTCTTAAATGCAAAATTGCATTATATAGAAGTTTATTTGGCACATGTTTTATGGAACGTTGTATATGAAAAGGTTAAACAGGCATGCAACGAAAGAAAGTTAAAAAGCAAAATTACAGATATATTGATAGAAATTGTAAGGTTACAATTGTGTACTCAATTCCTTCATTCCGTTTTAGCAGGTATTCCATAAAAAGAATGAAAAATTGAAATGAAGGTAAAAGAAACAAAGTGCACAAATCTATTTTAAAAACTAACCTTAATCTTTCCTCAAAAGCCTTTTTTAATTAAGGAATTTCTTACCTAAGGGGAGAGTTAAGGCTTTTTTTGAGATGCGATTTAAAGGAAAATCTTTCCTTAAGAAAATAATTAGTTAAAGATTTTCCTTACTTAAAATCTAATGAGCTTTATGAATATCGCCCCTGAACTTGCATTTGCACTTTATTAATCCTTAAGTCTGTTTTGCTGGTTTTCATTAAATGAAAGATGCATTGCAATGAATGTAAAAAGGTGAAATATGCATATCAGGAATTGCCACATTCGGAAAAAAACAGCCTCCCCACACAGTCAAGAAGAAGAGAGAGATGTAAAGAGCATGGTTAATTAAAATATCAGTAAAAAAACACCACGAACAATTAAAAAAGGAGAACCGAGGGGTTACCGCCTTGGAACGGTCAGTGGCAAAATCAAATTGCCAATGGGGGTTTAAACCAGGTTCTATGGTGCACCAAAAAAGAACAATGCACGAAGTAGCTTTAAATACTGGTATTATGCTAAAGTTTATAAATGTGTACTCTATTTCTTATGTCTGTTTTGCTTGTTTTCTATACGCGACTGTTCCTGATAAGCACTATTACCATTTTTATGACACCGACACATCTCTAAATAACATGAAAATGAATCACGTAAACTATGAAACATATTTTCCTAGATGAAATTTACCAATAAAACACCCAAAATGTCAAAAGTTAAACAAATATTTCCTAAGAGCCCTAACTCGTAAACATATCAATCAATCAAATTGTTTACACCAGTTTGAAAAGTCATTTGTAATTACATTTCATGAGCATTTTCCAGATTAAAGGAAAATTACAGAAAAACGATACACCACAGCTCTTGATTTTGTAAGGCTTTGGCTGTTTCTTTTACTTTTGTTAATGTGTTATTAATGACGTAGAATTTGTGTCATGCTTTCGAACGAAATGGCGACCTGACTGTCTAAAAGGTTAATAGATGTACTAAATGATCTCTATACTATAGTTGATTATGAGAGAAGTGCTCGGCCTTTGGCTATGCGACATGGACAAAAATAAGCATTTCATTTGCTCCACATTAACATTTTAATCAGACCGAGCCTTGAATATTTTCATAGTTAGCATATTCGACGGTATTTAAATCAAAAACGTCAAAATAGAGATAGTTAAAATTGATTTGTAAATGTGGTTTGATTTTCTGATGTAATTTGTTAAAAAAAAATTAAATTAAATCTGCATAGAATAATTCCACAAGAATTTGGCAGACCCTACCCTTTTTGGCAAAGACTTGACTTTTCTGAATGTCCTAAGCACCTGCAAAATCCTCTGGAAAAGGTTTTAACATTTCTTACGACCTACATGATTAAAAGCTGTTAAACTATTAAGGTGAAATATACCAAAATAGCATATACATGTTTTCGCAGCCTCATCAAATGTAAATTGTAAAAACATTCATTAGAATATTTATGTCGTTTTTGTCCTCTAGAACGCATTGTTAGAGTTTTCAGACGAACATTATATTAAGTTGTAATGACAAATAGTATAAAATTTATAAACATGTTGAAGAACTGCATGCGATCCATTAGAAATTTTCCGACGATAAATGAAATTGTTAATGTCACCAAGTTTCGTTCATATGTAATTAGATGATCAAATGTGAAGTCTAACATCCTTTTAACGATTTAATAGCTTTCTAGAGAGATATTGTTGCTTGCATAGAAAACATTTATGAGCGTGTGTTTGTTTACCAATTCCTATTAAGCCCAGGGCAGTTGATGAAAGTTGCATTTTATTATCCACAGTACAGATTGTAGCTTATTGAAAGGAGAGTCGAGGAGACAAAATCAAAACATCAGGCAGCGATGAATAAAAAGTCGTACAGAAATTGAAATGCTGTAAAGATATCGCATGCGATTGTTACAATTAAAACAAAAGTTGATACCCTTTGAGACTGAAATGAAACTTACGTTAATATATAGAGGATATTTGTTCATATCAGTGTAAGATAGAATTATATTTCACCGAGTGAGCTCCGGAATTCGTATTATCATGAGTGGCGAAGCCACGAGTGAAAATACATAATTCCGGAGTTGACGTGTGAAATATATTTCTATCTTTCACTGGTTAAAACATTTTTTTATTGTGTGCTTTTAGTATACAATTTGTGTGAATTTGACAAAAAATGCAAGAAATGGCGCCCAAAACAATTGTTTATGACGTAATGTCATGACGTCATATTTCCAAATTTGAGCCCGTATTCTGTTTTATAAAGTTGATTATATGATTAAAAAATTTTCGTCGTTCCGATTCGTTGAGAACGAGCCATGAGTCTACCAGTAGAAAGTGGTAGAAGTTTTTGTTTTCAATTCTAAACAAGAAAATAATCCAGATATCAATCAACTCAAGTTTTATACTTTGGTACGTGTTTGAATCAATCGTTATCTTAACAGTTATTAAAATAGATGAAAAGGGAATTACCAAACACGACACATATTAAAATATTGCAGGCTCGGTTTGATTGAGCCTGTTCATGGCTAGTTATGGAAATGCATATTATAACTGCCCACGCCGCCTAACCCCGGGTTGAGTTTAACTCAAAATTTACATCAACAAACAGTACAGTATTGATCTATCCGAAACCATGGTATTTATGACGGTGAATATGAAACCTTCAATTCGGTATTTTGAGATTAATTCCATTCCGCGTTCAGCTGCCTATGGTTCGCAGATAAAATAATGGTTATGTCCTAAACGTGAAAACAATGTGCGCAACTAAAGAAAATATAATATTAACAGGGAATCTGAAAAATTTAAAGCCTGTTTATCGCCAAAACCAACAAGGCGGAATTCAAAACGCAGGAAGTATATCCTTGGGATAATTGAACAATATCCAATTATATATTGGCTGGTTTGCAATAAAAAGAACTGCCAAAAACAAATAATTCACAGAACATGTTTGCATGTCATAACATGTTAAAAGTTGACTTTTTAAATATTCTCTCAATATTCTCTCCTTGAATTAAACAAAATAGTGGTATCGTTTAAAAAGAACCTTTTTGAAATAAATTTTTGAAAAAAATGCAATTATTTCTATGACGAAAACCATAGCTTACAAGTTGTATCCGCATAAAACCGGTCTTAAATGCAAATTTGCATTATATAAAAGTTAATTTGGCACATGTTTTATGACAACACTTTATATGATAAGGTTCAACACGCATGTAACGAAAGAAAGGTAAAAAATCACAGTGAGAGAAACAATTGTAAATACTTATTGAATTTTTGAGGTTTTAATTGTAAACCCAATTCCTTCATTCTGGTTTTCTATAAAGAAAAGAAGCATTAAAATGAAAGTAAAAAACATATTGCAAGAAACTATTTTAAAAACTAAATCTTAACTGAATATGAATTTGCACTCTATTCTTCAATCAAGTCTGTTTAGCTGTTTTTTATATAAAGGAAAAAATATATCAAATTATTGTAAAATCAAAATAATTGTACTCTTTTCCTTATTTATGTTTTGTTGTTTTTTTATATGTTGATTTTTCCTGATAAGCACTATCACTATTTTAATTATAACGACATATCACTAAATAACAAGTACATGATTTAAGTTAATATTGAAACATTAATTTTCTAAGATGATTTTTGAAACGTTGTTTCATCCTGTTCGGGATGTCACTCCTTAAAAGCTTTCTTGATCTTATTCTTCCTTGTTAAAGGTGGGGGGGGGGGGGTGGGTGGGGGGCGGGTGGGGGGGGGGGTTAATAAATCTGTCAATGATAATGAAAAGGGAACTTTGAAGACCCTCGAACACGACAAATATGAAAATATTGCAGGCTCGGTTTGATTGAGCCTGTTCATGGGCAGCAGTGGAAATGTTTATTACTGCCCACGCCGCCTAGCTTATTTCGAAAACTATTTTATTAACCTGCGATTGTACCTGGCAAAAGCAATAAATGATCTTCAAGAGTCAGCATCTGTTGGAGTTGGCCAGTCTTTTACTTTTTCATCTTTGTCTGGGTCAGTTTCAATTCAAGGCATGTAAAGACCAAGAAGCAGATAAAAGCGAATGGATTCTGCCATCCCACCATCACGTCTACTAATTCTTAAAAAAGTTCACTTGTCAAAAAAAATAGAATTTGTCCAATGTACAATAACACGAGAATACTCAGCACTCACTACGTGTCCTAAAATTTGACCTTGCTTTGCAAGAAAAAATATTTATCTGCAGAAAAGTTTAGATTACACTCCTTTAACCGAGATAGAACCAATATTTCCAGATGTTTTTCGAAGCTACTACTGAATACAATAAGATCATCCAAATATATCGCGCAGATTTTTATATTTTATTCATCGAAGCATTCCTTTTTGAGTCTTAAGTATGTGGCTGGTAAATTCGAAAGTCCGCATTTTGTTATACTCATAAAATCCTAGTGGTCCCAAAGTAAAAGCTCTTCTTTCTTCATGACTATCTTCAATATCCACTTGATGATAACCACTCTTCATGGCTATAGTACTAAAAACTTCCTCAATTCTAGACATCTAGACATTCTAGACAATTCTATAGGCATCTTTCACTGACCGTTGATTAAACATTCGATAATCGACGCACATATATACTAAATTTTCCCTTTTTTCCGCACTTATCCCGTCTGTTGTTATGTGACTTTCAACATATCCGATATAAGGAAGGGCGTTTACATCCGCGCATTCAATATTTATTATATCCGAAACAGGTTGTATTTCTATATCGGCCAAGTTGTTGCGTTAATTAAAATAATGGGGCACGTCGCGGGAAAAGATACCTTCGGTCATTTTTAGTGATATTTTAGTTTTTACTTAATTAAGAAAGAACTTACAACTATTAATCAATTTCTACACTAAAATGTGATTTTGTTACACATTTTGACAATAAAATGGTATTTTTACCGCGAAATGCATAATAAATAATGTCGTCTGCTCAAATTTGTGAAGTCATTTGAAAGATTAACGTCAACTGTCCGAAGGTACCTTTTCCCGTGACGCGCCCCATATGATTCACTTAATGAACTGACACATATAATCATAGATAAATCATCCAGAAGTCAAAAGTAAGAACATATATTTCCTAAGAGTTTTAACTCGTAAACACGACAATAACATTGTTTACGGCATTTTGAAAAGTCATTTGTAATTGCATTTCACGCTCATTTTCCAAATTATAAACCAGTTAAAGAAAAAAACGATATACAACAGGTCTTGATTTTGTAAAGCTTTGTAGGTTTCTTTAACTTACATTAATTTAATTAATTAATAATGACGTAGAACATTTGTCATCCTTTCCTGCGAAATAATGAGATGAATGTTCTAAATTAACTATATGTACTGAATGATCTCTATAAAGTTGATTACCAGAGAAGTGCTCGGCATTTGGCTTTGCGACATGGACAGTAAGTAATATGTATTACAATCGCACTTCATAAATATCTCAATCAGACCGAACCTTCAATATTTTATACTTAGTTTATTCGACGCATTTCAAATCAGTAATGTCCAAAAACAGCAAAAATCTGTGAATAGAAGTGCTCTGATTTTCTCATGCAATTTGTCAAAATACCACATTATATAATTAAAATTTGCGAAGAATATTTCCGCAAGAAGTTTGCAGACCTAACCCCCTTAAAAGAACGGTTTGCCCTTTCCGAATGTCACAAGCACCAGGAAATCCACTTGAAGTGTTTAACATTTCTTACAACCAACATGATTAAAAGCTGTTGAATGATTATGTTAAAATATACCAAGTTAGCATTATAATTGTTTTAAATCAAAAATATCCTATCACGTTTATTTTACGATTTAAATATAATTTTAAAAGGAAAAGCAATGTCTTTTTTTTACATTATTCGTAAAACATGTGCAAATTGATAAAGAAAGTTACCAACAAGATAAAGAAAGATAACCAACATGATATTCTACAACGCTCTGCATGCCTGATGATAACCCAACGACAGTTGATAGTTATTCTGACCTCTTGTTTGAACGACGGTAGCAGGGGTTAAGAGTTTATAAAGGTTAATAGAGAAATCATGTAAAAGTTCTTAAAAGCTCGATCTTGTTTCTTTTATCTCTTCAATCGTGTTCTTGCTGATTTGGCTCTGTGGCTCTGGTCTCAGTATGGTCATTGAATACTCACTTTGGAATGACAACTAGCTTCTTACGTTTTGTATGATTTTGTGCTTTTGTATGCAATATTTTCGAGTCGAAGGGTGGGTTGACTGATTGACAAAAACAACCTGTACATTTTTGTTCAGAAACATTTGGGCAAGTGGTTGGTGCACCATAGAACCTGGTTTAACCCCAAAGTGGTAAATTGTTTTACCACTGACCGTTTCTACTGGCAACTTATCGGGTTCTCATTTTCGTTAATTGTGACATCTGTTTTTTTTTTAAATGGGGCGCGTCACGGGAAAATGTACCTTCGGACAGTTGACGTCGATCATTGAAATGACGTCATAAAGTTGAGCAGACGACATTGTTTATTATGCTTTTCGCGGTAAAAATATCAATTTATCGTCAAAATATGTAATAAAATCACCTTTTATTTATGGGAAAATAATAAATTATTGTAAGTTCTTTCTAAATAAAGTAAGAACTAAAATGTCACGAAATATGACCGAAGGTACCTTTTCCCGTGACGCGCCCCAAATAATCTTTGTATAAACCATGCTCTTTTTCCTCTCTTTTGGCTGCCAGAGGAGGCTTTGTCTTCTGTATGTGGCTATTCCTTATTTGCATATTTGGATTTAAAAAAATTAAAAAGATTCTATTCTGGGGTTCTTAGAACATCCACCAGGTCAAACTACGAAACTACTACAAATCTATTGCATATAACATTGACCCAGCGAGCGACCTCCGTAAACACCTGTTGCAGGCAGGATTTCAAAAAACGCAGATCTCGTTTTATGTCATGTGACCACTACGAGATAACCATTGCCGCCCAAATCTGAAGACGCTGCGTTCAGCTTCCAAAATGTTTTTGCTGTCAATCATTTTTTGCCAACGTTAGATCATTCTCCTCGCATATGTTGACCATAATATTTGAATGGTATATTATAGCACTGAAGCGAAAACGATAGCAAAGTTAGAGCTTAAAGTAAAGCAACCTGAAAGCGTGATTAACTATGAACAGCGTTCTGTCAATGAAAATTTCCCGCTATTTCACAATGGAAATATTAATCGCCGCTCCAAGCGTTTGATGTTTTGGTTGCAAGCCCAAATCAAACTGGAATCGAACTAATGTGTAGTATCACTTACCAGCTAAGGATAGAAACCTTTTTTGAGAAGGCCGCTTTTTGCAATGCTAAAAGATGGGGTTTTTGTTTTGGTGGGGGGACTTAAACCATACGTTCTGGTGTAGTCGTGACTTTTTGACAACTGGTCTTTTAATATGTATTGAATTCATACTAATAAATTAATGAATTATGTGAAACACATTAAAATATATGATTATGTCGTTTTTGTCCGCTAGAACGTATTTTATTTAGAATTTTTAGACATAAAGTTGTAATGACCCATTCTATAAAAGTGATAAAATTTTAGAGACTTGCATGCGATCCATTAAAAATTTCCCCATGTTTAATGAAATTTTCAATGACACCAAGCTTGTTATATTTAATTAGATCAAATGTGATGTCTAACGTCCTTTTAACTATTTAATAGCTTTTAGCTTCTGGAGAGAGGTTGTTGCTTGCATAGAAAACATTTGTGTTTGTCTACCAATTTCTGTTAGGTCTAGGGCTCTTAATCGACAATGATGAAACTTGCATTTTATTACTAAGATAAACACTTACAGCTAATTGAACGAAGAGTCGGTGACACAAAGTCAAAGCCTCTGGCAGCGTCTAATAGGAATGCGTGCAGAAATCGGACTGGTGTAAAGTATGAAAGACGATTGCTATAGTTTTAAAAATAATTAAGTTACTTTTTTTTGTTTAAAACTAATGTAAAACATATACTTCCGGAATGTATACAAATAAGGAATTCAATAGAAATATGAGGTTGAAAACTCTATTATTGTATAACATACATGTATATATTTTCCGTAGTTTCGATTTGTAAAGAACTCACAATATGTCCGCTCGTAGTGAAAATTTTAAAGTACGCGTGAATTACTATGGAAAGCCAGAGCTGTCTTATATTGTTGTTTTCGAATGTATTCAACCGCTTTGGTATTATATCAGTTCATTTCTATAATATATAAAACCAAAACATGCATTTATTGAACCAATACTCATTATATTAATCCACGCGTACAATATATTATACGGACTCGTCGATATATGAAATCAATATACCTTTATGTAGATTCAGCCTTGCTATGTTTGTATTGGAAACTGTATTGAATGAAACCAGTATGTTCAAATATGAATTCACATTTTAATATATACAACCAACTGCCTTTGTATAGAACCAACTTGCGCATATATAAATATATTTTTGAATTGTATTTAACGAATGTGTAAATATTTAAAACCGAATTAGACATACATAAACTGTTCATATATAAAACCTAATAAGAAATATATATGTTCGTTTTGTAATTGTATGAAATAACGTTATGCTTATATTGTTCTGATTTATCAGTGCATGGAAACCAACCTTCCTTATATGTAAACAAAGATGCGATGTATCGGTTCATAGTGATATTGTGTTTAACGACTTCATCTCTATATCACACCAAAGTAAACATTTGCGAATCGATCTGTTCTTGTGTGGAACTAGAGTAGCATTGTGTAATATCATTGTCACAATCTATGATAGTTATAATGTATGGTATGAAAACAAACAATCAATGTATGAAATCAGGTGTCCTTAACTGAAACCGATTAAACAATATATAAGATGGCTTTTGGAATATATGATACAACTTCATCACTATATTAAACCAAAATAGCTATGCTATTTAAAACATAACTTTCGATGTGTTCAAGCAACGTGTTTCACACTGCGCCATTGCCTTGTAACATGGACGTCAGCGAGGAGATGATTAAAATTTAATATAAGAACGTTTTCAGTTAATATAATGTTAAATGAAATAAAAGCAATGCATTTCGGTTAAGTATAATGATAGCTGCTCTTATTGTATATCAAACCGAACATATATATTTCTTATTCGGTTTTATATATGAACAGTTTACTTTCATATATTGTCAAAATGATATCATATAATGCTACACTCGTTACACACAAGGACAGATGGATACATATATGTCTACTTTGGTTTGATAAAAAAGATGCAGTCATTAAATACAATGTCAATATGAACTGATATATTGCAACATTGGTTACACATTTGAATGGTTGGTTCAACGAATGATGAATCGAAATAATATAAGTATTACTCGATTTCATACAAGGACGAAGCGAATATATATATTTCTTCTTCGGTTTTATATATGAACAGTTACTTTCATATATCGTGAAAATGATATAATATAATGATACTCTCATTCCTCATAAGGACAGTTGGATTTATGTATGTCTAATTCGGTTTTAAATATTAATACATTCGTTAAATACAATTCAAAAATATATTTATATATGCGCAAGTTGGCAGTATACAAAGGCAGTTGGTTGCATATATTAAAATGTGAATTCATATTTGAACATACTGGTTTCATTCAATACAGTTTCCAATACAAACAAAGCAAGACTGAATCTATATAAAGGTATATTGGTTTCATATATCGACGAGTCCGTATAATATATTGTACGTGTGAATTAATATAATGAGTTTTAGTTCAATAAATACATGTTTTGGTTTTATATATTATAGAAATGAACTGATATAATACCAAAGCGGTTGAATTAATTCGAAAACAACAATATAAGACAGCTCTGGCTTTCCATAAATTACCACATACAATATAATATGTGACGTCATTAATGAGTAGAAGATTCGCTAACTTTAAGTTAACAAATGTCATTAATATAATCTTCATTTAAACACTAATTTTACATATTAAACCATAACAATTATTTTAATCATCTGTTATCAGTAAATATACAAATTCCTGGACCTGTGCAAAATATCACGAACAACTTTAAGATTTAAACACGGTTTTCAACTCAACATAATTATTTAAATTCTGAATTAAATTTTACCTGACGTACTTTATATTTAACATAAAATAAACTCTTTTTTCATGGAAATTTTTCAAATTACAATAATTATGTCCATCTGAGATATTGTTGAAGATCTGTGCGAGTTCAAACTCAAATATTTTATCTTTTATATTCTATCCAAAAATCTTTTGTTTGGTAATTTTTATAGGACTATGCGGATAACATATTTTAAAAACTGCAGTAAAAAATTTATAAAATCTTTTCTTCAATATCTAAAAAGAATTGTTAGCTTGGTATCTTCAGTTAAACAATTATCACTCTTGTTTGAGTTTGAAATCGAACTCAATATTTTTCGTGATACTAGACAAGATCTACCTGCTGGGGCAAGTGTGAGGTTGGTGCACCATAGAACCTGGCTTAAACCCCCAGGGGCAATTTGTTTTGCCACTGACCGTTCCGTGGCGATATCCCCAAAGGTTCTCTTTTCGCTAATTGTTTGTGGCGTCCTTTTTGAATTATACTTATAACAAACATGCTCTCTCTCTCTCTCTCTTCCTCTTTTCTTTTTCGCTGCGTGGGGAGGCTGTGTTTGTGTTTTGTGAGGCGATTCCAGGTATGCATATATTACTTTTTTACCTCTGTGAATATATCATAAACCTACATAAATTTATATACTGACCTATTGACAAGTCAATACATGTATATTATAGAGACTCATGAAGGGACACATTGTGCTTTTAATAAAAATACGACTGAGGGTGGAAATGCAAGACTGTACTTCAAACTATAATTTTTACATTGAGGAGTGTTTGAATCTTTAATCTGTTTCCATTAAGTGTATAAATCATTCTGATATTTTATTACTATTGCAACTCTTCTGAATTTCTAACTTTCTTTACAATAGATGACGTCCATATTCATAAACAAGTTGAAAATCATTTGTTTAAGATTTCGGATAAATTGACAATTTTCTGAAATGCCGGATTCCAATTAATGGTTTATAATAACATGTACTGAGTTAATAGCATAATTACGGTGAAGGTTTTGTTATTATATAACATGATAATAATGCAACAAAATTCAAGAACTGAGTCTCGATGACAGATAAAAAAAATTCTTCCATTTTTTTTTTTGGTTTTGGAAAATGAGTACAAAAGAACGGAAACACTATTTCAGACTGCGGATATCAAAGGAAGAGTTTATCTAATAAGATTTTATGGTCGAAGTATTTGTATCTTAAAGTTCCCCCGTGTCTGCAATCGTATTAAGCGGTCTTATCTTTTTCTATAGCATTGACCAACAAGTATGAGAGGTAAAAATGTCTAAAACATTAAAGGAAAACCTGTGTTATGCCCTTTTAACAAAGAAAGAATCAACGAAGCTTATATATAAAAATTATTATGTTGTATCAATTGTATGCATTTAAAATAGGCATATCAGGAATGGCCTCATCCAAAAGACGCAGCCTCAAAACAAAGTCTAAAAGGTAAAGAGTAAATGAGAGCAGTTAATAAAATTGATCAATTTCATAAAAAACACATACAATAAACGAACAATAAAACCTGAGGGTAACTGCCTTGGAAAAAAAAAGAAATATATGCATATCAGGAATCGTCACACTCACAAAACACAACCTCCCCACGCAGCGAAAAAGAAGAGAGAAAGAGAGAGAGAGCATGCTTGTTATAAGTATTTCAATTCAAAAAGGACGCCCCTAACAATTAACGAAAAAGAGAACATTTGGGGATACCGCCTTGGAACGGTCAGTGGCAAAACAAATTGCCACTGAGGATTTAAACCAGGTTCTATGGTGCACCAACTTCACACTTATCCCAACAGGTTCTCGTATCACAAAACAAGTACAAGTTGTCTTGGTGAAATAACTCCAACCACCCATCGGCTCAACAATGTTCCATGCAAAAGCACGCAAACATATAACACATAAGAAGCTAATAGCGTTGCAAAGATAAAGGGCGGGTACTCGATGATCTTACCGAGGCCAAAGCTCCTGGAGTAAAATCAGCAAGAACACGATGACAGGGATAAAAGAAACGAATCGAGCTTCTAGGTTCATTTAAGAAAAGATTTTCCCATAAACCTTCATAAACTCTTATACCCCTTCCACCGTCAGAAACAGTCATTGTTTTAACCAATCAAAATCAGCTTCAGGAAAATGGGGTATTTAGTTCATTCTGTGAAACTAAAACACAAAATAACGCATGTATGGCTTACTGACATCGCAATCACTATTATGTAAATTAAAATCATTTTATCTCAAAACCTAAAGGTATTTTTTGATATAGGTAATAACCATTTCCTTCTTTCGTCCATAATCTTAACCCTGATGACCCCTACTTAAACACAGCAATTTCTTCAGAAAAATAAAAATCATGACTTGACCTTGATCTTTCTATTGAAAGTGGTTCTGAATCACAAAAAAAATGTAGTAAAAAGAGTAATTTGGATTTGCACTCTGTAAATTTTCCATATTTGGATGGCGATGTCCATCTTCCAACATTTAAGGGGTTTACAATTCACGGCTTGTTGGCTTTTCTAGGAGTTGTATGTTAAATGTTAAATGAACCGAACCGAATCTTTTCAAAAACTGAAAACGGAGATAACGATACAAAAAGTTATCGATACATTAAGAAACACGTTTTGCTGATCAAGAAACACAGTTGCAGTTTAAAATCACTACCGCGACAGTGTATTTCTAAACCAGTGCCCAAGGTTATAAAACTGAGCATGGAAACCAGTCTCAAATCTCAAGCATCTGATTGGCTGAAATGGCGACTGGTCGCCATTTCAGCCAATCAGATGCTTGAGATTTGAGACTGGTTTCCAATCTCAGCTTTATAACCCTCAGTCCAGTATTTTACAGAGATACTTATTGCAGAAAATAAGGCAATTTAAATTTCTCAACTTCATGGCTAGTAACTATCTGTAAATAAAAAATTAAACATTCATCCATAATTATATTCTCGAGCTCTGTGCATATTTGGTGATGTACCTATCTGCAGTTAATCAATTTGGTTGCCTCTTTTGTTTGATCGATGGTAATGGGGGTCCGGGGTTTAAGTGAATGTAAAACGGAAAATATTGAAAACAGATTAAATTTCCATTAGTTTCTTTTATTTCTGCAGTCGTGATTTTCTTGGCATAGCTCAATGTGTTCTAATCTTGGTTAGGTCATCGCTCACGATAATGAAACTATTTAAGTATAGTTAAATTCCCGAGTTATTAAGCACGTATCATTAATAGCTATGGTGATTACGACTCAGAAAACCATCTGTGTAATTGGAGCTTTAAGCATACTCGTATATTATTCAATTTTCAATTTAAAAGCCATCTCTAGCCCATTTTCTCTACGTGCTCTTAACATACTGCCTACAGAAAAACATAATTATATATAGTTTAGTATCACCCTCAGGCAAAAAAAACCTTATACTTTTGCATTAAGAGCACTGATGACACATTAAACAAGCTTAAACCGGACTGAGCCTGTGGTTTTCTTTTTTATTCTACATGTACTTTTTCTCTCTTTTCTTTTACACAAGTACTTACTTATCGATGATTTTTTGTAATATAGATAATGACTATTCTAACACATCTTGAAATGCTTAAGTTCAATACGGTAAGGAGTATGATAAAAATATTACTGATATTTTAATTCTGTTTATTTCCAATTAAAAGATAATATACTCTTTGTACAATATCGTAAAAGGTCTGTATTTACAATCTAGATAGGTTTAAAAAGTCTTGTTGCAATGACAAAGTTTTCAATAAAGGTGTTGTTTTTAATTTTTTTTAACAGGTTAATCGGACCGCAAATTAAAATATTCCACCGGGACCGGATTGAGGCCAAGAATATAACTGCTGTTTATAATAGGAAGTCCTAAGAGTTATTGAACAATACCAAAAGCTAATATGGTTATATATTACCATGTTAAATTCGCAGTAATACTGCAACAGAACACGATTTATATGAGGAATTTAAATTTAAAGTTATTAACGTATCAGAAAAGTTTTAAGTTGTTTTTTAAATTATAACATAGTTCACAGAGAGATTGATAGATGACGGACTGACAATATGTACCAACTGTAAACCGGTTCAAAAGTTATTTTGTTCAGTGAAATGACGTGTATCGTGAAATAGGACACGCCATGGGAAAAGGTACCTTCGGTCATAATTTGTGACATTTTAGTTGTTACTCTATTTAGAATTAACTTACAACTAACTTTTATTTTTTCATAAATAAAAAGTGATTTTGTTATACACTTTGACAATAAAATGGTATTTTAACCGCATAATGCATAAAAATTAATGCCATCTGTTGAACTTTATGACATCAGTTTAATGATTGACGTAACTGCCCGAAGATACCTTTTCACAACCTGTTTGGTGGAATTAAAGGGAGATAATTTTTTATTGAATAAACTGTTAATAATTATGACAGTTAAAATTAATTAGACTGTTAAACAGATACATGTACTTACAAATTATACGAACAAAATACAAAAACAAATTTAAAAAAAAACATAACAAAAAAAGAGCAAAAACAAACAAATGGAATCGCAAATAACTGTTTATTACGTCTAGCCTACGGTATAGTTGTTCTAAATATTTCTCAATATTTAAACAGATACACGATTATCTATCCTTTTTACCGGCTTTCAAAGGACAAACACCATTGAATGATTGTACACGGAGGCATTTTACAGCCGCCACACGACAAAATCACACTAAAATAGGTCGATGCTTCAGGAAAAATGCAGTAAAGATCAATCAAGTGGTTGCAGAGATTTGGTTAAACTGAAGAACAGTTCAGGTTCTCAGGTGAGCTGAAGTCTGAAGAAGTTAATTGTAGAAATTGGTCCATTCTCTGACATAATGATCTGAAGGCCACATTAAAATGCATTGTTTTATATCCCCTTAACAGTAAATATTTCATCATTCATATGTTGAAAAAGGAACTTGCTTAACTCTCATGAAGATAAATATTTATTTTAATTATTAATACCGGTATTGTTCAAAAGTTGGCATAGAAGGAACTTAACACCTAAAATTTTTTTAAATTGCATTAAGTGTTATTTTGTGCGGCGTATTTGTTAATCTACTTATTATAACTGGACCAAAACTAACACCATAATTTGGTCCAATGATCGCAAATTTTAACTAGTTTAAAATAAAACATATTGATTGATGCACATGCATTCATTTCAGTATCCGAATGAAACTTTTTTATGAATTTTGCGAATATTTTTCTAAAGGAAGGACGTTGCAATAACACAAGCATTCAGTTATTTAAGGTGGGAAAACTATTTTAGCTTAATTTCAGGAATTATCTATTCTTAAATGGCAATTTATGTAAGTTTCTCTGCAAGCAATGTGATAATTTAAGAAAAACCCCGATGAAAGATAAAATTACGTTAAATACCGGTTCACTCTTACGTTACAGGGTGGCTATACCTCGTGACTTTTTGGATGTCGTGCTCGCACAAAATCACTTGGTTCATGTAGGTTTTTGCTTATTTCTCAGTTATTTCTGGACCGATTTCAAATAGATAAAGAACACCGTACTCCTGTTAAAAAGCATTTTCATCGACATTATTTAACCTCCATTATCAATCGGCCGCCGTTTTCTCACACATTCAAAGACAAATTTTGTTCGAAAGTGTGACTTTGTCTTTGAATTTGTGGAGTAAACGGCAGACGATTGATAATGGAGGTTAAATAATGAAGACTATGAAAACGCTTTTTAACAGGAGTTAGTTGCTCTCTATTGGATCGAAATTGGTCCAGAAATTACTGAGAAATAAGCAAAACAAATATCTGAAGCGAGTGATTTTGTGTGTGACATCCAAAAAGTCACGTGGTATAGCCACCCTGGTTAACTCTGTGAGAATATAACATCACACTTACTTTCTTTATATACTGAACAAAAATAAAAAGTATCCACTTTTTATACTTATATTCTCATTTACATATTTATATTTAATCAGAGATGCTTTGAATAGTGTTTAATTGGTTAATCCCAGTTGTTTTTAATTTGAATTGTTCATAAATATAATCTTCCACACCAAGACCTAAGCAACGGCCAGTCGAATAACAATTAATAATGGATTAAAAATCACTACATATTCAATTTAAAGGGAGGTAATTGGAAATGGTTGGATATTTAAGCGTAGTTAATCGAGGTCTAGTTGTTTTATTGATGAATGTTTTGTGATTTTATTGATGACAAGAGGTGGAAAGATTGATTTCATTCAAACCAATGTGAATACTTTAAAGAATCACTGACTTTATCCTGGAACCCTCATTACAACAAAGGGAAAGATAACTAAGTTGTGGCTGCAGATTTTCAAGAACACTTTTTCTCTGTGCAATGATAACAGAAATTCAAAATTGTTCACATACAGAATTTGAAGTTTTTGTTTTCAAATTTTAACAAAATTTAAGGTAGGAAAGTGGATACTTTTTATTTTTGTTGAGTACATGTTTTCTACAGTTTAAATGATAACTGTTGATATTTAAAACACATAATATTTTCGTCCTTTTACGTGACAAGACACTTTTAAATGATTAAATTTTATTTCAGAAAATGCAATTATTTCAATGATAAAACTTATCAAAACCGGTCTAAATTGCAACATTGCACGATATGACAATTATTTGTGGACATGTTATAGGACAAAACTCTCTACTAAGAAGAAAAAACATGCATACATGAGAGAAAGCCTTGAAAATAAGGTGAAAGAAAACAAAATGATGGGATGTTAAAGTTTTATATTAAACGATAGTTCATATTACATTTTGTTTATATAAGTTTCTTCCTTCAAGTCTGTTTGAATGACGTTTCCTGATAAGCATGAATTATTTTTTAATGATATCAAGACAAAATCTTTATCTAACAGTTTAATGGTTCAAGTGAATATTGAAATACTAAGGTTTCATTCAATTTCTGGGGAATCAAATTTCGCTAAGAAGATATAAATTATATTTTAGCGCGGGCTAAAATTCGCGGAGTCGTTTAATTCTCATAAGATTAGAGATTCAATATCTAACATTCCCTAGTGCAAAATGCGCGAACATTAAACCGTCGCGAGCAATGGTACCACAGTAGGTATTGCCATGCTGAAATGAAGCTCAATTATCTGGTTAATATTATAAAAAAATGAAATATGCATATCAGGAACGGCCACATCCAGCATACACAGCCTCCCCACACAGCCAAAAAGTAGAGAGGAAAAGAGAGCATGGTATTACAATAATCAGTTTCAAAATGGACGCCACAAACAAATAACGAAAGTGAGAAGCAGAGGGGTTACCGACTTGGAACGGTCAGTGGCAAAACACATTGCCACTGGGGGTTTAAACCAGATTCTAGGGTGCACCGACCTTACACTTGCCCCAACAGGTTCTCATATCACAAAACATGTACAAATTGTCTTGGTGAAATAACTCCAACCCACCCATCGGCTCAACAATGTTGCATGCAAAAGCACACAAACATATAAAACATAAGAAGCTAATAGCATTGTAAAGCCAAAGGGCGGGTACTCAATGATCTTACCGAGACCAGAGCACTTGGAGTAAAATCAGCAAGAACACGATGACAGGGATAAAAGAAACAAATCGAGCTTCTAGGTTCTTTTAAGTAAAGATTTCCCATAAACCTTCATAAACTCTTAAACCCTGCCTCCGTCGTGCAACCAAAGAGGTAAGCATAATGATCAACTAAAGATGGGTTAATCACCAGGCCTACAAAGCGCTGTTAAATATCATGTTGGTAACCTTTCTTTTTAAATTTACAGATGGTTTTTACGAATAACCGGGAGAAATTAAGATTGCCTTTTATTTTCTTAAGTATATAAATAAAATCTCCATAAAAAACTGGCTGTGAAATACCTTGTTGCTATAGTGATTTTAAACTGCACCTGTATTTATGAATAAGATCTTGGTATCGGCGATAAAACTTGCAAAGGGTTTTTCTTAATTTGTGATACCGATAACCTTGTTTTAAAAGTTTTTCTGTAATGCAAAGATGACGTTCATTGAAATCATTCACAACGTTGCAAGCTCTTGAAAAGCGTACACGCTGTGAGATATAAACCCCGTAAGATGTTGCACGAGGAACATCGCCGTCTCAAAACGGAAAATTTACTATATTAAAATTAAAATCATCTCTTTAATCATATATTTTAGTAGTGACGTAACCTTTTCAATGGACAGATTTAGATCAGGGAAATTTGCTTGCTTTTCTGAAGTGTTCGCTTTATTAAGTTGTAGTTATTGAGGATAAATCTTATTAACCAGTGATTAAAAATGGTTATTATCCATATTTAATAAATCATCAAGGTACCTCGAGGTGTTGTAAGCTGTAATAATATCATCTTGATGTTCGGTAGAAAGAGATAACATAAAGTCTCTTTCATAACAGCATAAAAACAGATCAGGAACAAGGGGTGCACAATTAGTACTCATTGGAATGCCTATTTCTTGTTTATAAATAGAGGTACCAAATCTCAAATGAATATTATCCAATAAAAATGTGAGCGCCTGGATAAGGTATTGACAGGTCCATGAAGTATAATTATCATAAGAACCATCTGTAAAGAATTCCCTATGTGCATTACAAGCGATAAATGTTTTATTTTCTCTAGCAAAAGTGTTTTTCAATGAGACTGGTTAGCTTGTCTCTTATTAAAATATGAGGGAGAGAAGAATACAAAGTAGAAAAATCATATGTAGACAAACAGAACGCCTGAAAATTATTTCATTTAAATTTCTTCAAAACGTCATTTGAATTTTTTATAGACCACAATAAATTTTTGCCAGTAGTTTTAAAAACTTTTTCGCAATACCTAATTACATGTTCTTTTATAGCTGTAAGACAAGATGTTAAGAGCACGGATAATTTTGTTGTTGTACAAGAACTAGAGTTTGCGATAAATCTTGTTTGTACGTTTTTTTCGTGCATTTTGGGCAACCAATACATAGTAGTTACTTTGTCTTGTTTCGGCTCAACACTGATTCCTAATTTTGTAATTTGTTGAGTGTGTGCAGAAACAATATCACTCTCAGATGAAGAAGTCAGTGAGGAGCATTAGTGCTATTAAGCCTTTCAGTTTGAAAATTTATATAGTGTATACGTCACACTATAATTACATTATTTGAAGCCTTATCAGCAGGTGTTAAAACAAATCTTTTGTTAAAATCTTGAATACCCTTTTTCAAATGACGAAAGTTAAAACGAGGTCGAGGTGGTAATAAAGCTATGTATCTTTTGTAGAAGGATATACGAGTGTCAATTATTTTGAATATTTGTTTTTTCCAGTTTGAAAGAGCATTAGGCTCAGCATGTTCTCGTTTACACCATTTATTGCAAAAAGAGTTTAAAGACTCTGCAATTTCTGCACGACAGGTATTAAAGTCGATTTCCGATGGAATTCTATATTTTGGACCTTTTAAATTAAATTGCGGATTCTAAAGTCTTTGATAACATTTAGATCCCCTGTAACAATGTGATTGGCAGGTTGATAGCAAAATTTTGAATTAGAACAGTCTCATGATATTGGTGTGTTTTCAACAATCTGTAAATCCGAGGTAATTTTGTTGTAACTGAAAATTGTGTTTCTAATTGGCTTGTTATATTTATAACAAACGATGGGTGTTTCTTTATTCTTGAAATAATTAGGTATTGTCGATTCAACAGTTTTATCTTTAAATATAATTGGAAGGTCAATAAAATCAATACCTTTATTTAAAAATGAAATTTTAAGGAAATGTCTTTGGTGATCAGATTCCAAGTCAATGTGTGGTCTGAGAACATGCCGAGTGTAACACTGAGTAAGGCTTGCAACTTCATAAAGTGGATGAGTTCTTATAACAATATCATCGGCTTCCTTATTCACTTTTTGTAAACTTGAAATAGAAAGAGAAGCGAAACGTGACAGCATAGCACGTCTACTAGAATGTTTTAAAATATTTTGAAGGTCATGAATAGAACAATTAACGCGTGATTTTCTTTTGATGTTACCATAGTCCTTATCCCGTGTGACCTCGATTTTCGTTTTCGTAATTCAAGCAAATCTAAAATATCAAAATCAGGATTTTTTTAATGTTGCCTTCTTGATAAATATTATCATTTAAACCAAGTGGATAACTTAAAGGTGTTTGGAGTTTTTGTATCCAATTTTGTTCCGATAGAAGTCTTGCTCTAGTTTTAAATGCTCTAGAAGCACTGTTATCAAATATAATTTTTTCAACAGGTTGAATATAAACATGTTTTAAAGTGTCGCCTGATCGTTTGAAATGTTTATATAAAAATGTTTTGATTTTATGATTGTTTCTTATTTTAGAACAGAGCTGACTAAATCGTGTTTTCAAAGGGCACCCTGTTTGTCCAACATATTATTGAATCCCACAATTTAAAGCATTTCAGGTTAAAACATAAATAATATTGTCCGTTTGTCAGTCAATATCTGAATTGATGTTTACTGAAAAAGTTCTACAATTGACTGTTGATTTTATTTTTGAACTACGTTTTAAAAAACTGCAACACTTACACATCTTTAAATTGCACTTGTATATAAAAGGATACGATCTTCGTCTTCCGTCGTTAAGTTTAAAAGGTGTGAAAATGTTATATTTTTTAAGAATATGTGATTTAATAGTTGACAATTTTATTTTTAAATAAATTAGTGCAATGTGCAATCTGCAAACCAGTCAAATTGACGGAAGTGGCCAAAGATAGATTAGTTGTAGAAAAAAGAACAGACGGTTGCAGGTATGTGAAGTATTTAATTTAGCCGGAATATGGACAGAAGACGCAGAAGATAGCCTTGAATTTAAAATATTTGCTTTAATTTTGTTCGCCATGATTTATGTGTTGTGAAAATACCATTACATGAAAAGGACTTTGAGATAATAATTGAAAGAAATATATCTTAAGGGGTCGCAAATGGCGAAAAGTGGCTAAAATTTCAAAACTGAATTTTGGGGGAAATACTTATTGCCACCTAGTTTTTCGTAAAGAAATGTATTTAGCTAAGGATGTAGTTAATGTTTGGAAGCTCAATTTAGTCTAATTCATGTTCTAATTACCAAGCACATACTAAACAAAAGAAAAACCGTTTGCATGAGAACTCTGAAATTCATGGACAATATACCAAAGTAGCTGGTTTACAATGTTTAGTGCCAATTCTTCAAAATAATGTTAGGGTTTTCAAGACATTCAAGGAAAAGAAAGATTACACGCAATATTTACTGTGGTCGATAAAATGATACGATTATTCGGATAGTATCCGGATACCGGATACGGTTATCCGAATAGTGATTTAGGTATTCGTTTCCATCCCTGGCCATCTCAGGTCAAGAAATAAGTAGAAACTTACATTTAGTTCATCCCGAAAGATTTTTTTCCCATTTAGCTTGTTTTGTTATTAAATATAATAGGCCAAATCATTCTTTTTTATTAATGGTATAACATTTTCTCAAAAATAAGGGATACTGAATGTGTTTTCCTAATTAAAGGATTTTCAATTCAATCTACCAAGACATTTTTAGACCTTGAATTTCTGTCGACAATCGCATGCAATGACCCAAACTATAAAATCATGTAAAACTACATTATGTACATAAGGTCCAATAATTTTTTCCTGATGATTTATGGAATTTTCAATGACAGCGAGCTTTGTTCTTATTTAATTGTATGTACAAATGTCTAACTTCCTTTTAACTATTTAATGGCTTTTAGTTTCCGGAGAGATATTTTTGCGGCATAGAAAACATTTGTGAGCTTAACATTTGAGTGTTATAAACTATTTTTTGGCCCTAATATTCTGACAAGGACTTTAATCGACTTTCAAGATGAACGTTATTTTCATAACATATTGCCTATACCTGGGAGCGAACCCGTACCGTCACGGCACAAGCGCCTCCGACGCAACCAATTTAGCTAACCTGGACAACCCCCAAAAAGGTTGATGGGATAGTCCTGATATACGTTGTCATCACTGCACGACATCGGTGACTGGTTTTTTTTTACTGATTACAGTACTGACTTCATGTACGGAGAGACTTTTTGCGCCCGCCATAACGATAATATTAAGCTTACTGACACGCAAGTATGTTACTCAAAAACAAATCATCAAGCTGCGAGTAACGAGAATTCGTGCATAAAAAGGCAACAAAGACTCTGATACAGTTTCAAAAAAGCCATTACCCTTTTAGATTTTAATCAAACTTAATTTGATTTGCCACTGACCGTTCCAAGGCGGTAACCCCTCGGGTTCTCATTTTTGTTTTTTGTTAGTGGCGTCCTTTTTGAAACTGATTATTTTATTAACCATGCTCTCTCCCCCTCTCTTCTTCTTGACTGTGTGGGGAGGCTGTTTTTTTTCTGAATGTGGCAATTCCTGATATGCATATTTCACCTTTTTATGTTAATAGATACTTATCCCAGATATACACATTTGAAATACGTGTCAATTTGTTGTTTTTTTTCTTTTGAAACGTTTACCAAAATCTTATTATTTAACTTAAAAAATGATACAAGTATTCTCTGTTACAATTTAAGTAATTCCTAAAAATAACACACGATTTTTTTATATGACATATGTCCTTCAATAACTTATTGATTTTCCTTTTAGAATGAAAACTAATTCAAATAATGTTCGTGTTTTTCCATATATTACCAATTTAACACTCATTAACGGTGTGTATATCTCTAGCACATGATATATACTTGAAGAAACTAGAAACGCAACTTCTTTAAACAAGACATTTATTTCGTGTTTAAAGAAATTACGGTTCTTATTTCTTTAAGTATATATTATCTGCAGTAACATCATGGTTAGACTTAGTTTCCTGTCGTTCCAAAAATGGGAGTTTATGTACAATGAAAACGAACCTGGCAAAAGGCATACATATTGTTACTTCTTATTAATTTTGTTAACAAATTACTAGTTTAAAGAAAAAAGTTCAGTTTCGCGAATTAAAGCCATGCATTTGGAAGACCCACACATATTTTCTTTCTGTTTGTAACATCTTTTAAATTATCTTTTACCTTAGAACCACTTGCCTCGTTTTTATGCGCACCGAGACATTGTACACCATGCGGAGATTCCTTATATTTCATGAAAATCAAATTATCAACAAAAATAAGTAAAAGATATTGTAAAAAAGGCGTTTATTTTCGATAACATTATAAGTGGAAGTAAATTACAAGACAATTAAAAAGGAAACATTTAATTTTAATGTATATTCTTTTAAAAAGAAAGCAATTTTATTGAGCGACCTTTTAGTACCACAGAATTTTTTTTTTTGGATTTAGGAAGTTTAAAATGCAGAATTGCATGAGACGACAATTATTTAGAATTAGAAGTAGAAAAGTTTCAACAATGGAATAGCCCTGAACTGAATATTAAAGCCAACAATAATCGGATATCAAAGTTTTAAATAAATCACATTTAAAACATCAATAAAATTATATTTTGTTTCTAAGTAACATTGTTAACAATGTCATCATACCTCAAAGTTCTTAAAATCGTAAAATTACTAAATCAAAAAAGGTGTAAAATACAAATCAGTAATGGCATAATCCAGAAGACACAGTCTCTCTCACAGCGAAAAAGACAAGGTAGTTAAATAAAAAAAAACTAACAGCCACGTTGGTCTATGTTTCATTAAGCCCAAATCTCTGGGAAACGTGTTAAAATTAATATTAGTTTTACAATAATATTTATCACAATTACAATTTGCAGAAATTCCGAGATCATATATTGATGCCGAAAGAGTATACCGAATTATTTACAAATTTTGATTCTTTTCACTTTTCATCTTTTTGACGTGCATTTAACCTGCATAAAGTAAGAGGGCTGTCTCAAAATAGCGTGTCATTTGTTAATTATTCTGTTAATCCAGCATATGTTTTATACGGTATTTTGGAACAATTCTCGTATATGTCAAATGCTTTAATATATAGGTTTTGTGTCATTTTTATTTGTTCGAACATAGAGATATGTGACAAGTAGTAACGCTTCTATGTCATTTGTTATTAACATGCCAGTATAAATAAAATATCCAATAGTATCCGACCATATGATTAGAAACTTACCTTTATATGGACGCAAAAGGAACTCCTAATTTATGTTTTCTAAATTCTGAAAAATCCTCTTAAAAAAATTCCATTGTGGCCGCTATTGCTGGATTGTAAATATCAGAAGTTTGTCACGTATTATGTATAGGTTTGGCAAAATTTGCAAATATATAGAATAATTTCGCGATCTGATATGTTATTGTTTATAGTACAGTTTTTTCTTTAACAGGCGTTGATTTGTTTTCTTACACTGTAAGTTAAATTAATACTAAACTAATTATTCCGGTTTAAATTGCAAACTAAACATTATCTTTTTTATGTATATCTATAAGCTTCAGGTGGTTTCAGTAGCATAATTGGTAGCTTTTAAATTGGTACAGGATAAGATGGAAACGAGTACTCTAAATTGATGTAAAATTATTAGGAAAATTTAAAAAGAACTCGTTTTATTTTTTAAGTAAATGTATGTTTTTAAAAAAAGTAATTCTTTCAATAAGTAACCATTCCTTTCTTATTTGCGTTGAAGCCATTTTAAATTCAGAATAACTTCAACTGACAAATATTTAGAACTGGTTGTATTTATTAACAACTGTTACAACAATTAGCGGCGGGTTCGAGGTAAAAATGCCGTATAAGTGGTTATTTCGGGTTGCATACTGGAACATGAAAATGGAAGGCTATGCACGACAGCTGTACGTGCTTTATTACACGATATTTGAATAAAGACACATGAAACATAGTTTTGATTTTAGGTGAGCTTGAATACTGTTGCATTTACCGTTACAGATAAGTTAATCTGTTTTTACTCTAATCATATTTTAAAGCTGTTCAAACCATGTCATTATATTACTAAAACACAGGTAAATTGAAGGAAAATATTTCACACGTCGGATAATGATTGAATAGGAGCATCTTTTCCAATTGTTAGCATTAAAAAGAATAGTTTCAGGGTTAAGCGCCATTTTATCCTATTTTATTTCTAAAATAAAAGCGAATGTTTAAAGTTAAAATGCTTTGTCGCAATAAGCCAGATAGCCGACTCAAATCTTAAAACACCCCAGTAAAGGAGATTAAAACATTTTCAGACGACTGGATGCTTTCGATGGCTTTTTCACGTAGGTTTGACCTATTACATTTAATTAACTCCATATACGAAGGCTAGCAATCATAAAATTCGACACATATCTTGAGAATTTGAGGCCTTTTTGTCTCTTTATACTACTTTCATTTTGTGTTTACAAACGAGGGATTTGTGAAAAATCCCTTTTTACATGCCTAGGTGGTGTTGTTGATCGGGAGGAGTTAGATTTCCAGTACGGGCAATATCATTTGAAATTTAAAAAAGTGAAATAAGCATATCAGGAATGGTCACATCCAGCAGACACAGCCTCCCCACACAGCTAAAAGGTAGACAGGAAAATAGAGCATGGTTTTACAATAATCAGTTTCAAAATGGATGCCACAAACAATTCACGACAGTGAGAACCCGAGGGGTTACCGCCTTTAAACGGTCAGTGGCAAAATAATTTGCCACTGGGGGTGCAGCAACCTCACACTTGCCCAAACAGGTTCTCGTATCACAAAACAAGTACAAGTTGTCTTGGTGAAACAACTCCAATCCACCCATCGGCTCAACAGTGTTGCAAGCAAAAGCACACAAACATCTACAACATAAGAAACTAATAGCATCGTAAAGCCAAAGGGCGGGTACTCAATGGTCTTACTGAGACCATAGCCCCTGGAGTAAAATAAGCAAGAACACGATGACAGGGATACATGTAAAAGAAACGAATCGAGCTTCTATGTTCTTTTAAGAAAAGATTTCCCCATTAACCTTCATAAACTTTTAAACCCCTGCCACCAACGTGCAACCGAAAAGGTAAGCATAATGATCAACTGTAGATGGGTTAATCACCAGGCCTGCAGAGCGCTGTAAAATATCATGTTGGTAACTTTTTTTTTTAATTTACAGATGGTTTTTACGAATAACCGGGACAAATTAACATTGCCTTTTATCTTATGGAGTTTGTAAACTGAATCTCCATAAAAAACTGGCTGTGAAATACCTTGTTGTTTTTGAAATTCAAAGAAGCGGTATTTGTAAGTGTCGGTCGCAGAGGGTCTCCGCATACATATAATCGGTACTGTTATCATCTAATAATCGGTTTTTGGGGTTGATCGGGTTAAAAAATCAAAGCAGTCATCATACTTTCCTATGTAGCTGTAGTCGTATCAGCAGGCATCGATTGCACCATGAATGAAGGTATGTTCAAGTCCTCTTCATGGCTTTTATTCATGAACAGGCTTAATCGAACCGTGCCTGCAATAATTTCATATTTGTCTTGTTCGATGGCTTTCAAAGTTCTATTTTTATCTATTTCAATATTACAGTAGCGTTGTATGTGCCGTGTGGCGGCTATAAACAGTCTCCCCGTGCATTCAATCAGTGCTGTTATCAATTACGTCCTTTGAAGGTCGTTGAGCACGATACTAATGTACTATGTTAATAGAACTTCTAAAATAACCTTTGTTTAAATATTTCGGCCAGTTTTGAGATGGGTGGTTTCAATTTCCCAGCTAATGTAGATTCGGATATTGTTTAATCACTCCAAGGATATACTTCCAGCTGACCATTCACCGCTGAACATGGAATGGTATTAATCTGAAAATACCACATTGAATTTTCCTTATGCACACCATCGTTTGGGATGGTCCAAATTGAAATGTTTATTGGTGTAAATAGATATTGATTTCAAAGTTTCCTTTTCATCTATTATTAAGAGGCAGATATAACATACTCTGTGTAACAGTACTACATGAATGGTATTTTAAACAAGTTGATTTGAATAAATGAACAAAATACTTGCAATTTTTGTTTCTTTAAATATCGGTCAAAGTTCAATTAATCTAGAGCAAAGTCTTCGGCGTAGAAAATATACTGAGCCAAATTGCAAACTTGACGAAAACATGGAAAACTCCAGTTACATAAATAATGCCAGTGAATGCAAATATCTGGAGGAATTTGATCGCCAATAAGTTGTTGATTCAGTATCTATCGGTTTAAAAAAAGAAACAAAGAGAAAAAACTTACGCGGTTGGAAAAATTAAGAGTTTGAAGTTTATTCTGACTTTAAATTAAAAAGGGAGGCATTTTGATAAAACGGATATTTAAGTAACGGTATCTAATTTCATTGCATCAGTGTGTGCTTAAAAGATTGTGATTTTTCCTTCTGATCATGCCATAAACTTTTAAATTTGACAGTAAAATAATCTGTTTGAGACTTATAAGTTAAAAATTATCGATCTCATCTTTATTTAGGAAAGAGGAATTAACATTGACCTCTGTGAAAAAATAACGCTATCTTCCCGCTTTATCAAATGTCCAGATATGTGAAAATAACACAAATTAAATGAAAGATAAAATAAAACATCACTAAACAAAATATTAGAATTCAAAAACTGGTAGGTTTTCATTTTTGTTCAGTATATTTACAAAATTGTAAAGTTCTCTCTGGCAGTAAAAATGGCTGGTCTTGCTCTGCAAAGAACTCGTTTAATGATGTTTTCCTATGTTTAATGGAAGCATTTATGACAAGAAGTTTTGTTCATATTTAAGTGGATAAACTGAAGTCTTATTTTATTTTTTACTTTTCAAAAGCTTCTATTTTCAGACAGATATCAATATCCACTGCAAATATTTGTGGTATTATATAACATTGGCATCATTTTATTGGCTTTATTAAAGGTGCGATTCTTTACTCGTGTGTTGATATGAGAACCTGTTGGGACAAGTGTGAGGTTTGAGCACCTTAGAACCTGGTTTAACCCCCCCCCACCCACCCCCAGTGGCTATTTGTTTTGCCACTGACAGTTCCAAGGAAGTAACCCCAAGGGTTCTCTATGGCGTTAATTGTTTGTGGCGTCTTATTTGAAATAACATACTTATAAACAACATGCTTTCTTTACCTCTCTTCTTTTTTCACTGCGTGGGGAGGCTGTGTTTTGTATTTTACTTTTTTGTATTATACGTAGAATGATCACAAAAGAGCTGAGTGAAAGACGAGTGCACAAAAGCAAATCATCTAGAATAAGTGAAAAAGAACTTTTGAATGCCAACGAACACGACAAATAAATGCAGGATCGGTTTGCCTGAGCAAATTACTGTCCATGCCACAGACACCTGTTTAGAGGTCCTTTTCTGGCCAGTGTGTCATTAGAGCTATAGAGGCTTAAAACAGAGCTCCAGTATGAAGTTTGGTCAATTTCAGCTGATAAATGAGCGTTCTGTATCACGAGATGCAACTTCAATCATCCAGAACACAAAATAACCCCGTTTTCGAAAAAAACATATTTCTCGTTATCCAAAATAACTTAGGATTGAGAGAAATATATTTTTTCGAAAACGGGGATATTTTGTGTTCTGGGTGATTGTAGTTACATCTCTTGATACAGATCGTCCATTTATTAGCTGAAATTCATCAAACCTGACATTCTGGCCAGAAAAGAACCTTGAAACAGGTGTCTTTGGTCCATGCCGCTTTGCAACAGGTTGAACGACTATTCAATAATTTCACTGATACAATTATCGTTCCCAGCAGTCTTAAAATGACGTAATTGACAACATCACTGATTGAATGTACGTTGTGACATTTTACAGCCGCTACACAAAACAAGCAACGACACTGCGATATTTAAATAGAAGAAAACATAACTTTGATAGCCATCCGACACGACAGCTAACGAAAGTATTGCAGGCTCTGTATGTACGGGAATTTCTTTTTTACTTTTTTGGGATAGGATCAAAAAATGAACATGCATTTAAATCAAACAAGTCACTTTGTTGTCACGGATCCCTTGATATCACATATAACGCACAACTGTTTCAATAGCTCACTCTGTTTAACCAATCATGATGTTTCTCTGCTGCTTCTGCTGTTGCTACTGCTGCTGATGCTGCTGCTGCTGATGATGCTAATATGCGTCTCCCATAGCATCGGCTTCAGCTGAATTCTATCAAATAAAGTAGACTCCATAAGTAAAACAGACCAGTTACACTAGCTAAAGTTAATATTTGTACGGTGTAAATTAACGGCCGCAATTCATCACAAATGGACTAGATATTGTTTTAAAAACCAACGATATAAATGAAATGTAGTATACTGATTACACTGGAAATGGTTTCTCCCGGCTCTTTTTGTGGTTGTACTATGTCATCTCAACAGATATTCTATTGATAAAATATCATTCCTTATGACTGTCGCTTAAAAATTAAAGCTATTAATTCGTTGCGAAGCCCCGACTTCTTGTATTTGAAAAAAGAGCGTTCTCCTCGGCGTCTTCATTTGTGGGGACCACAATTCATTTAAGTTTTTATATAAAAAAGCTTCTTATGTTTATGAGTTGTGTTTTGGTATGCAAAATGATCGTATTGACGAATGGATATGAGCTTATTTACCGAGACAACGTACTTTTTATTTCATATGAGAACCTTTTGGGGCAAGAGTGAGGTTGGTGCACCCTCGAACCTGGTTTATGCCCCAAGTGCGTTTTCATTAGTCGTTTGTGGTGTCGTTTATGAAATTGATAATTTTATAAGTTCATGCATTTTCTCGTCTTTACCTTTTGTGCTTTTTGGGGAACCTGTGCGCTCTGGATGTAGATATTCCTGATATGCACATTTCACTTGTCCATACTTAGATTTTATGCTCTTGGGAATTATGTGCTATAAAAAAGGAGAACAACAACAACAACAACACTGTTCTAGTTTACACCGACCTTCTTAGTAGATTATTAACATTGAAAGTGGATATCTGAATCCGTTGATGCTTTATTCGATTTAAATATACTCTCATAGAGTAATTAGTGTTAAAACATGGTAAAACAGAAACTCCGTCAAACATTGCACTGGGGACACAAATTTCAACCAGAATGATTAGGAACTTCGCGTTTATATGGTCCCTGAATGGATATAATGATTTGCTCATTGA
This sequence comes from Corbicula japonica, assembly GCA_038501625.1. Lineage (NCBI taxonomy): Eukaryota > Metazoa > Mollusca > Bivalvia > Venerida > Cyrenidae > Corbicula > Corbicula japonica. The sequence goes on from JAZAYU010000151.1 coordinate 143,655, forward strand.
CTGTGATTAATAATTGTTTTGTATCAGAGCTTAATTTAGCCTTAATGGAGTGGGTCGTGACATAAGGTTATTAGCCAGTCTCTATATCACTAATGTTAAAATATGATGCGTAGTTTTACGTTCAAGATAAACTCATTTATTTCGCTTCTGAGAGTACACAACATATAAAATGTTGGATTAAAATTTAGTCTTTTTATATATAACTATTCAATTTAAAACTGACTCTTTCACAGTTTTACTTAAAAAGATAGTCCAGAATTGTATTAAAACTGTTATGATTGCAAAGAAAATTTAAAACTAAGCACAGAATTGAAAAAAAAAACAATTCAAAAATCGGTCTACTGTTTTTCATTTACTTTTCGTACAAAACTGTGCAATCAAATATTTTCAATTTGTCCGGAATATATCAATCATTTTAATATTTCTTATTTACTTACAAAATCATCCAGAGTTACTTTAACGAATAAGTTTGCCAAACTGTGCAAGAGACAAAAACGATAACAAAAACCAGTGGCATTTGGTAGAGATTTCAACGATTTCAAGAATGTTTTTGAATTAACTGGAATTTTGAAATCCTGATATTTTTTTCAAGGGAAGATAAATAGTCAATCGATAAGAAGTAAGAGCATTTTCCGATGCTCCATTACGCCGTATCTATACTATAATAGCGTGAAATAGTTTGCTTCAGGAGACAGTTATTTGAAATAGTGATAGTTATTTGAAAATATATTTAGAAAAGACGTGTTAGCATCACGACATATTAAGCTTTTGAAAACATTGTTTCGTTAAAAAGGGTTAAATATTTGATATTAAGTGACAACTTTAAACAGCGTTGGAGTTTATAAATGAATTGTTAGACTATTTCTTTTCTAGGTTAAAATACTATTATTCAGATATGGAATTCTATTGAGCTAAAGAAGACATGTGCTAAAAGCTACGTTCAAAGAATTATTAGCAAGAACAATTTATGAAGTCATCTTATGAGAGCAATGTTCAAGAAGATTTTGTTAAATGGAATATTAGAAAAAAAAGTATTTCGGTCCGGGACGTGGATGACATAGAACACGTTAAACAAAACGGCATACATACAAAATCAAAACGTCGTTCCAAGAGACTCAGGGTGTGCGGGCTACGAATACGTGGCAGCACACAATAATAGAAAACACGCTGAAGGTGCCAATATACTTCATCTCGCAAAAGGGAGTTTCTTCTCCGGTCATGGCGCTTAAACCACAGCTCGTTTCGGAAAGACCTAAACAAAATAAAAGTACGGAAATCCGTGATAAGCATAGAAACTCAATAGCGGATGTCTTCTGGGCTATGGCCGAAACAAGTTCTTGGCATGGAGTCACAAAAATTGCTTCATCTCGCCAGAAGGCTACTAAAGCTTTGTGGAGTATTTTTCTCCTGTTTGCTCTGGCTGTTCTCGTGTTGCAGCTGTCACTCCTGTTCAAGTGAGTATTTTTTTAAACTGCTTATTCACAGTTCAGGGTGCAGTACCTTAAAGTCCAAAATGTAGATAATACTAATTGTGCTACTATTTCATGCCCTTAATGACTAAATATGGGCAAATTTAGTCGCAATTTTGATCTCATCAGTTTATCTAAGAGTCTGTTTCGATTTTACTGCGTTAATAACTGTAAAAGAATTCTAGCTTTATATACATAGTTGGCTTTGCAAGAAAAGTACATCACAATTACTTTGTTTAAATGTTTTGTACAGTTTGTATTATAATTTTTTTAATATTTGAAAAAAAATCGTGTTTTTTCCTGTTATGTGAAGCCGACTGCAACTGTTTTGTAAACCTTATTCCTACCAATAAACTTCGATAAAATTTTCAGCTTTAATGGATATTTACAAATGAAAAGAAAATTTGAAACAAAAGGGATATGTAACCAGGCTTGGTAACTGTTTATTTAGTTTTAAATTTTGATACATTTACCGCACGGAGAAGGAACACCTGGTTAAACAAAACCAAACCCACTTGAAAATCACAACTTATCTTATTAACCCTCTATTTTACTCTCAATACAAGGAAATATTACCTGTCTTTTCAAGTAAAGAAACATTTGCAAAAAAATGTTTTCTTTCTTCTGAAAATTTTACACTGAAAATCAATATTCACTGAAAAATTAGGTTTTCTTTAGTTTAAAAATTTTCAATTTCTGACGAATCGAATTTGCAGAAATTTCACCGAAATATTATTAAAAAGATAATTATTTTAAAATAGCAAAGGAAAAATCAATATCACCATGATTGTTTTGGAAAAAATACGAATTGTTTATTAGATGTAAAATATGTTTCAAACCTGGAAAAGATGATTTTTTCATTCAAATTCCTGTTGATTAGATGTAAAATGTATTTAATTTTTTTGTATATATTGAAACATCGTTTTAATATTTAAAATGAGAGTTTGTTTTACATTTCAGTTCAAGGAAAATCCTGCAAAATATTTAATAAAACTTAAAATATCATCAGAATATTTCTATTAAATTTTATATTTCTATACATTGTTTATGTATCTTATAAGATGCTAAGTTTTCATTAAAATAAAAATGTCAATTTTTTTAGATTTTTACCAGCAATTGTATTTGATGACGCACGAATATTTTCAGAAGACATCGCACATGAGTGCATCAGTAATTTTGACCTTTTTAAAATGAAGGTCCGTGGTTTGCAAATGTAATGAAGTTATTCAAAGAAAATTAAATGGGAAACAGCACTTATTAGGAGTTTTGACTGCTGCCACACGGCGAGACTTTAATATTAAAATAGATAAAAAGTGAAGCGACCGAACACGAAAAATATGGAAATTTTGCAGGATCAGTTTGATTGAGCCTGATCATGAACAGTAATGGAAATGCATAATAATTTTTCCACACCTCATAACCTTGGTTTGAGCTTAATTGAAAAAAAAGAGAAAAAGCAATCGACTCGACTTTATGTTATTCTTATGTGTTTAAGATTAGAAATCATACTCTCTAATGATTTTCTAACTTTTGTTATTTCAGATTTTTCTATTCCCACCCGACACAAACAACGATTTCCGTAGGATTTGGTTATCACCGATTTCCTGCCGTCTCTTTCTGTAACCTGAATCCGGTCAGAAAATCGTTATTGCCAATTTCTCCGAACCTGGAACGGATCTTATATCCAACGGTAAGCGATTTTGTGCTTGTCGATAAATGTTATATAATCGAGTACAAAAGAGAGACATTCGTTTAACATGTGTTCTCAACATACAGATTTAACTTTATATTAACTATACTAAGGGCATTTATACTTCAATCTGTACTCTATTAATTCTTAGAGCTAATGATAAAACAGTTTATTTTGTGTGCATTTTATCATGTTATGTTTGTCTTATATTTTTTTCTTACCAGATAAATGTTTTTTGTTACTTAGATCAATTTATGTTTTTCTTTTGATCTCGAGTGTATATAATCATTTTTTTGTTCTCGGGTATACAGTGCTTAAACAAGTAAATTGTTAGGAGAAGCAACATAAAAAATAACATGCCTTTCCAGCTAGAACAGTACGGAAAAAAGCAAATGTATAGACTATTCTGTTATTTTTTTTTAATAATAATTTTTGATTTGTTGATTATTATGAAATTTCTTTAAAAAAACTTTAAAATATTCTCACTTTTTGATATTTGCCTGAATAATTACAAAGTAATTTTTCAAAGACTCAAACAGAGAAAAGTCTTCATTTTTTATGCAACTATTAATTTCCTTGAAATTTATAAAAGTCGTCAAGCACTTCTTTGTCATTTGTTAAGTTTTTTAAAGGATTTTTAAATAACAATATCTCGTGTTATTTAACATCAGTTTTTCTGTCGAATTTTTTAAGCCAGACATTTAAATAACTGACAACTTCCAACATAATACAATTTTTTAGCCACCGAGCCATTCAAAATCAAACCCAACACAAGACGAATCTAGTTCTCAAAGCCCACAACACGAGTACAAATTGGAAGGGAAGGGAGAAGAATTGAATTCCAATTATGACACGTATGACGAATATAATGACAATATAAAGAACGGTGAACCTGCGCAGGAGGCGAATGATTACTTCATAGATCCACTAGACAAATGGGAAGAAGTGGCGATAAATTTCAAAACAAACTTTAAGAACGAATCAGTGTAAGTAGAATTTTTAAATAGCCGAATAATAAGCAGGTCAATATTTAATACTAATCTTGCTCCCTCGGTTTCTCACTTTCGTTAATTGTTTGTAGCTTCTATTTTGAAACTGATCATTGTATAACCATTCTGTCTTCTCCTCTCTACTTTTTGGCCGTGTAGAGAGATTGTGTCTGCTGGATGTGGCCATTCCTGCATATTTCACTTTTTTTGCAGAAGATACTCCAGATATTCTGGTGTCACTGAGATAATTGATTACATTCCCTGTTTTCTTTACAATCTACATCAGCTACTTGTGGTTTTAGTGTTTCCTTTTGTTTTCATTGTTTAGTAGGTGATTAAGTTGGAATTATTGATCGCGGCAACTTGTAAGTGTTTGTTGCGGAACAAGTGTATGGTTTCATCATCTTAACTAGTATGACGAATAACAACCACGTTTCATCCCGGAAAGATGTTTATTCAAGAGCTTTCCATATCATAAGCTGTTGTTACGCATATTTCGAAACTTCACATCATAATTACAGATGGGACATAAGTTTGATATTTCTTTTGCGTTATTACGTTTTTTTGCGTCATATGGTTATTAATTTAAGACTTTTTCAATACCAATACATGACTTTTGGGAACTTTGAAAGCCATCAAACATGATAAAATGAAATTATTGAAAGCTCGGTTTGAATGAGCCTGTTCATGGGCTGTAAAAATAAATATTTGATGATAGTTTCACTCAGTTATGAGTCAAGTGTTAAGTTAGCTGCAACAAAAATGTTAAACGGTTGCGAAATAAATCTTTTTGATTAGGCAGTCATCATCAAAACCATAGAAAGTGACAATTAGAAGTTATTTTACATAGCAGTGTCATTTTTGTAGATTTTCATAACAAAACAAAGAAGGCCAAGAAACGTTTATTTTACATAGTATTTGTTTATGTTAGCAAGATCTTCTCCGCCCTTTTATAAGTTCAATATCAAACAGAAAAATCTTGTAAGTAATCAAACTTCACGATTTCGTGTTTCATTAAGTTTTAGACGTAGAAAATTTATAGTTAAAATTACGCTATAACTTACATTTCTAAATTTGTCCGCGATTAATGCAATTCAATTTCTATCTAATGTTATTGGCATTAACGGCTATAGCTATGTTTCTAGCACTAATGTCCAACACCAGTCTAGACAATTTGTAAAACGATTTGTGCAAAAATGTTAAAACTCATTCTTATTTCAATGGTACTTATACCATGTTTGCACTATGATGGAGATATGTTTATAGCAATAGGACAATAATCAGTAAAAAAGATTGATATCAAAACAAATTCGATATTTTTGTTGGGAAAGCTTCCATTAACTCTTTTTCTGTTTGAAAGAACAAATTAAAATGTATTTTTGTTTAACTTGACGACAATTATCTTTACAATTAGCAGATTATATTCCTGCAGAACCGTGTTTAAAGGTAGATCTTTCAATACGAATCGCTTTGGGCTAATTAGATCAGCCAACACAATTAATTTCAAACGCCCGGAAATCCCAGTCATCAATGCATACATTCGATGACAGTTGGAATGAGTGCAATGCACCAATTAACATTCTCTAGCAATAAGTTTTATAAAAAAAACCAGAGTTTATTACCTGACACTCTCTGCACATGTCGCGATCGGTATACCGACAAAATCCCTATTGGACAAAATATTCAAAAATTGCAAAGGTTGAAAAATATCTCTCTTTAAAATTGCTAAAATCTCAAGTTGTTAAAAAAGTGAAACATGGTTTTAAGGTGCTCCAACCTTACACGTACACTTGCCCCAATAGGTTCTTATACGAAGAACAAATAGAAGTTTTCCTGTGAATTAGCTGAAATAATAATAAGACACTATTGTATGCAAAACGACACAAACCACGCAAACGTATAAAACAAAAGAAGCTTATGACGTTGTCAGACAAAATATGTGGGCACTCAAAGACCTTTATGAGACCAGAGCACTTTGAGTGAAAGTCAGCAAGTCAAGATTGACCGGAATAAAAGAAACAAATGAGATATTGTATCTTCTACTGTAATTTTATAACTAATACTTTATATTACATATAAACTGATATTTTATCTGTAATATTTACGAAAGGGTTATAATAATTCAACATCATCTTCGTTCCGAATTTCTGCTATAATATTAAATCTTTGTGTTTTATTCAGATTTTTATCTTTTCATTTCAGTGAAACGCGGTCGAAGATGGGACATCAAAGAGAAGATTTTATTCACCGGGCCACCTTTGCATTAAGACTTCAAAATATAACGTAAGAAGAAATTGTATTTAGAAAATTGAATCAAATTTATGCACTTTATTCTTGAGAAAAAAAAGCTCCATCAGCTATTACAAGTTATCCGTAATTTTATGTTTAGAAGCATAATCTTACTTTTAAAATAGGAATAATCAATAAAAATAATAAAACTTTAGGCGACAATGTGCTCAAAACATCTGATCGTTTGTGGATCAGTTCTTTTGTTGTTAAGATTGACGTTTACAATGTGCAATATACTTTCCAATTCTCTTTTATAATGACGACATTCAAGAAATCATCAACATATCAAAAGTAAGCCGAACGACGTCATTAGTAAAGATTGATTAATTGTTTAACAGCATCTTTTCCTGTACTTCTTATGTATTGTTCTTGATACAGATAAGCTTTTCTAATTGATTGGCAGGGTTTCTAATATCTTAAGACACAATATATGGGATAATGTATTAATCTCCTCTAGGTGTTAGAGCAAAAAAACACAACACATCTCTCGTTAAGGCTAAATTAAAAACATAATAAGGTAAACTCAGTTTAAGGCATTACCAGCAAATTTGTATTATTATAAGTAGTAGTGGTGGTAGTAGTAGTAGTAGTAGTAGTGGTAGTAGTAGTAGTAGTAGTAGTAAATTATTATTATCATTATTACTCATATTATCATTATTCCATAGTTCCTTGATGCGCGATCCGTGTCCGTGTCCGCGTCCGTGTCCGCGATTTTTCACTCACCAAAAATATCGTTGGGTATATTCCATACCTCCGTGTCCGTTCCGCGTCCGTGTCCGTGTCCGGACACGGAGGTATGGAATATACCCAACGACATATTTGGTGAGAGAAAAATCGCGGACACGGACACGGATCACGGATCACGCATCACTGAACTATGGAATACCGGCCTAAACCGTTGCCAAGCCCTCGATTGCATATAATCATCGAAAAAAAAATTGGAATAATGTGGAATAGCATATTCTCATTGACATTTTCACGAAACGATATTTAAGTTAAGAGTATTGATCAAGAAACATGCCTGTGATTTATTCTCAGAATTCGCATTATTATGTTATCAGTCTGATACTGTACGTTTCTTAATAAAATTAAATGAACTCTATCATCTTTACCATCTTAATTATCTGATACACATTTAAGGCAACCAATTTGGTTGCAATTAGTTACCTTATGAAATTAAAGCAAGATAAAAACCATATTCCTTGGAAAAAAAATACATAGCATTTCCGTCGTACAGTGGTAAACGTTATGTTCTATTACTTATTTTTATTATTTTTAATAATGGAATAAATAAATACGACGATGAGGTCATCGGCGTGTGGTTCCTAAGGGGGCATTTCTGTAGAAGTTCTTTAGTTGTGTAAAGAATCGAATTTTTTACAATTCACTTTCCAATTACCTCTTTTCTTAGACGACAGTCAAGAAATTAACGAATATCAAAGGTGAGCTGAACGACGTCATTATTAAGGATTGCTAAAATGTCTAAAAGCTATCATTTTCGGGGATTTTAATATTTCAATGCATTTTTCTTGATACAGATAGGCTTTTCTAATTGATTGGCAGATTTTCCAATGTCTTTAGACACACTATATGGGATAATGATATACACAAACGGCTTTTATTTCACGATTGGATACACAGTTTACTTAATTGAAATCTTTTGTACTGTCATCACGTTGCTGGCATATTTCTGCAACAAAATATGAAGGTAGTTATTGCGATACTTACGTGATAAAACATACCCTGAAAAAGTTTTCTAAAAAACACATAAATTCTACAGTTTTATAAACAAAAAATATTGCAATTTACATTTTTATCTGGATACAGATACAAAACATTTTCAAAAATTAATTATTGCGATAATAATTAAATGTTTTCAGAATAATGGCAGCTTTGCTGAAAAGCTTGGACAATTATTAGGCATCTCTTGGCGGTTTCAAGCATTATCGCGAAATATATTTTGCATTACTAGTGAAAGCTGATTTTCACTACTTTTAAACAGTATGAATCAGTTTTTATGAATCATTTGAAACAACACTTCTTTTGAATTTTACTCTTAAAAAAGAACGCACTTCCAAAAGAAAGTGTGCACTTTGTTTTCGGTGATTTTTTATTTACTGATTGTCTTAATGCCTAAATACTTGGTGTCATAATTAAGAATAGAACATTAAAAATCTAAAGTAAATCAATCTATGATCTAATCTCAATTTTATTACCAAATATTCGGGCATAAAGAAAAGCAGTTTATGAAAAATCACCGAAAACAAAGTGCACACTTTTTTTAGAATAGAGTAAATAACACTTTAACATTATATGTCTCATGGTAGGTGGAGAAAACAGAGGTAAAAGTGTCAAAATAACTTAACAAATGCTATATGTATAACACTTTTACATTACATAATATGACCTGGTGGTAGGTGGGTTAATTAATTTATGGAATCTATCTTTATACTAGCAGGTCATTCAAGTCATTCACGACATCTACCTTCGGAAATTGTTTCACGTTGGATTCTGATAGATACAGAGTGATGAGCAGCGGACCCGACTATGGTAATGTTGTTTCCTATACTAACCTTATACATATTAGACTAATAAATAAGTCCTGTATATGGTAGTGTTGTTTTCAAGACTTACCCTTTCTATGGCAATGTTGTTTTCTAAACTAACCCTTTATGTGGTTATGTTGTTTTATATACTTAACCATTTTTATGTTCATGTTGTTTTATTAACTAACCCTTTTTTATGGTTAATTAGTTTTCTTAACTAAACCTTTATATTGTAATGTTGTTGTCTAAACGTACTCTTGATACGGATTTTTTTTTCTAAACTAACCTTATATATTGTTATGTTGTTTTAAAACTAACTTTTTATATGGTAATGTTGTTTTATAAACTTACCTTTATGGTAATGTAGTTTTCTAAACTAACATTAAATATAATAATGCTGTTTGCTAAATAAGTCCTATAAGTTGGTAGTGTTGTTTTCTAGACTAACCCTTTCTACGGTAATATTGATTTCTAAACTTACCATATATATTGTACTGTTTTTTGCTTAAAAAAGTCCTGTTTATTGTAGTGTTGTTTTCTTAACTTACCCATTTTATGTTAATGACAGCTGTTTTCTTAACTTACCCTTTATATGGAAGTGTTGTTTTCTGAACTAACCTTTTTTTATTGTAACGTTGTTTGCTAAAATAAGCCCTGAATATAGTAGTGTTGCTTTCTAAACTAACTCTTAACATGGTTATGTTGTTTTCTAAACTAAACTTTTATATTGAAATGCTGTTTTCTAAACCTACCCTTAATATGGTAATGTTGTTTTCTAATTTATCCTATATATCGCAATGTTGTTGTCTAAACTTACTCCTTTCTATGGTCATGTTGTTTATATATGGTAATGCTGTTTAGTCCTGAATATGGTAGGGTTGCTTTCTGAAGTAACACTTTATATGGTTAAATTGTTTTCTAAACTAACCTTTAACATGGTAGTGTTGTTTTTTTTAAACACTATTTATGGTATTATTATTGTATAAACTAATCGCGTATATGGCAGAGTTGCTTTCCAAACGATCAGTATGTATGGTTATATTGTTTTCTAAACTAACCCTTATCATTCAATGATTATGTTGTTTGTTTTTAAAAACATATCCTATTTTATATTCACGTTATATTTACATCCTACCAGAAACGAACGTAATTTTAAACACATTTCTATTAGTTCGTATTTAGTTAAAATTTCGGCCTTTGGCCTTTTTCAAGAAATACAGAGTCTTTTTTACAATAACATCTTTTTAGCTTTGTTAAACATATCGAATAGATGAAAATTGATTCTTTTAGAATATAAAAAGACGGAAAAGATGTCATTGTGGTACCCTGTATATGAAAAAACCCAAAGGCCGAAGCATTAAGTAAATTACAGTAATAAGAAATATGGTTTCTAAATAAGTTATAATATAAATCATTAAATAAATTATATAAAATAATACGATCATCGGACTGGGAAACCATTTGCGTTAACGTTATTTTTGCCCAAGGCATTGTGTCTCCAAAACAGTTTTATGTGGTCTCAAATGATGCGACTTGGTTAGAAACTTTACAGACAGGTTGTTATGATTTAGTGAAGGGGGAAAGCTGAATAATATGTTTTATTTTTCACAGTAACGACACATGAACCCAGAACACAAATCACCTTGAACCTAGTTTACGAGTACCTTGAAGAAATATGAACAGTTCTCTCTTTATAAAAAAACTTCATTTTCTAGCTTTGGACATACTTGCATGCTCAGTAAGCCACAAAGAAGTTTATCACGATAAAAGATCTATATAATTCAAGAGCTAATATAGAAGGGTAATGAATCATACAAATCTGCTGACAAATCTATCTTTCAGACTATTGTGTACGGTCTGCTACTGTAAATTTGGTTTTATTCGCGTTAGTTTAATTTCGCTAATATTCACGAATCGCTAACCTCGCGAATTCATAAATATCGCGAATAAATTATGAGTTTCTGTATATCCGAAAATAAGTTTATCCGAAAATATGCAACTTAAAATAGAACTGACGACGTCGCGAATTCATAAATACGCGAATAAAGAAACTAGCTGATTTTATGACAAAATCGCGAAATTTTGACCTCGCGAAATTAATGCGTTTTACAGTATCAGCAATGATCTTTTTATCTTTTAATTTGAGACAATACTACATTTAGCATCAAAGAGATCTTCTAAAATAAAGCCAGCATGTGTCCAGGAGGTCGTGGGTTGGAGTTTCTTTTGTCCTTGTTATTGCGTTCTTCCAGAATTGAGGTCACTGAGTACCCACATTTTCTTATGTTTTATACGAGTACGTATGTGTGTGTGTGCTTTTGCATGCAACATTGTCGAGTTGATGGATGGGATGCAGTTAATTCACTAAAGAAACGTAAACTAGTTTGTTCATACGAGATCCTGCAGGGGTAAATGTGCGAGTAGTGCATCCTAGTACCTGGATTAAATGTTCGGTTGAAAAAACTTTGCTTCTAACCATTCCAAGGCGGTAAACGTTGGTTTCTCGTTTTTATATTTTTGCAAGTGTTAATTTTTTTAATTAAATACCTACCATTTTTCCCTTTCTTGTTTTTGGTTGAGTGGGTAGGCTATTTATTGCTGATGGGCATATATCGATCTAATACATGAAAGCGGAACTTTGAAAGCCCCAAAACACGTCAAATAATAAATATATTGCAGGCTCGGTGTGATTAAGCTTGTTCATGGGCAGTAAAGGAAATATAGACCCTGTCCAAGCCATCTAGCCCCGAATTTAGCGCATCTATATTTGCACCAATCTATATAAAGTAATCAACGGCCTTCAAAAAATAGGTAATAATACTGACAGAATGTACTGAAAGACTAGCCCTGATTAATTTACTGGAAGACTGAACGAACATGAAGACTTTAGCAGACAGTACAATATAATACCTTGAGGAGTCTAGGTTTTCCGACAAAATAAAGATGATGGTAATTTATCTGGTATGACAATATCTCCAGGAGATGGATAAAAGATCTGAAAAGGCTGAACTAAATCACTTGATCTATGTATTGTCACAATAAACAGGAGTCATTTATAGGAAACGTCTGGCTTGTAAGTTTCTTTGTCAGTAGACGGACGGATGAGAAATGTTTTTAATGCAATATTAAATAACAAAAAATTATTCCCAAACATGTCATCTTTTGTTTACATTACCAGTCTGGCTAGTTCTTTTTGTTGTTATTTACAAAAGATCGAAGCAATGTAAGAGAATTAAATAGAAACTATAAGCTTTTACTCACTTTAACGTGAGTAAATTAATTATTTACTTATCTCATAATACGTAAAAACACAAAGAAAAACTAGGATTAGGTCGTTGTATTCAGCGGTAATATCCATTAAATTTTTTTCAAATGTCTGTATAGTCCAAGTGCAAGTTGCTCAAAAACAGTCCAAACAGAGGTAGAATCAGTGGGCCCGTACTGTGCGAACCGTCCAAATGAAAAGCTGACATCAGTAGCTCTGGCTATTTAGCTGTCCAGCAGACGAACGGAAAACTTTCAACACATCTGGATAAAGCTTCATCTAATAGTACCACTCGAACCTGAAACTAGTGAATGGCTTTAAAATATCCATATTTCTTATATGATAAATAAATTTATTGTTTATGACTAAGAGTAAACACCAAACTCGAAACACCTGAAACAAAAATAAACACTTTATTTACACCCATTTTTCGATTTATTCTCTGAAAGTTCTGTTAGACATCGACAGCCATCCAAAAAATATTTACAACCTATAGGACGGGTGGGCGGGTGCCGACATGTTTACCGCTGAATAGAAAAGCCTCGAATGGTGTACACAGATATAACCAACACTTAAATAGCCTAATCGCACGAGATACACGCACCTTTTCCCTCCACACTGACAATTACCGTCAAGTTCATATGATTCGAAACGTAAATAATTTCATTTAACAACTAATGAGATAAAATAAAACAGTTAAATATGCATATCAAGAATGGCAACATCCAGCAGACACAGCCTCCCCACACAGCCAAATTGTATGAGAGAATTCAGTTGTTGTGGAGGGGTGTAAAAAGTAAATGTAAAAGCAATCCCTGATGGATGAAGTATTTTCTTATTGTAATGTTCTAATGGTTTTAATTTCTTCAAAAACATATTAACTTATTTTCTTAAAACATAATAAACCTTGGTAAAAAGTATTGTCTTATTATTTTAATGTTCTAACGGGTGTAAATGCTTTATATATGATAGTGTCTCTTAAGACATTTCTATATAAAAATAGAAGCCGAAACGAGCCCAGCGAGTGCAGGCTTCTATTTCCTATAGAAACGACTTATTAATAGACTCTATACTACTTATAGAAGTCGCCCTACATTTTTAGCCATGCGCATGCGCAGTTTACCATAGATCGCTCTATTTTGTTCAATGTAAAATTGAAAATAGAAAGGAGTTCTATTGAAATAAATCACTGAGGAATTTAAACTTTCATAGCTTCTGTTTGGCTACAAAATGTAGGGCGACTTCTAATGACAGAAATAAATCGTACGCGTGCCACAAAAATTAATGGTTTTACAAGTAAAATGACATTATTGAGAGCATAGGACAAAGCATTTAGCTATAGTCTAAATAATATCCTTGTTTCATATGTTACTTGGTTTTTGGGCATGCGCGTTGAGAAGAAGTTGTCCGCTGACATGAATTCACGTAATATAATTATGTAAAATTCAATTTTTTTTATAAAACATTTTTTTCCTAATATTCTATTCAAAATAAAGTGATGCTACTGTAATAGGTATCCGAATATAATTAAAGTTTGCTTCAAATGTTACAATAATCATTTTTAACTTATTGATCTTTTGTTTATAACTTGATCTTTTGTTCATAACTTGATCTTTTCTTTATAACAGGTCTGAAACTGACGCTTAACTTAGAAATAGATGAATACATCAAGAACTTTGCTGCGGGTTACGGAGTGCGCATGGTCATACATGAAAAGGGGACATTGCCAATGCCGGCAGAAAAGGGAATTACCCTTAATCCTGGCTTTGAAACCAGCATAGGGATTAGAGTGGTAAGGCTTGGATTTAAAAATCTAAAAATAGAAAAAATGCTCGTTATTTAACAATTCTTTATATATCTTCGCCCCCAGTACTGTGATATTTAAATACATGAAAAAGAAGCAATTTTAATTCGGAAAATATGTGTTGTGATTTTGATCTTTTGACTGGCAATGTAACAGCAGTAAAAGCATTTTCAACGGCCCGTCATTTGACTCATAACAAAAAAAATCTTTGTAGCAAATAGAAAATATACAACAATATTTTATTTTTTCTTTTGCAAACAGGTTGATGTGACTCGACTAGGCTACCCCTATGGATCTTGCAATGATGGTATTGCGTTTCGGGAAACATATAATTCAACATACAGTATTGCGGTATGTTTACACACGAGCATGTTCCATCGGAAAGTTATATCATCTCTAAAGTCTAAAACATACATCTTTCTTATGCTTAATGTACAAGAAAATTTAGTAAAAATCTTCAAAATCACATTGTAATTCTAGTGAATACCCGTATACAATGCATTTCATTCTATTTCAATTTTAGCTTTTCTGTATAATTGCAATGATTAATTTTAACTATCTGATATTGGTCCAGCAATATTTGTCCAGCAACCCTCGTATTGGCCCAGTTTAGTCTTCATATAAATTTGCTGTTTTTATTCTGTTAATTAATAAAGTTGTCTTTAATCAAGCGAATTCACATTGGATATGTTATTAGGCCTCGGACAGTCATATTAGCCCTCGGCCTTTAGCCTCAGGCCAATATGACTACTCTTGGCCTGGCCCAATAACAGGACCAATATGAATTCACTTTAAAAACATTATGTTTTTATTGTCATCGGCAGAACCGGTTTGCCTTTATGAAACGCACGTGTGAGATTATAACTACTTAAACCATTAAAAGGAAATTACTTTATCAATGTCAACCTTTGATACACGTAATAACAAAAAAAACCTTTAATTGATTATCAATGGAATAATCAGATGATTGGAGTCGAAGAGCGTCACAACTGAAGATTATAAGTTTAAATTCTAGAATTTTAAATGTATCGAGTCTGTTATTGAGTGTGAAAAATGATATGATTAAAGAACGAAAATGCCACTAATTTTGGTATTAGCCTGGTAAATTCCGCCTTTAAAGTGTTTCTTTGGAAATTGTTTGTTCTTGAAAGGCTTCTCTGAAAGTGTTTGATAATCGAGTGGCATTATTAACACGCATAGCAGTTTCTAGATTAGAAGTGATTACTAGTGCTTCCTTTTGGTTCTATTACCGTTTTGCTCTCTTGAAGGTTATATGTTTATTTAAAAAAAAGGTTAAATATGCATATCAGGTATCGCCAAACTCACAAAACACAGTCTCTCCGCGCATCGAAAAAGAAGAGAGGAAGAGAGAGCATGTTTGTTATAAGTTTGTCAATTCAAATAAGACGGCACAAACAATTAACGAAAAAGAGAACCCTTGGGGTTACCGCATTTGAACGGTCAGTGGCAAAACAAATTACCACTGGGGTATAAAACCAGGTTCAAAGGTGCACCAACCTCACACTTATTCCAACAGGTTCTCATATCACAAAACAAGTAAAAGTTTTCTTGGTGAAATAACTCCAACCCATCCATCAGCTCAACAATGTTGCATGCAAAAGCACACAAACATACAAAACGTAAGAGGCTGATATCATTGAAAAGCCAAAGGGGCGGGTACTCAATGATCTTACCGAGACCAGAGAGCCTGGAGTCAACTCAGCAAGAACACGATGACTGGGATAAGAAACAAATCGAGCTTCTAGGTTCTTTTAAAAAAAGATTTCCCCATAAACCTTCATAAACTATTAAACGTTCAAACCATGCAGAATGTCAATCATTTTATGCGGCATAATAAAGGCATATTTAAATTATCATTAGAGGGGATATGGATGGTATAACCTGTGTCTGTCTCATACATGGTTGGCCAGCCGCATTTGTATGGCTTTGGGCTAATTTATACATTTGCTATGTTTAATAATCAAAACAGTGAGGATAACAAAGGAATCTTACCTGTATGAAAATAAACAAAAAGGCAACAGAAATATCGAAGTGTCGATTTTAAGTTGTAAATGATAGTGCCTCTAGCTGGGAGCGAACCCGCACCGTCACGGCGACAGCGCCTAGCGTTGCAATTTCTGCGACGCAACCAACTGAGCTAGCCGGGTCAACTCCAAAAAAGGTTGATCGGATAGCCCTGATATACGTAACCATCACTGCATGAAATCGGTAACGGGTTATTTTACTGATAACAGTAATGACTATATGTACGGGGAGACTTTTTACGGCCGCCACACTGCACATATAGCGCTACTGTGAATTTCAAATGATAGTGCCTCTAGCTGGGAGCGAACCCGCGCCGTCACGGCGACAGCGCCTAGCCCTGCAATTCCTGCGACGCAACCAACTGAGCTAACCGGGACAACGCCAAAAAAGGTTGATTGGATAGCCCTTATATACGTAACCATCACTACATGACATCGGTAACGGGTTATTTTACTGATAACAGTACGGACTTTATGTACGGGGAGACATTTTACGGCTGCCACACTGCACAAATAGCGCTACTGTGAATTTCAAATGATAGAGCCTCTAGCTGGGAGGGAACCTGCACCGTCACGGCGACAACGCCTGGCCCTGCAATTCCTGCGACGCAACCAACTGAGCTAGACGGGAAAACCCCAAAAATGGTTGATCGGATAGCCCTGATATACGTAACCATCACTGCATGACATCGGTAACGGGTTATTTTACTGATAACAGTACTGACTATATGTACTATATGTATAACCTATTTGTTATAGAAATTCTTATACTACTTTCAACCCCGTCCGAGACCAAAACGTACATAATTGCGGCGATAATGGAACTTTCCAATCGGTATTTTTACCGATTTAATATTTTATTTAATAATTCTTTGTCATTTTTAAGAAAACTTCTTTGCACTATAATATAATCAAATTATTATCAACCGGAATAAACCTATTCCAATGGTTTGTTATACAGGCATGCATGGTGTTTTGTCGAACAGAACAAGTTGTAGAAGAATGTGGATGTCTTCCGGTCGACGCCCCAGATGCCCATCAATGGAATCTCACAGTGTGCAATTATAAAAACACAACAGGTAAACACTTCAATAAACAATTGCTTGTTTTTTTTAACTAGCTTTCTATCGTAATATTTTACGTAAGATATACAATATGCGTAGTAATTGGTAAATTACCAACAGATAAAGTTATGTTCACTTGATACCCCAGATCCTGGTTCACGGACATGGTGCTACCTATTTATTGGTTAAATAACCCAATGATACAGTTATGTTCACTAAATGCCCTCGGTCCTAGTACACACAATTCTAGGTGACACTACGTAGTTACTGGAAAAATACGTCATTGACAAATGTTTCAAATTTATGTTCACTAGTTTTGTACATGATAATTCGACACAAAACCACAAAATCGGAGAGAGAGAGAGAGAGAGAGAGAGAGAGAGAGAGAGAGAGAGGGAGAGAGGGAGAGAGAGAGAGAGAGAGTAACATAATATCAATTACCTGGTTAACTTGTTGTACCGGACATGAATCATAAGAGATATTAGATAATCTAATCGCCATTCTAAAATTGTATAGAAAGGTGTGTCACTGCTCTATGAGTTGCCATTACCGACAAATGTGTAAAACTACAATGTAAATGCATGCGCATGTCAGCGGAGAACATCATTTTAATCAGATTATTTCCAAGAGGTGACCCAGTAAGTTACAGATCACAGCATGATACCTTATAATCAGTACTATGCCCTGACATACCACGACTCATGCTTCATTTCCGCATGGAGAACAAATGTGTTATTATGTTAACAGTCAATTACAAAAAAATGGAGCGGGCATAAAACCTGTCCCCAAATTCAACCTTTCAAAATGTGGCATGGACCCAAAATTAATAAGCATCTGCAAATTATCTAGACGATATATATATTAATATTATTATGTATTAATACTTGGTTGGTCGAGAAGTAGAACAAACGCAATTTTTTAACATATTTGACTTTTCATACTAAAATATGATCTTGAGCGAATTGAAAGGGGTAATTTATACATGGACCTGCCTTAAACAACAAACAATCATTGTTAAACCAATATTATCAGATGTTTGCTTTTGGATATCGTCTCGATGAGATTAATGATTTGGTTTCTCTTCCTGCTTTATTGTATTTAAAATTATCACTCTTTATTTCGAATTTTCGAACACTTGTTCTTTATAAAATTAAAATTAAAAAATTTCTGTATTTTCTTGATAAAGAACAAGTGTTCGAAAATTCGAAATAAAGAGTGATAATTTTAAATACAGTTCTTACGGACTTCCCTTTTGGAATATTATTTTATTGTGAATAAAATCAGATACGTTGGCAATATCAACATTTTTCACGATGCACATAAATAATTTGCTTTCTATTTCAGAAAATATTTGCACAGAAAAGGTTAACAATGACTTTTATACCGGAAAAAATACATGTGATTGTGTTTCGCCTTGCAGGTAAACATTAATGTTTATATATATATGTGGATCATAACATAAGTGTATACAGTTATAAAGTGTACTTTTTTCTCATTTTGCACATTTTGATATTATTATAAATCATTTATAGAAATCAGTGTCGAGTAATTTCTAAATTGTAGCACTTTAAGGGGTCGCCAACATTGCAAATGGCGAAAACGGGCTAAAATTTCAATAATGGATTTTGTAGGAAATACTTATTGCCACCTAGATTTTAGTAAAGAAATGTTTTTAGCTAGGGGTGTAGTTAATGTTTTCAAGTTCAATTTAGTCTGAATTGCAATTGCAACTCGGTAATGGATATTCATAGTCGTATTTCCCCCAAAATTTATATTTAAATTTTTAGCCAGTTTTCGCCATTTGCAATGTTTGCGACCTCTTAAGGCAAACTCATAGTCACTGAACAATGATGGAAGAAAAAGAAAGCAAAATGAAAGCGAAATCTGTATATGAGTTTTGAACTTATTGATTTTGTTTTTGCTTTCAAACTTGCCTTGGTGGTAATGTCTATAAAAATATATTTGTCGACACTTTAACATTTTTCAATTGCAATTTTTTATATGGGTATTTAGGTAATGCCCCTGTTTAATGAATGAAATGAAAAGCCTTTATCAAGAATAGAAACACAGTCTGAACAAACATTTGTGACGTTCAACAACAGAGGGAATGCTTCATACACATAATTAGATTTAAAATTAGAGATACTTTGTGAATTCTTTTTTTATGGACTTTGCCATGTTTACTTTAACTTTCTATAAACTGGTATTTCTTGACAGGTATGACATGAATTATATATAAATTTTTAGAGATCTGGTCTACGAGAAAACAGTGTCAGGGAGAAGGTGGCCAAGCAACGAATTCCTGGTTAGTTTTAATATAATAATTTATATGTTGAGATATTGATAGAATATTAAAAACAGTCAAACATGCGTATCAGAAATAGCATCACTCAGAATAATTGCATGTAGTGAATGTATATTAGTTTTGAAATCATTTTTATTATTTTTATAAAATGTTAAGATTTTTTTAAATCAAGGACTCGAAAACTATGTTTTAAAGCTGACATAATCGTTTGGTTATAAACGACTCATTTGATACATATCTTACCTCCGGCCGATTGTAAATGAAGATTTACATGAGATATGTCACTTCGGTTAACATTGAATCATACAGGAACAATGTATATTTTTATGCAAAAATGAAATATGCATTCAGGAATAGTCACATTCTTCCATTAACTTTGTTTGCACCCTCCTTTTTCGCGACATAAGTGTTTTCATTGTAATTATCAAATGACTTGAAAGATTGGAGGTATATGGTATCGTCGCCCTGTACATTCGAATATTGCTGTTATAAATTTAAATATTGCTGCTATAAATTTAAATATTGCTGTTATAAATTTAAATATTGCTGTTATAAATTTAAATATTGCTGTTATATATTACGCCGTTTGAAGACCGTTGGGCACTATATTGTTACATTTTTGTAAAAAATTTTCGGACTCGGTTTTCTTTTTCAAGAACAAATATAGAATTATAATTATGCTCAATTCATTTGTGAAAAAAAGACACGAGTCTAAAACTCTTAATCCAAAGAGTGACAATTTACGTAGAGGCATAAATGTTTGATTTTTTGTTTTAGCAGAAGATTTTAATGAAAGACATTTGTAAAAAGAATGACACCTCCCTGGAACAAGCTTGTTTGACATTGTTCGGACCAAATAATGCAAGCTTTGATTATGATAGGTAAGTACAACGGTTTTATTATTGTAAAGCTTCTTCTATATTCACAGTTTAGGGTGAAATACATTCATAACGTTCCATAACGTAAATGATTTTTATTGACGTTTTTAATCATTAATGTTTCTACATTTATTCGAAATTGTATATTGGGTTTGTATGGTGAACAATTGGGAATAAATATATTGCTGCCATATCTGTTTCGCGGAACAGGTTTTCTCAATATCGCGATGTTTTATTTCAATACTGTCTTTTACAGGTATAGAAACAACTTTGTGCGGGCACTTATTTACTTTGAAGATCTTAACTTTCAGCAAATTAAAGAAACCAACTACTATACGGTTTGTATTTAACCATTTTGTTGTTTATAAAGTGTGTCACAGACTAACAGATTTATCGAAAATTTACTATTTCCAATTTATGCTCTATAAAAACAGTAGTACAGAAGGTTCAAAGGCATATCGTTAAACGTTCGATTTCATTTGAGGGTTATTTTCTAATTGTATACGAGAGAACTTTAAGTAAATTAATAAACGTAATTTATACATATTTTTTAATACAAACACTCTATTTTGTGCTCAACACGGGGCTATGCGGCAGTGATATGCATATCCATCATTGCTTATAA
The DNA here is from genome assembly GCA_038501625.1 of Corbicula japonica. NCBI lineage: Eukaryota > Metazoa > Mollusca > Bivalvia > Venerida > Cyrenidae > Corbicula > Corbicula japonica. The sequence continues at coordinate 164,624 of JAZAYU010000151.1, forward strand.
ACAGTCTCAGGCAAACCGAACCTGCCATATTTTGATATTTGTGGTGTTTGATGGCTTTCGATTTTTTTCATCTTTTAAGACCGTTGAGCAAGTTACTCACTTTTGTGTAAATATTGAGTTGCGCTCAATCCGGGGAAAGGGAGCGGTTAGACTACAGTAATTAATTTCCCATAGACTCCCAGTATAGCTTAATCTCCTATCCTGAATTAGCTATTGGGTCAAGGCCTTAAAATCTTACTTTTGCAAATAAAACTAAACTAGAGACATCATAAAACACAACAAAAATATAGCGTAACCAGTAAACTTTTTCGCAGCATGCACTGGAATACCACCACCCTCAGCTATCACCACTTTCAGTTTCACTTTGTCCAAAATATTACCGATTTTAAAAGATAAAAATTATCACACACTCAAAATAAAAATGCAAATGTTTTGTTTCAATTTCTTCTATACACTGTGCATTTTCACATAGATATTTTTATTCTGCTTTTGCATTTTCAAGCAATCACAGAGTTACTTTATCTAATGGTTCGCACAAACCCCTAAACAAATTGATTGGTTCCCGAGCCGCCTGAATTTTTGTAGTCTTACCTTGAGTAGTAATAATGCACTTCCAGTAGTGCTTATGAACATGCTCAATCAAACAGAGAATGCAATATTTTGATAATTGATAGGTGGCTTTCAAAATTATTTCTTTATATATATTTATAGCGTGACCCTTATGATACGAAACTGATCTATTTGACGCGTATCGAAGTTCATGTCGTTAGTTACATAACCACGTTAGGTTTTCAGCCAATCAGATTATTGTAATATTAAATTGATCTCAAACCTGAATACCTGTTTTATTTGTGAGATGAACTTGTAATTTCAGCACATACATTTTCTTTCGGACATTGGTGGAGCCATGGGATTATTCCTTGGAGTGTCTGTGCTGAGTGTTCTAGAATTTTTCCAGTTTATTCTAGAAATCATACTCTTTTTTGTAAACGGTAAACAGAACTGGGTAAGACCAGAAAGAAACAGGAAGAAAAAAGCTTTCAAAATATTTGAAGGAGCAAACACAAACACGAATTGATCATCCTGGAAGTTTACAATGTAAAATGTTTGTGATCTTCTGTGTGAAAAAAATCGCCTTAAAGAATATTTTTGATGATTTATTTTTGAATTTTTACAATTTTAAGAAACATAGAAATACTAATTTATCACGCTCGGTGAAATGTGTTAATCTTTTTGGGTTATTTTGTAAAATCACTATCATTACATATGTTTAAAGCAAATTAATGTTTATGTTATGTAAATACTTACGTTGGTCTATACCTTTTTGTAGTTTCGGAGTTTTCATTACTATTTTGTCCAAATATGTTACCTGTTTATTTTTATGCTCTCTGTTTTTTTCCTGTTTAAATAAAAATGTGAGAAGTTTATTAACATAAACCACTGAATTGCGTTTATGCCTGGCTATTTGTGACAAAGGCACAGAATAAAAGCAAAAAAAAAATCTCTGTTTTTATGTTTTTAATAAAACTGTGTTTTATATCAAACTTTTTGAAATACAAATAATGTTTTACTGATGATTGATAAACAAATGCATGTAATTGCTTTGTAGCTTTATATATTCTGCTACATGAAATCTGGGTTATTAATATAAAAAATCTGTAACCACGTATAATTATAATTTCTATCTGTTTTAACCATGACGGACGATGTTTATTTGTATAAACATTTTCTCTCTAAACAAATTTGACACTCTGATCATGTTTTTGCTACGTTGCCATCTACTGAGTATTTATGCCATCTACCAACATTATTGATACAATTTAGATTTTCGTCTTAGTATGAAATACATTTTACGTTTTTTGTTCGTAATTAACGTTTATTCATGTACTTCACATAACATGTTTTATCATCATACATATATAGGTTGTCATTGCCATATATCATTAATTTTTGTATTTGCCATCAACCACAGTGTTGACAAACCATATCGTTGTTTTTGATTGTATGAAATATATGTTCTGTGCGTAATTAATACATAAAACATGTTTTCATTCTGTTTGAAAAACATCATATTTAGTAATGCATTGACTTATCATATATTTAATACATAATAATAGTGTATTGTTGTGTAACGGAAAAATGAAAGATTGGCTAATAACCTGATGAATTTTGATGTTCCCCTTAAGTTTAATTTAAAAAAACGGGTGAACATTCCCCGAACTGCAAAATATCCTTTTAATTGGACTTTAATTATCATTTATATTGGCTAAGCTTCCTTTTTCATCTATTTAAATATCACAGTATCGTTGCATATAAATGAAAGAAATATGTAAAGTCCAAGTACTGAAATTGCTGAACAATGTACATTTTAAGGTTATTTATTTCTTTTTATAAAAGAAAAAATAAAATATAAAAATCAGTGACTTCTTCCTATAATATAAAAAATAACTTCCCAGACAAAGGCAGCGTCATGCGTTTTTTTCTTTGAGTGTTTGGCCAAAGAGTAACTTGGGGAATAAAATATTTGAACTGTTTGAAGAATCAAACAAAGCATTGGATTGACCAACCAGGAATTGTATAAGTATGATTAAGTTTGCGATTTTTTTTAAATTTTGTTTTAAGAATGTTATTTTTAGGACATGGCAACACAATGTTTTACAGAAATCTTTGATGATTTACTTTTTAAAAGTTTACACAGTTAAAGCATATTTGTTTTACTTTTTTCTATTATGTAACATAAACGTGTGTTGGTAAGCTGGTTATTTTGCGAAATGAAATGTTGTTACATATGTTTAAAGAAATTAAATGTTTATGAATGTTTGGTGTACAATTTGTTTTTATCATGTAACTCAGGAATGGGTTCATCCAGGAAATAAAGCCTCTCCGCACCTAATAAGGAAGTAAAGGAAGCATATATTTACATTTTGATCATTTTCACAAATGAAATCGAAAATGAAAACCCATAGACAAGAGGTTAACGCTTTAGAACGGTTTGTGGCAAAGCATTTTCCCCCTTTGGGGGTTTCACCAGATTGTGTGATGCACCAACCTCACACTTAACCGAACACGTTCTCATGTGAACCAACGAGTACAAGTTGTCTAAGTGAATTATCTTTGACCCATTCATTAACTCGTCAATGTTGCATGCAACAGCACATAAACATGAAACATAAGAAGTTAATGACATTATCAAGCAAAAACAGTCAGAAAGTCCGTATTATTTCTCGTTGCCTATGTAAACCACATTATGCTCGACTTTCAGTCTTGCATGATAATGTTAACCTACCCAACTCAAAACATACGAACCTACAGACTGCATTATGTTACAATATTTCATAATTGTTTTCTCTTTTCATTAACAACACATGTAAGACTAAAATGCTGATAAATATGATGTTTGTTGTTTGTAATTAAGATGATCTGTTAAGTAACCATGATTAATGTGCGCTATACGATAAAATAATGACAGTCCTAAGTTTCGGTAATTATTATGTAATGAAAGGCATAATGAGTAATAAACCTCCAGAAAATCGGATAAACAGCCATTGATGTTTTTACATTTCCACCTGTAATAATCGTCCTCCATTTTTTTCCAAAAATGCATATATTGTTTCAAAGCAACACTACTTTGAACTTAAATTTTAATAAAAAGAACCTTAAACTTAAATTGTTAAAATAAGATACAACCTTCACCTACTTATAAATTACAATGCATTACATAAATCTGTATGCATGTGGTATGTCATGCAACTTGTATTAGCCTTTAAAAGTATGCTCAAGAGATATAGGGATAATCAAACGCAGGTGATCTGATTTGAAAAAAGTATTGAAATTCAATAAGGAATTCTTTAGCTCACACTGCACGTTTTACTCTAAATAAAGGTTATACAACGAGTGCAAAAGTATATATCCCCTATACCACTTCACGAGCTGTATAACCGACTTCGACCATGCTTCCTTGACCCATGCATTCAAACTGCAAAAGATATGTCATGTCTGTATTCGGCACGTGTTGCACGTGCACGGTATGTTTGAAACACCACGAACGTGCGTATTGACATCACACATTATCAGTCATAACAAGATGGACATGAGACAGATTTGGGAAGAAGAAAATGATACAGTATCTCAGTTGAATTGCTTACCAAACCAGGATATATTTCATGTTGATACATTTTCCTGATTATAATGATCGCGTTATTGCCATGTTACTGCTGTGTCCGAAAACTGACACACTACGTGTAAGTGTAAGTAGGTTTAGTTATATACTTTTTTCACAACAAGTGGTATTTCCGTTTTGCATTAAATGCAACTTTAACAATGTGTTTTTTGGTTAAAATAAGGAAGGTAATGTGAAGTTAACTTATCGTATTTTATAACGAGGTTAGTTGAGCATAATTAAGCATATCACTGCTTGATGTAGGATAAAGGTCATACAAAGACCATGTAAAAGGATGTAAGTCTTACAAAAAACTCCCAAAGGAGCTAATCCTGCAATAAGTAGTCATCTGGATTGAATTTATAACTGATTTTACTATTTTAGCGGTCCAAGTAGGGATGTTTTACTGCAATGGTTAATTTACAGTGGTGGATCCATGATTTCAGACAGGGGCGGATTCAACTCGGTTAAGTAGTAATTTTAAACAGCGTCGGTTTGTAACTGAGCTGCAGCATTAGTCTGTCTGACACTTCATATCGTTGAGGCACAAGTAAATGGAAAAACCAACTGCAAATTCAATAGTTAACGCTTGATAAACACTACGCAACAAACGGAAGCAATATCACAACATCAACAAAACAATTATACCAGTAACATTATTTCCATTTTCACCAGAACTGCAGGTGGTTAAAAAACCTATCGCCTTTCATAAAGATCTTCAATTTCGTTCAATGCATGGGATGTGTTTTACACCAATGACAACAACGACAACAACAAAGCGGGTGATACAAACAAACTAAGTCTAGAATAACTGTAAGACAGTCGCATGTTTATCAGGAAAAACATACTCCGAAAACACAGCCTCATCAAACAGCCAAAAACGCAGAGGGGAAAACATGGAGTTATACATTTATGATCAACTAAAAAAACATCACAAACATTTAACGAAAATGAGAACCTGAAGGGTCAGTAGCAAAATAATTTGCCACTGGAGATAAAAAATGAGAACCTAATGGGTCAGTAGCAAAATTAATTGCCACTGGGGATTAAAATGAGAACCTGAGGGGTGATTAGCAAAATAATTTGCAACTGGGGATTAAAATGAGAACCTGCGGGTGAGTAGCAAAATAATTTGCCACTGGGGATTAAAACGAGAACCTGCGGGGTGAGTAGCAAAATAATTTGCCACTGGGGATTAAAATGAGAACCTGCGGGTAGAGTAGCAAAATAATTTGCCACTGGGGATTAAACCAGGCAATGATATGTTTTTGTATTTTCCCATAACTACTGATGATTTAACTGGTAATTGTTTCCATTGCTATCCACTGTCGTCGTTAGTAGTATTTATTATGATGTTGTGTGATGTGGTTATAAGATTAGCTTCGTTATTATACTTAGTTAGTTTTAATTTAAGATAACGAATAATAACTTACCTGGCTGGTCTGTCCTTTGTACTTAATTAAAAACCTCTTGCATCAGAAAAGTATACTTTCCTGTCTTTTAAGATCCTTAAGGTCGGATATGTAATGTTCTCGATTGGATCATTTTTCAATAACAAAAATAATGACTGGGAAGCTTCATTCAATAAAACAAAAATTATTAAGAACGTGGTCTCTTCGATAACAAGAAATAAAGAACTTCATTTAATAATAAGAAAATTGTAAAGTACTTGGGCTCGAAATGTTTAACACTAATGAAAGAATTCTCTGTAATCAGGCAAATTAATGTCTTTATCCAAACACAAGGTCAGCGATAATTGGAAGATATAATATATAAGTAAGAATAGGTGTATCATTTTAATAAGTCTTCATGTGCGACGAAATTGTTATCTCACTTATGTGCACTTTGTGTGGAAACTCCCGAGTACATTATAGTTATTATTTTGCTTACAGAGTTACACATGCTCCTGCTTGGTCCGCTACAGTTGACATGGATAAAATAACATATCGAACTTTTAGGTTCATTTACCGAATTCCCCATAAACCTTCATAAACTCTTAAACCCCTGCCACCGCCATGCAACCAAAGAGTTAAGCATGACGAACAACTGTAGATGGGTTAATTACCAGGTATGCTGAGCGCTGAAGAATATCATGTGTGCGTTTGCATGCATCATTGTCGAGTTGATGGGTGTGTTGGAGTTATTTAACCAAGACAACTTGTATTTTTTTGTTCATATGAGAATCTGTAAGGGCAAGTGTGAGGTTGCTGCATCTAAGGTTTAAACCCCCAGTTAAAATTGGTTTGCCACTGACCGTTCCAAGACGGTAACCCCTCTGATTCTCATTTTCGTTAACTGTTTGTAGCGTATTATTTTAAAACTAATCATTGTATTCATGAACTCTTCTCGTCTCTCATTTATTGTATGAGGAGGCTGTGTTTACTGGATGTGGCCATTCCTGATATGCATATTTCACTTTTTACATTTTTGTCTTGTGGACAAATATTCCTTTCGAGAAAGGTTTAATGAAATTGCAACTTTCTTTGTAAAATTCCAACATTTTTAATGAGAAGTATTTTCCGCTGCTCATTTTATTTATTTATTATTCTTTATTACACAGAAAAATTCACGAATGGGATTTGTCATCTATTACCACTCGAAACAAGTTTCAGTGATTTCTACGCAATATCAGGAGCTTGTCAGAGATCGTCGAGAAGTACGATTGCTAAAAATACAAGCCGCATTTTTACTCTGTATCATTAAAACGGTACACGAAGACAAGCTGCCAGCATTCAGTTACTGATAATGGAGATTTTTTTGCATAATAACGTGTGTGCCTATTTTTAGATTTCGCATATGGAAAAACACTTAATATCTATGTAAGCTAAATGACATTGTTATTCGGGATTAAAATACTTTGAACAAGTTTCCTTTACTGCGATTGCTATGCATTTCATGATAGCGACAAGTCGCATTTTTCTATTAATTCATATATACTGAAAGAATAAAGTTTAGCAAGTATATAAATTAAACATAAAACATCTTCCTTGAATTAACAATGGTTTCTTATTACGTAAAAGTTATGATATTCTTTTTATTTTAGTTATTTGTCATGTACTCCATGTGAAATCAGTCAGGTATTTTTTTATTGCCAACTAAAATGGTCTTTCATTTTGAATATCTCATATCGTATTTTTATTATGTTACTCTACTTGCTAAACTTATTTCTTTCAGTATATTTTCCAATAGCTATTACCATTACCACGTTATTAGGGAATAATGCTGAACATCAGCAAATTACTCAGATTATATACATTTATAGCTTTTCCAGTTCACTTTGTCTCGTCATAAGGAAGAAAGCTTTGTATGCAACAGCAAATAACTCAAGATAGAAATCTATTTAGATTTTACTACATATAGTAACAATAACTGAATAGTTTTTATTGTTCAAGACAGTTCTTCCGACTTTAGGTCTTTAAGTAGACATCAAAGAGGACAGGAGGACAGATGAAAATACGGATATTGCTCAGCTTGACTTATGTTTTACAAAATGGTCTTCACGTGATTGTAATTATAAACTCTTTAATGTTATAATTGGATATACTAAATTGCTTTCAATAACACAGAACAATGACATTTCAATATATACCTTCAAAACCAGATTTAGGACAAGGAAATTGAGCAATATTTTGATTTCGAAGAAAGTAAAATGTTTAAGAATCTTTAAATCTTAATAAATCTTAAATCTTTAAAATCTTTAGAAAGAAAAGATTTTAAAGATTTAAGATTTATTAAGATATATAATCAACAATTAACTTATGACAAACCTTAATTTTAGAATAAATACCTTTTACAACGTTCATCATATTACTAGTAGATAAAAATGACGACTTAATTACAATTTTGTATTATGCCTTTCTGTTCGAATTGCCGAATTTATAATTACGATATCATCCACTATATTCTTCGCTAATTGTGAATGGATTGGCGAAGATGACTTAAAACGAAAACCGAGGTAGTTATCACAAATCTGATGTGATGTACAAAAAAGTGAAATATGCATATCAGTAATCGCCGCACTCACAAAACACAGCCTCCCCACGCAGCGAAAAAGAAAACATGTTTGTTATAAGTATGTCGATTCAAATAACACGCCACAAACAATTAAAGAAAAAGAGAACCCTTGGGGTTACCGCCTTGGAACGGTCAGTGGCAAAACTAATTACCACTGGGGGTTGTATAAAGCTCGGCTTATAAGTAAGCGTAGACCAGACGTTGGCCATAATTGTATGGCTAATGCAAAACTCACTGACCACCACCTCGTATATCTGAAAGATCCCATACTGAATCTAAAAACACTTCATACACCTCCATGAACATATTTTAGTTTAAAACAAATAAGATTTTACTTGTGTGATATTTATAACGTTACGACAGAGGTGCGGCGTTGGCAGTAATATGCAAGTAATATTTGTTGCTTTTGATGGATTTCATTAAACCATTATCTTCTCGGTAAAACACACTTTCATTTGCAAAATTTTTATTTTCTTAGAAATCTAACTTGCGCAAATTTCTTCTTAAATCTGGTTTTGAAGGCATATATTTAAATGTAATTGCCCTGTGTTATAGAAAGCATTTTATTATATACAATTATAGAATCAAAGCATTCATAATTACAATTACTAATGTCGTTGGCAACTATTGTGTAAACTTCCTTGCCTTAAATCTGGTTCCAATAGATATATTTACATGTCATTGTCCTGTTTTATAGAAAGCATTTTAATATATTCAATTATGACATTAAAGACTGTATAATTACAGTCTCTAATGTTATCGACATCGAATACCGGGCTCATAATATCTTGGGTGACTTGATGACGACTAAAATCAATTAAAGATTAATGATCTTAATCATACCAGCTTATGATACACGTAATTACATAAGTAGTACTTTGGTTTTAATTCATTTTAAACGAATTAATGGTGTCGCTTATATCTTTTATTTCTTTGTCTGAATCAGTGGCCTTCAAAGATCTTTTTTAACTTTCTTAAAGTAGCATGTTACTGAAGTGTTCAATTTTATAATTGCATCTGATCACATAAGGTTTTCTTTGCAAAACCATATAGTGCAATTATTTCTGATTCGCATAATATATTCCAACTCAATGCATTTCTGCTAAATGTTCAATGCTAAAAAGATGACAAGGGCATTTGAAAGCCACCAAACACGACGATCATGAAAATATTGTAGGATCGGTTTGACTGAGTCTGTTCATGGGCAGTAATAGAAATGCATAATGCAGCCGACGCCGCCCAGCCCATTTTCATATTTACACCAGTGCTGAAGATTATAAAACTGAGATTCGAATCCAGTCTCAAATCTCAAACTTGTATTAAACACCCATCCAAGAGAGTGAAAAAAATGGCTGCATAAAACATGTGGCTGTTTGAGACCGGTAAAACGTGTCAGTATTCAAATTGAATGCAGGTGGCTGCTAGGGCAGGTTCAACTGTATTTTTTTTAATCTGAACCCAACACTGAGAGAAGTAACTCAATCCGAATTACTGGTATTTATCCAAAGTACTAGTATTTACCCAAATTACTAGTATATACCCAAACAGGAGAAATTTGGTTTAAATATAGTGCTACAGTATATTTTAATAAATTTGTGAAAAATATTAAATATATTAGGTTTTCGTATCCATCGTTAGTGTATGCTTGTCTTAAACAGCAAGTCAATGAAAAAACCAAAACTGCAAATTCAGTATTCAACACTTAATAAACACTAACAACAAATGGAAACAATGACACAACATCAACAAAACAAAAATTAAATAACATTACTTACATTTTCACCAGAACTGCAGGGGTAAAAAAAACCATCCCATGGGTTAAACATTCCCTCTATGCAGAGTAATAAACTTGTTTTAATCATGTTCATCTTGAAGGCAATAAAAATCCTAAGTTTTGATACCAAAGTCATCTGTTTTTTGTAAACAATATGCATAACAAATATGGTAAGACCCAAGTGCATAGTTTCTTTTTGTTGTCGGTGTACTTAGATAGCTTTAATTTAAGGACTTACTACACTCCTCCCCAGCATGTTCATCGATAAAAAGAAAATTAATAAAATTTCAATAACGGTAAAATAGCGTTTAATGATACTTTGCACAAATAAATGTTACTTACGTATCTATATTTTGCACACAGTAAGACAAGTTGGAAAATTAAAGTAATAAAGTTAGACCTAAAAATTCCTTAAAATTCTATTAAAATAAATTCACAAAAACTAAGTAATAAAAAAAAATTATTTTAAATTTCCACGTGTGTGTTATGATACTGACAAGAAATTGTTGTGTACTTTGTAAAAAACTTTCAACTACTAAAAGAGAAATCTATGATTGTCATCAGTTTACGCGACCAGGATATTGAAGGTCAAACACACTTTTACTAATATCTCATAAGGTTTACATATGTAAGTCACGAGGAAACAATAAATTGTTATCAGATTTTATATTACTCATGTGGGCATTTAAAATGGTGTTTTGTGTTGTTTAGTTTTTGTGAATTTATGAAAATAGAAGTTTAGGGAATTTTTAGATCTCGCTATTTTTACTGTTCTAACGTGTCTTATATCCCAATATCCCAATATCCCAACCTATACAGATTCGGATATTGTGCAATCACCCCTAGGATATACTTCCTGTTTTTTTAAATTTTGCCTTTGACGTTGTCTGTGATATGCAGGATTACTGCCTTTGAACAGGCTCAATTAAATCGAGCCTGCAATATTTTCATATATGTCGTGTTCGTCGGCTTTCAAAGTTCCCTTTTCATCTATTTCAATATCACAGTAGCGTCGTTTGTGCCGTGTGCCGGCTGTAAAAAGTCTCCCAGTACAATCAATCAGTGCTATTATCAGTTACGTCCTTTGAAGGTCGTTGAGCACGATACCTATGTACTAAGTCAATAGTACTTCCAAAATTGCCTTTGTTTAAATATTTCGGCCAGTTTATAAATGGGTGGTTTCAATATCCCAACCTATACAGATTCGGATATTGTGCAATTACCCCTAGGATATACTTCCTGCTTTTTAAATGTTGCCTTTGACGTTGTCTGTGATATGCAGGATTACTGCCTTTGAACAGGCTCAATTAAATCGAGCCTGCAATATTTTCATATATGTCGTGTTCGTCGGCTTTCAAAGTTGCCTGTGATATGCAGGATTTATATTCTCAGATCCCCAGTCAAAATTCTATTCTGTTTAGTTCCGCCCATTGTTTTCTCGTTTAGGGCAAACCCATTCTTTTATCTGGGGACCATACGCCGCTGAACATGGAATGGTATTAATCTGAAAATACCGCATTGAAGATTCCATGTTGACCGCCATATGCATTCGATCGTTTTGGATGGATCCAAATTGAACTGTTTATTGGTGTAAATATTGAGTTGCGCTCAACCCGGGCTAGGCGGCGTGGGCAGTAATATGCATTTCCATTACTGCCTATGAACAGGCTCAATTAAACCGAGCCTGCAATATTTTGATATGTGTCATGTTCGTCGACTTTCAAAGTTCCCTTTTCAAATATTACCATATGCAAAATAAAGATACATTAGAAACACTCATTTCTGCAAAGTTTCATTGAACGGCATGTTGCCGTTATTGAGATTTTGATAATTTTCTTTTTATCGATGAACGTGCTGGGAAGGAGTGTGCTAAGCCCTTAATAAAACGAATAATAACTCACCGGACTGGTCTGTCCTTTGCACTTAATTAAAAACTTCTGGCTTTATAAAACTATACTTTCCTGTATGTTAAGATCCTTAAGATCGGGTATGTCATGTTCTCAATTGAATCATTTTTCAAAAACAAGAAATAATGAAAAAAGCTTCATTCATTAATAACAAAATTGTTAAGAACTTGGTCTTATCAATAACATGAAAATAATTAACTTCATTCAAAAATAAGTAAATTGTAAAGTACTCAAAGGGCTCAAAACGTTCAACAGTTATGAAAGAATTCCTTGTAATGAGGCAAATAAATGTCTATATTGTAGCGTAGTAAGTAATTAATCCCAGGTGTATATTAAACGAACACTGATCAAGGTTTCTAAATAGTTTTACTTTCGACTTTCTAAGTTTCTTGAACACATAATTATATTAAAAGTTTCTGAATAGTTTTCTGTAAGCAAATAATTTAACAATAATTTCTGTTTGCATATATCCCGACTGACATAAGTTCCCCTTATAATAATTTAGTAATTTAGAATTCCCCTTGCCAAAAGAGTTCGAATGTGAATTGTCAAAACGCCGTCCTTAGCCCAGCTTTTATTTAGAATCTCCCGAGACGGTTTTGACATAATGACAGTTTTTAAGGTGTATTTGCGATGTTCACTCGAGATATATGCGTGTAGTCATGTTTTATAATAATAACAAAACGACATAAAAGCTATTAGCAAGTCACAAATACATGAAGATGAAAAGTCATTTGATAGTTAGATAAATGAATGACACATGTACATTTTATGACCTTATATGCTGAAACACTTTTAAACTTTTAAAAGAAACCTAATAAAATAAAATCCTACAACCTTTTAAGAATATTAAGAAATAAACTTTTAAATTTTGGCGTATATAAATAACCTATAATATGATGCGGAAAATTATAAATATAATTTCCCCATTACATTACAAATCCCTTCCTTTCTTTTCCAAAAACCAAAAAAAAAAAGATATTTTGTGTCAGGGAAGTGAAATTTAGACGATGATTAGATGTTTCTAATAAGAAGTCTTATTTGACGACACTAAATGCAATTAACTTTTGACACTTAGAGTACGTCCGTTACTCTGAGAAATTAACAATGAGAATTTTGATTATCTAATAATGATATGACTTGCTCATTAAAAGTACAGGAAAACATAATTGCTAATTAATTTAATGGTTCGCGTATAAATTTACAGCAAAGTTAGTCAGCAGTATCATTCTTGGAATAGGAATTACCCAGTAAGAAAAGTAAGAAATTAAGTAAGTGCAGTTTCGTTAATATCATATTTTTGCGTGTTTAATCTTCTTCTAAATTTAATTAATAAATTTAGAATTTGAATTTTTAATTTTCCGTACCCGTAACTTAGATACTGCTAACTGTAAGAATTATTTACAACAGTTATTTTCAAACAATTTATGTAAACCCTAAAAGAAAAGTACATGATAATCAAAAACGGCATGAAATGTTAAAACCTGAAAACAACACAAATGCATTTAAAGTATTCAATCATTTCAACTTATTATAACAACTAATTAATGCACAGAAAACCCGTTTTAAGAACACAAAACAATTATTAATCACGGAGAGTCACTTAATAATATATAACGGCAATATATGAAAGTCACAATTTCATAATTCCAGACAGTTACAATTATTTATTACAATCATTTCTTCTGGTTATAGATCTTGCCGTGACGCGCTCCGTGTCCCTGTGCTTCATTGGTTTAGGTTTTCTTTCTTGCAATACAAAAATTTCTGAAAATAGATAGCAGATGTAAAGCATTTGCGTATAACAAAGCAAAGTAATCATACAATAACAATTTACATTCTTATATATATGTATATTTTTATTTTATTTAGGAAAAATTGATTTTTCCGATTTCCTTCATATTTCACGGAAGACAAACCATTGAAATTACAGAACTGATAATTAGAACTAAATTAATAACTAACTTCATGAGAGAAAAGAAAATGTTTAAATTAAGTTTGATTTTGACGAAATTCCGACATTTCCAGTTTCTTTTACGACTAAGGAGTTCGACAACGAGTTACCTCCCGTGTAGAAGAGACTGCTTATCAATATTTCCGAGAACGCGAAATATTTAGAAAGAAATAAAATAAAGCAATCGAACGATACGACATAAAATACTGTTTCCTCACTGCACCGCGCCAGGTAGGTCATGTAGGTACTCTACTGATCAATGGTATCTTAGGTGAACCAAACGTTGCATCGCGGCCGTTGAAAGCGTGTCTTCTTTCATGCTGTCGGACTGCATCTCGCCGGGGGCAGGTGTGTCTTGAAACTTGCTGTGTTTGAAAACGTTTTCAGTTCGTCGTGTATATGTTTGCTTTGTTGTGAATTGACGGATGGATGAAAGTCTGATTCATTGTTGTATCTAGGTTGTTACAACTTCGGGTGATGATTGTCGCTAATGGCTGAAGGGTGTGACACGTCGAATCTCTTCTTGATTTTACTGTCTCTTTATTTGTAAGTGTTGTTATGATGAATTTACTGATCACTTGTACTGTTACACTTCTCGGTATGTTGGCGAATAACCTCAAGATAATGTCAGTTGGAAATATCCACACTATAAAGAGATGTCAAGCTGGTAAATCTTATCTTGTAAATATAATATCCACTGGAATGTCCATTATATGTTAATTGTCCAAAAGGTAATTCCATTCTCTGCTTAACCCACCGGGTAGAAGATTGACTCGTTCACTGGAGCATACTGACGGGAGAGCAAATGACCCAGCTGTAACACCATGCTCTTTGATTTGTTCCTAGCCAATTAAACCCGCTTCCGCACAATGACACATTTCACTGGCATCACTAACCCCATTTGATAAATACCCATTGACTAATTAAATTTTAAGTAATCCTTATTAATGTTATGTATGCATTAAAATATGCCCAATGAACTTGTTCCGTCAAATGAAAATATGCTACAATGTAAACTATTTATGCGTAATGAAAACAAAAGTTTTAGAAAAAGCCGAACCCATGCACTCCGTATTCATGGTACATGAAATACTGAAAAATCATTTTAAAAGAAAGAGTACATACTTATATTGACAAGCATACTTCATCAGACATACCGCTCAGATAGGAAAAATACCTTAAATGACACGTGCGTTTTGACACACAACTTTAAGATAAACAACATCGATTGATCGCATTTCAATAACATTATTTCAAAATACGTGCATACAAGCACACAACGATTTAAATCGATGACAGTGATATATGATCGCGAAACTTGCTGAGACCGCACAACTAAATTACAAGTCACGTGACAATTATTCTCAAAAATTGTCGACATCGTTAGCGCACTTGCGCCCAATGCTTAAAGTAACGTACACATTAATGTGTGTAAGCCCAAAATGTAGGAAGCCACATCCGTACATTTTTAAACAAAAGGCTTACCGCTAATCGATTCAGCAACAAAGCTGCATACGTTAAACTTAAGTCAATTAATGCTATCGCGCATTTTCACGGTTTACATCAGTATACTACATTACTGAAACGCGAACAAAGAAACATAGACATAGCCATAGTCATAAACATCGACTTCCGGTACTCTCGGAATCAACTAAAATTTATCGCGTCAAAATCGCGGTTAACAACAGCATTTTACTGTTTTCTTCTCAAACATATATACATATATACACATCACGATACGCTCAGAACAAAAACTTATAAACAAAGATTGAACGGTCTCAGCGCTTGCAACGCGACAGTAAAATCACATAATCAAGTAATAATACCTTGTACCAGAAAAAAAACCCTATCATACAACACTCGTACCAAAATATGTTTAATACTTTTCTTTTTTTACGCTGATAGTTAATCTCAAAAATAGTCTTAATTACTTTAATTTTTTTCTAGTACATTTTTGTATTTTTTTAAAAATATTTTTGTGTGCATTTTTCTATTTTTTAAGCTGGTAGTTAAACTATACAACCAGTGTTTCGGAATATTTATACTTCTTACTGACATCAAAAAGTTTTCTTATCTCCTTTAAAAAAACAACTAAGCAGTTAATGCCAAAATTAGACCTACAACCATGGTTCTTAAGAAAATATTTTCCCAAAAATTTTGAGAAATATTGGAAATTACAACGTGTGTGCAAAAATTTTTTAGATTGTTAAATTTCACTTGAACTAATGTAGCACGTAAACTTGTCGTTTTTTTTGCCGTTTTTTAAGTAATGTTTTTACTTTAATTTTTGAAAATCTTTTACTAAGTAAAGAACAAATAGAGCCTAAATTAATTACTGATCTAACAGTTAAATTTTCAAAAATTACTAACCAAGAATTCGGCACCTTGACTAACATTTTCTATATACAAAAATAAAAATCTACAATCCAAAAATAACCCCCTTCCCCTGTAATATCTTTTAACAGAAAAACCTACATTTTTGAATTTTAATACCAGTTCCGTGTATCATGATTGGATTAAGATTTTATTAGCAAATGGAACTAACCTGTAAGCCTACATCGTGACTTCGGCGACATTCTGCGTCATTCTGGTTTTCTGGCGTGGCGTAAGGTATATTCTTCTGTGCTGTGTCGTATAGTAGTTTTCCTCCTCGTTATGCCGCGACGACCACTAGAAGTAAGATCCTGGCACTAGGCGCCAAAATCGCACTTGTAGCGTAGTAAGTAATTAATCCCAGGTGTATATTAAACGAACACTGATCAAGGTTTCTAAATAGTTTTACTTTCGACTTTCTAAGTTTCTTGAACACATAATTATATTAAAAGTTTCTGAATAGTTTTCTGTAAGCAAATAATTTAACAATAATTTCTGTTTGCATATATCCCGACTGACATAAGTTCCCCTTATAATAATTTAGTAATTTAGAATTCCCCTTGCCAAAAGAGTTCGAATGTGAATTGTCAAAACGCCGTCCTTAGCCCAGCTTTTATTTAGAATCTCCCGAGACGGTTTTGACATAATGACAGTTTTTAAGGTGTATTTGCGATGTTCACTCGAGATATATGCGTGTAGTCATGTTTTATAATAATAACAAAACGACATAAAAGCTATTAGCAAGTCACAAATACATGAAGATGAAAAGTCATTTGACAGTTATATAAATGAATGACACATGTACATTTTATGACCTTATATGCTGAAACACTTTTAAACTTTTAAAAGAAACCTAATAAAATAAAATCCTACAACCTTTTTAAGAATATTAAGAAATAAACTTTTAAATTTTGCCGTATATAAATAACCTATAATATGATGCGGAAAATTATAAATATAATTTCCCCATTACATTACAATATCAAAACACTAGGTCAGCGATAATTGGCTCTTAAACATAAGTAAGAGTACCTGTATCATTTTAATTAGTATTCGTGCACCGCGAATCTCAGTTGTGTGCACTTTGTATGGATAGATGTACCTGTTCGGTGCGATTCGGTTTTCATGTATCTTACATTGCTTTTATTTTCTTGTATACTGAGTTGCGCTCAACCCGGGGCTAGGCGACGTGGGCAGTAATATGCATTCCCATAACTGCCCATGAACAGGCTCAATCAAACCGAGCCTGCAGTATTTTCATATTTGTCGTGTTCGGTTGCTTTCAAAGTTCCCTTTTCATCTATTTTATATTTATATTATAAATATAAAGATATCTTAAGAAATCAAAAAGTAAAAGAAAGTGTCGTGTTTTCCTTTTTGGGCCGTACTTTATTTTAATTTTATTTGATTTTTAGTAGCACAAAATGAACACTTAATTCATAAGTAACTTAAAATGATAAAAATTTACCTTCTACAACGTTCATCATAGATAAAAAAGGTGACTTACTTACATTGTTTTCGCATTGTGCACTTCTGTTCAAATGCCCGAATTTTTAATACTATATTAGCCACGATAGTTTCGTTGATTGGTATTGAATCGGCGAAGATGACATTTAACGAATAGTGGGGGCTGCTTTTACAAATCTGATGTGAAGTATAAAAAGATGTGTAAAGCTCGTCTTATAAGTCAAGATCATAAGTGGGGAAAAAAAGTTAAGGCTTATGCAAACCTCGCTGATCATCACCTCGTAGATCTGTAAGATCCCATATTGGAAGTAAATTTCTCCCCGTACATATAGTCGGTACTATTAAAAGTAAAATAACCCGTTACTGATGTCGTGCAATGATGATAACGTATATCAGGGCTATCCGATCAACCTTTTATGGGTTGTCCCGGTTAGTTCAATTGGTTGTTTCGTCGGAACTGCAAGGCTAGGCGCTGTCGGCCGTGACCGTTCAGGTTCGCTCCAAGGTACAGGCAATATCATTTTTCATACACCTTTGGAAAAAAATCTTTATTGTTTTTTATTTATATTATATTATAGTATAGCGTCACAGGGTGTGGCGTTGTTAGTTATATGTAACAAAATATACTGGTGTCCAAAAGAAACTATACCAAACTATGTACTCAATAATTTCAAAATGTTTATTTAAGATCTCATCCATATTTAAATTCTGTGTATGCTTGTACAGGGTTGATGAAATTGATTTTTGTACACATGCATGATGCTGTTAATAGGTCTCTCGAAGGAAATAGATCAATCCAAATGTTCTTTTTTGTATGTCCTTGCAAACAAGTGGTATCGTTTCTTTTGGACACTATTATATTTGTTGCTTTTGGTGGATTTCATTAATCTATCTTCTCATTAAAATACACTTTCATTTGCAAAATTTTACTTTCTTTGAAACCAAAATATTGCACAAATTCCTTGTCTTAAATCAGGTTCTGAAGGGATATATTCAACTGTAATTGCTTGTGTTATAGAAAGCATTTTATTATTATCCAATTATAGCATTAAAGCATTCATAATTACAATTAATAATGTCGCTGGCAACTATTGCGCAAACAGCATTGTCTTATATCTGATTCGAAGTGAATAGTCGAATGTTCGAAATAATGTTATTATATTCAATTATGACATTAAAAACTTTATAATTATAATCACTAATGTTATTGACAGCTTAAACAGGGGCATAATATCGTGGGTGACTTTAAAACAACATAAACCATTTGATGAGATTATAGTCTTAATAATACCAGCTTACGATACACATAATTACGTAATAACATAAGTAGTACCCGGTACTTTTAATTCATTATTAACGAATTAATGGTGTCGCTTTTATCTTTTATTTTATCTTTTATTTCTTTGTCTGATTCGATGGCCTTCAATGATCTTTTTTAACAATCTTAAAGTAGCATGTTACTGAAGTGTGTACTTTTAAAATTGCTGATTATCCGTTTAGGTTTTCTTTGTAAAACCGTAAAATGTAACCTTTCCTGATTCGCGTTGAAACTTTAAGACCTGTGGATAAAAAAATCATCTCAAAATAAATTAAATGTGTACTTTGTAAGCTACCGAACACGAAAACTTTTAAAATATTTCTGCTTGATTTGATTCGTGCCTGCTCATAGGCAGCAGTAAACATGCATATTGCCCAGCCAAGAGTTCATCAATACTATTTACACCGTAAACAATATCATGTCAAAATAAACTAATTTCAGTATATTAATAGAATTTAAGAGAATACTCATAGATAAAAATGAGAACTTCGAAAGACATCAAACAATGAAATATTGAAATATTGCAAACTCAGTATAAGAATAGTGAACAGACAATAATTAAGAGGTTACGGGTTAGAGCTTCTGATTGTCTGACTAGGGCTTCTGTATTTGATCCCTGGTTGAGAGCAATGGTGGAGATGCATAGTATTTCTCGCCTTTAGTCAGTCCCAGATGAAGCAATCAATTTAGCAGCTTTGCTGTAATGAAATCCCTCAAATGGCCCTTAAACTTTATGAGAAGTACTCCGCATCATATTTTCTAGTCATTTCAACCACAAATTCCAGAGTTCTGCAAATTGTTTCCTTTTTTTGTGTGTGTTTATGCTACGTAAATTAAGCATTCTTCGCATAATGTGAACATCCAAACGTAAATATAGACATATATAATTCTTCAGTTTTGTCGGACTGGCAATGACACATGAGTGAGTAGTAAAAACTTCTTTTGTATGTACATTGTATAAATAATTATTTTGGGTATTATTTAATTAATCTGAACTTCTTCGTGACTGTTAAAATATTTTCTCATTATTTGACGAGAATCTTATAGTTTCAGGTTTGATTTACTTATTTGTATTTTTGTACAACATTCAGTTTCTGAAAAAAATGCAAATTTGTTGTCAAAAACGTGAAATTTTCATTTAATTTAACATTGATTACCCGGTATTAAACTTTTTTTCAACAGAGTGTAAAGAAACATTTTTTTCACCTTTCTAACGGAATTAAAAGACTTTGTAAAATCTTTAGATCTTAATTTACATGTTGTCTAATAAAACAGTTACACTGATCGTAAGTAACACTAAGCTTGTTTCTATTTTGATGAAAAAAATGCGTGTTATTTTATGTGTTAATTTAATACATTTTCTGAAAAGAAATATTTGATCTTATCTTATTATAAATATCTCACTGTTTATTTTTGCCTTTGGCGTTCTCTGTCATACGCAGTATTTATATTTTCAGAACCCCTGTCCAAATTTTATTCCATTCAATTCCGCCCATTTTTTCTTGTTAAGGGCAATCCAATTCTTTTATATGGGGACCAAAGGCCGCTGATAATGATAAATATGACAATTCCACATTGAAGGTTCCATGTTCACTGCAATTTGCATACAATCGTTTGGAATGATTCAAAATTATTGTACTGTTTACTGCTGTAAATATTGAATTGAGCTTAAACCATGGCTAGTCGACGCTGGCAGAAATATATATTTCCGTTAATGCCTAGAACAGACAGTTCTCTTTTCATATGCGTCTTTACAGAAAGTAAGGGTACTTGCATAGGAGTACTAGCTAGTCTGGAGCCAGTGGTCGCACATTTCCAGAGAGATAATCTTCAAACGTTTATTCAGTAGATTCAGGCTTCAGCTGCCAGTTCGCCAAATTTGTTGTTGTTTTTTTTTCGTTTTATGGATTTTTTATCTTGTTTTTCTTTACTATTCAAACGTGTCTTATCATATGCAATTGTAACATTTATTTGTTCAAAGTATTTAAGTAAGAAAGGCATTTTGTCGATAGAGAGATTTTTGATGATTTTTCTTTTTTATGACTGTTGACGGCCCTAAAGACATAAAAGATGGGAACCCGCACGCGAGCGGGCTGAGAATCAACCTATAATAATAAGAAAAGCGAGGCTTTTCGCTAGACGTAATGATATCATTTATCTGTAAACAGTCTTACCTCCAAATTGTTTAATGTTTTCGAACCGGATTGTTCAAAAATGCACTTATTATTCAACAAATCGGCTAACCTATCTGTTTGACAGTATAAATACTGCACATTATTTGGATATTATTTTTTCAAACGGATCTTAAGAAAATATATGTTATGGTATTAAATATTGGATCTATCGTGGTTTGAGTATAAAAGGGAAACAAGCAACTTTCTTTATTAACTTTATACTAAATTAAAGAAGGACAACTCTAAATGGACACTGTTACTTTTGATAAAAGAGTTTCATTTCCTGCTATGAACGCTTAACTAAAATCATCAGAAAAAAATTCGCGTAAAATTAATAAAAATTATCA
Source organism: Corbicula japonica (assembly GCA_038501625.1). Classification (NCBI taxonomy): domain Eukaryota; kingdom Metazoa; phylum Mollusca; class Bivalvia; order Venerida; family Cyrenidae; genus Corbicula; species Corbicula japonica. Next base: position 186,111 of record JAZAYU010000151.1, read on the forward strand.
GAAATAGCCAATCCCAGAAAAAAAAACCCTCCAAAACACATCTTAAAGTCGGGATGGTAAAAAGAGCAATCTTATTCAATAATCTATTTCATGTTGGTAACCTTTCTTTTATTTTCTAGAATTATATATAAATCAAATATCATTAAGACTTACTGATGATAGTTTGTGTGCAGTCATTATCTATGGCATCCATTTAAAATAATTTGGCAAATTTGCGGAAGTGACCACCAGTACAGTATTCGTGTTACAACCTGAAGGTCAATGCCACAGAGACGTAGTTTTTGTATGGAGGCAAGATTCGTAAATATCTTGTAACATAAACTATTTCTAGTTTTGTGCAAATATGAACCAAGTTAAAATACATTTTTACCACTGACAGTTTTTTGTTATTTGCCTTACAGCTTTGATATTTAATTTCCTTTTGTGCTTTTTGTTTCCTTGCGTCATTGTTTCGCTTTTGTGAGATTGGATCTTTACATAATAACACTTGTAAAGGAAAATCCGACCTGTAATATTGACCTTCGAGTTGGGTTATTTACATTCGTAACATACATAAATTTGTTTTAAAATCAGTTTATCAAAAATATGTTTATGATATATGAAAATAGATGTTTGCAATATTTAAGCAGTTCTAATAACAAGTAACAATGTAGAAGTGAATATTAATTTAAATATTAAGCTGATTTATGTGATCTAGTTGTATTATGATTAGATATACTACTAAACATTTGCTTATCACCATCTTAACTACACATCATCGTGATATCTACAATATATATATTTACAAGGAAAACTGTACCCAGTGTAGAGTGTAGATACAAATAACCTTGAATAACAGTCATAAAAAAGGAGGTGTCGCTATTCCATAGCATTTAATTTGTGCTGTATATTGTGTTCCCGGGATGTGTAGGGTACATTTATTCCATGCAGACACCGATACATCTTTCTGGCCAAAATCGACTTTTTCCACAATTATCAACATGCCAATCTTAAGCATTTTCCATTCAAATCCTAAATTAACCCCGAAAACACATCATAATTGTTAAATCATTTTTCTGTATTGTTTCAAGTACATAAAAAAAACCTTTTATCTGGCAAACAGCAAAAGTGGCAAACAGCAAAAGATATTTGCAAAAATATTTTGGTGCTTAGCAAACTTAGAGTAGTATACTTCGTAAACGTCTTGACTTTTTTCTATAAAGATTTGCTTATGTTCATTATACTTCTTTCTTTTTATGTTTAGTAATACCGTCTCGCTGTAATATCATTGTAGGCCAAGATCGCATTTAGATAAGTTTTTGTTGCAAAGTTAGAGCATTGATAAACGATATTTCAATATTTTAATCGAATTTGTATAACTCTCATGACAAAGTTTTATTAGATTATTAAGACTTATAGATTTTATTGGCCTTCCAAGTATATTCAAAGATAAGACGATTGAGTCGGCTGTTCATTGGTATCTGAAGAATACTGAAACACTTAATCGTTTGTTATTATAAATACACCAAGACAACTAGAAACACAATTTTAAATAACAATAAAATGACCTCGGATTAACAGATTGTTGAAAATTCACAAAAAAACATGAGATTGTTCAAATTCAAAACATTTGCAAGGAGATTATTAAACCTTTTTCGCATGTAATGAACACACGGCAATTTTTCAGATGGTTTTTATGATAATCATGCTAAATAAACTTGAAGACCCTTCATAGTCGCTGATTTTCTGACTTGATAACATTTATGATGGATTTGGTACCTCTATTTATTAACAAGTAGGCATTACACCCTAGCTAACCGGGTACGCTTCGCGAACGGCATTACGCCGCGATCACGGCATATGCAACGCTTTTACCCGGCATAACCAGTGCCGGTAGGAGATTGTGTGAGGTAAGGTAAGAAAATCGCAGCGCTTTTGGCTAGACTTTTAAATAATACTCAAGCCAATAGGTCTGTACGGCTGTCAAGTCATGACACTTTCTGGTTCTAGTCTTCCCTGTGTTCAGAATATAGTAGTTTGCTAAATCATTCGTGAAAATTGTCCTGTCTGTGCTGCAAATGTTTCCTGTTCAAGCGTATTTTTCTTGAGCTAAACTGAAGTAGTGAATAATTACGACTTCATAAAAGTTGTCTGTACTGGAGAACAACGTAGTGTAAAATTTGTGTGTGTTTTATACGAAAGACCGGTGGTGACTTAACTATTCAGACTTCACACTTCGTACTTCAGACTTCACACTTCATAGATAGATATTTTATTGATTATTATAGCATCATGTCTCATTATTCACACTTTATTATAGCATCGTGTCTCATTATTCACACTTCATACTTCACACTTCAGACTTCACACTTCAAACTTCACACTTCACACTTCAAACTTTACACTTCAAATTTCACACTTCAAAATTCACACTTCAAGCTTCACACTTCATACTTCATACTTCACACTTCAAACTTCACACTTCAAACTTCACATTTCATACTTCACACTTCATACTTCACACTTCATATTTCACAGATCACACTTCACAAAATGCCTTTATTTGTATTTTATGTAAACAATAAAACAATCTGCACAATAATATATCCCATTATCATTAAAGCCTTGTGGAGCCATATTGCCTTTGCTTTTACTGCCCTTTCAGAAAATAGTATATGCATTTCAACTGTCTCAGTATGATTTGGACTTCCAGTGTTAAGTCACAGAAACTCATATTTGGTGGTTATTTCGTGGATACATACTAGATTTATGTTACAGAAAATTGTGATTGTCAAAAAGCTGCTGCAAGTGTGATAAAAAGGATGAATACTTACTGTGAATTGAAACATTCGGCCGTTTTTATTGCCACATACTAGAATGACTTGCAAGCATGCACAATATTTAGTGTGCTGCTAAAAGTAACATACAACATTTGTTAATTTTTTTCCAGTCTGTCTCCGAATGTACTACTTACTGATAAATTACATTTAATGTTTTATCATTGCAATCTGGTTTTACAATAATAATATATAATTGCTTGTGTTTATGACATGAATGATGGGAATTGTAATGGTAAAAATAGTTAGCTTTGGAATAAAGTAGCTGTGATATGATTGAGCATGATCTCATGATTGTTACTGCCACTATTCTGTATGGTTTTGGCTATGGACATTGTATTATGTTTAAATGCCAATAACATTGACTTGATTCAGAAATTGTTATTGGGGAGATTTGACATGTATCGATCTCTGTTTGGATTGTAAGTTGATTTGTTTAGATTACAAGTTGATATATTTCCATAATGTTTGGTTTTACAAAAAATGAGACTCTCAAGTGAATATTGTTACCATTATTACCACTAATTTTTAAGTTAAATCTGGTAGAGGATGTTGTTCTGCTCAAAAGTACTTGGGCATTTTCTTGTCTTTTGTTATTGTTATTTTTGTTTGAATAATTTATAAATTTACTTCTGGTAAAAACCAGCACCGTTGTTTTCATATATTCTGTTTATAAACAAATGATTTTAGTAAAATTTGGTAGGTTTTAGTCCACTGTGCACAAACAATATCTGTAATCTTCTGTTTATTTCAGCTGTGTGATGTTAAGTGATCTTGTAGAAAATATTTAAGTGTGCATTAAGTATATACATCTTGATCACTTGTCTAAGAAGGAATTCTGATATAAAACCAGCATAAAATTGAAATTATTTCAAAGAAATTTAATGTTGTGAATTATTCAACTATTTATCCCCAACATGTTTGGATTCCCCCTTTGGGAATTTTACAGTCAATACTCATCTTAAAGTACATAAAGATCTTATGGTGTATACTAGAAGTGTCAGTTGTCACCCTTTTAATCCTCAAACGTACTCCTTAACATGACATAGTGTTTTATTTTATTAAAAAAGAACAAAGCATTTTGTAGACACATTTTGTATAGAGTGGGTTTGGAAAAGAGTTGACATACATGTATAATTATTTTTTTAACAAGTGTTAAACATCATTATACGTTTAAATAAGCAGATGATTGCATGTTCTGGTTTAAAATATTGACTGTATTAAAACCATATTTGAAAATCCTTTTGGTTTTATTTATTTTTTTAAATCACAATGCCTTATAAAAGAGATAAAGAAGACATCAAAGGTTTTCCTTCATTAATGATACCAGTCCCACGTTTCATGAAATCCAGAAAGGATGTGGCCCAGGATGCTTCCCTCAGCTGAACTGATGATGTTTCTATTCTATACTCGACAAAAGTAAAACTTATCCACTTTAAAATTAGAAAACGAACATACAAATTATTTCTTTGAAATAATATGCATTTCCATAGTTTTATGTTCTTGCAAAGAAATAAAAATTTCTTAAAAATGTATAGTCACGACTTGGTTATCTGTTCCTTTTTTATAACAACGGTTTCAGGAAGAAGTAAGTGGTTCTAAAAATATTCATGTTTATTAAAAAATCAATTTCTTAGGTTCTTGTGATTCATAAAATCACAAAACATTTGTTTATAAAACAAGTAGTGCTCCATAAACAGTGCTAGAAATGTAAAACATCCAATTACCTCCTTTTCTATTCAAAGTACTGTGTTTTAAATCCTTTATTAATTGTTATTTAGTCGCTCAGTTCTTTGTGTGGAAAACGAGCAATTTAACTAAACAAACAACAACTGAAATGTAATAATAAAACACTATTCTGTGTGTACCGTATTTAATGAAAATACCTTAATGAGAATATAAGCATAAAAGTGGATATTTCTTATTTTTGCTCCGTAAAGTAAGATTTAAGTTGGCAGGTGATTTTTATTTAAGAATTTACGGGACTTGACTTGATTAGGAAAACAGTATCCTAAATTGAGCTAAGAGCAGCTGCTGCAATGGCGCAGGAGTTTCATGAATGTTTTATCAAATTTAAGAAAACACGGTTTAACATTACTGTAACATTAAATGTTAACGGAGTGACCTATAACGACAGGGGTCATCTATGAGCAAAACGCCAAAATCTAGAAATTATTATTTAAGCGAAAGCTTTGATTACCGCGTTTCTGCAGCAGTTTTCCAGTTCAATGAAGGCTTTAGATATGTGAATGAAATAGTAAGTGGTGGTGACATTTTAACGCCGCAGAAAACAACAGAACAATATACTGTGAAAATGGACATAGAGAGAAAACGCCAGAAATTGTACAAAAGTTCTTTAAATGCTAAACGAAAGAGACTTAAACTAAAATATGAAAGAATTGCAAGAATAAAATCAGACGAAATAAAAGAAGGAACATGATACCAGTCATGCTGTGGATTTGATAACACAGTTATAGATATTACGGAAATCCCGAGTGTTCCTACTGCTGACATAGAAAATGAAAACATAAATATTGTATTTTTTGATTTAGAAACAACGAGTTTAGGACGCAATGCAGAAATAATACAGCTAGCCGCACAGTGTGAAGATAATACATTTAGTTGTTACATTTTACCGGATAGCGACATAGACCAAAGAGCAGCTCAGGTCAATAATAAGACCGTACGACAAGACGAGAGAGGCAACAGGTTTCTGTGTAAAAATGGTCATAATGTGAACGCGGTAAACGTCAGTTTTGGATAACAGGAATTTGTTGCATGGTTAACCAAACTCGGAAAGAAAAATATAGTTCTTGAAGCGCACTATGGGAAATCTTTTGATAATCGAATTCTCCTGAAATATCTTAATAGATGTAATATTATAAACAATTTCAGGGATTTAGTAAATGGATTTATTGACACACTTTTACTTTTGAGAAAAGAAAGACCGGGTTTAAACTCCTATTCCCTTGAAAATTTATATAAAACTGCTTTTGGGAAAAGCTTCAGTGGTCATGACGCACCAGCTGACACTAGGGCACTTGATGAAATAATTGCAAAGTTTGACATAACACAAAACGAGATCAAATCACACTTCATTTTAATTGACGAAATGGTAGCAACTGTCAGAAATTGTTCCTTTCGTTCTGATATTGAAAGAAAACTGTGCACAGGAACATCTGGAATCCGCGATAAATTGCAAACAAAATTGCTAACAGTGGTCTTTCCTACGAACACCTTCAACTAGCACATACCAGAGATTCTGAATCTGGAATTAGGTTGCTTCTATCGGAGAAAAAAATAATAAGACAAGAGTGACAACAAATCAAGCAATTATTGATAAAATTAAAAAACATTTTACTGAGCAAACCCGCGTAACAGATCAAGCATAGTTGGACATATTAAATGTGCACTAGTTTTACAAAGTCATTTGATTTCGTTTAATCTGCAAAATAAATAATAAATGCATTTGTGAAAACAAATCTGGAAATGTATATATGCGTTTAGTTGTAGCTCTAGCAAACAGAAATACATTGTAAAACATTATCTTTATCATTGTTATATATGACGCATGTACTTTGAGAAATTCTACATGAAAAAATAACTGAATATAGAATTTTGAAATTTAAGTGTCTTTGTTCTTTTTCAGCATCCTTTAACCTATCGGTTTAAAATATAACAAAGACGGATTCTGATGAAAAAATGGAACTTTATACAATTCATAAAAATTATATTTACAAGACAACAAGTGAGTAGATACACTACATTAAGTCGTAAATCACATTGAACAACTCGAATAATTATTAAGAAAAATACATATTTTATTATTTACAGTCCATTTTATATCAACATCAACACGATTTCCCGCAAATACGTACATATCGTATTAAACACAGAAATTTAACGTCAGATGAAAAGAGATATAGGGGTAAGATAACTTGATGTTGTGAAAAAACGAAGCTGGTAAGGTACCTTTTTCTTGGTATCAAACGATTTGTAATAAAAAAATAAATCAAAACACTTAAAAAAATCAAAAATTAAATTTGCAGATTTTTAAATAATCAATGAAAACCGCGTTTTTTTTTAGCGAAACGCGACGCCGTTTTGTCCCAGAAAACTGACGTTTAAGACGCATAAATTTTTTTTTGCGTTATCCACGAAGAAGAAAATTATATGTACTTGTAGGCATTCTTAAGACAAGCCAGATGATGTAATTTTGCAGCAATCAACAAAAAATTGACTGAAATATCATGTTTTATTGCTAGTTCGCGGGAAATTTGACCGACGTCTCAAAAGTGCCGTTAGTGGTATACTTTTGAGGCTTGTAGTTTCGAAACGGCTCGGAATATTGAAAAAGTAAGCACATATTCAAATCAGGGAAATGCTCGATTATGTGTATGCAACATTTCGTGAAGAAACTCGAAAAAAAATTTTAAGGCGCGTTCCACCTTAACGTCACGTCCATCCTGTCCTTACACAAAGCAAAAACGATTGAATGAACGACCTTCGGATCTAACTGAGCTACCGCAGCGGTTCTTTATGGCCTCCTAGAGGATCATGCCAAAATGCTTGTCACTTTTTATAATAGTGGTTTCAAGGGCTACAGGGATTATTTACAGACCGAGACCAATTATCGAGTTTTACAACGTAAAATGTCACCTCGACATCTGACCATGTGATCTCACTAAAAAAGCCGATGGCCTCGACCAATGTACCTACGAACTGCAAAGAAAATTTGTGGAAGCATTTTTAAGTCGTCAAGCTGAAACACAATTACTTACAAACGATAAGCTGAGGAACGACTTGCGCCAAAAAGTAAACGTCGTTCTGGAGAACAAAATTGACCAAAATATTCAAAAGCAGGTTTTTGTGTTAATCACATTTTTAAGAGTTTTCACTTTGTCTTACAAGTTGGACTTACACAGGGCGGATGTGACAAACTTTAAAAATGATATATTTTTGAATAGGTGTTTTCATAGTACTCGTATCTTTATTTTCAAGTTTCATTTACGCATATCTTGTAATATAAAAATATTGTAGGCATTTCACAGTTGGGTATTTAAACACGCTATAAAATATGGCAATTTTAAGTCGATCTTCAGACAACTTAGCAGTATTATGTTGGGTTTTAGTATTTACCGAGTCAAAATGGAAAATACATGTTCAAGCAAGAATGTAGTCTCTGGAAAGGTTTTAACTTCTACCTAGTAACAAGTAAAATGTTTATGAAACCATTTAGATCAACACATGTTAGCTGGTAGTAATAACCAAAGTGGTAACTATTTTGAGTTTGAATATATGTATGGAGAGGTTGAAAGCTGGATATGTAAACAGTGATTACAAAATAATACTTTTATCAATTATTTTCAACATTCAAAAGGATCATTTTGCATGGGTTGTCTATTTTCACATTCAGATCACGCCCTTTGTGATATATCTTTGCGCCCCTTAACTTCGCCCGTGACAGATCCTGCGATTCATCAATGGCGGATATTAGTTGTTTTATAAACAGTGGAATAAAATGACAATATGTGTTTTGTCTATTTTCTATATTATTATTTAATAAATTCTTGTATTCACAGAAAATCTCGAAGCTTCGATATAATCTTCTTCCGTGGAAGATGGCAACGTCGGGTTTACTAGCTGGAACAATCTGCAGAATGCAGGAAAGCACCCTTCTAGATTTAATGGTTTGGAATACAACTCTATAAACACATTAATTTCGTCTTCATTGACTGTGTGACTGTAACTTGAAGTATTATACAATTCTGGTAAGTTATACATAATATCAGGCTTTCCTAGTGGTCCATTATTTTTTCCACGGGAAATATCATGAACGATCCACTCATTAGCGAAGTTTTCCAGTTCTCGTCTAATTATTGGTGTGAAGCAGTACATAAGAAACTGTCTGAAAAATATCCCCATCACAGTAAATATTGTTGTCTCTCATGTCTTTGAAAAAATTGATGCAAAAGTCAAGACACTGACGTAGTAACATGCTCCACATTTATTCTCTTCAGTCTTTGGAGGTACTTTTACCGCGAATAAAGCTCTTTCTTTTCTGCTCAATGATCATCATTGTGATTATACCGAAAATATTATCTGAAGCAGACGAACCGTTGTATTTTCTGTGCCCATGTAACGACGTATCATTGCTGGAACCCTGCAACCACTGTTCTTTATAGCCTGCAGAAAATACCGCGAGATTATTTTGGGATTATTATTACTTTCACCCACTTCAAGCCATAGAATTTTTCGACTAAATCCATCTACTGCTCCATGAATCGCAAATCCAAAAGGTTTTATTTTGTTATAACCGTCTATATGCCAAATAAAGTCCGACCAGGAGAGCAATATTGACGACGAAGTAAGCGCTTAGCCTTTCTTCTGTTCATATCCCTTGGGCAAGCCAGCCACATTAAGCGTAATACTGTTGATCTACGGACATGTACACCATACACTCTCTTCAATCTTTTCCATATTGTTTTATGCCCTAAGCAACGACCACTTCCAGAAAGTTCTTTTAAAATGGCACTGATAATAATTTCAATTGGAGACTCCGAGACTCTTCTTTGTAAGTCCATCCGCTTCAACAGCCTTTTTAAATGTCTGTAACTTATCCGAAATCCATGAATACAGATCAGAGCGGCCAAAATTTCCTTGCATTTGTAGCAAAAAGAGAAGTAATGCATGATTGGGTCCATTTTTAATTGACACGAATGCTCGCTTCGTTCGCCGACGGGAAACGCAGCATATACATGGCAGATAATCGAACACATACACAGTATTGTGACCTGAAAATTAAAAACGAAGCGTTTTGAAGTTTTAACTTTGTAAGAAAATTTGAACCACGAATAGATTGTTTTTAGAAAAAAAAACTTAATCTTATTTTAAATATTTTTCATGTTGACAATAAAAATCTTTATTTTATTCATTTTAGGACAGTGTTTTCTAAAAAGTTAAATTTGTCATGCAGCGATTGTTTTTTATGATATATTTCATTGCCAAAACAATGTTCTTGTTACAGTTATCACGTTAAGATTATATGGTTTTCAGTTATTTTATCGTTTGGAACTCCATTTGATGTAACATTAATAAATATTATAAATAAATGAATAACAACGCATCAGGAAATTTGTTAACAATGTTAGAACAGTTCCAAAAAATACAGCGGTATAAAAAACTTACCATAACGCTAAAATTCTTGTAAGCTATGGAGTAGGTAATTTGGTCATTCAATAAGGTTAAACCGGCAAAGTGCGCCTTTATGCAATAACAACCTGATGACGTCAAGTCACGTGATTTACAAAATCGCGAAGTGTGAAGTGTGAAGTTTGAAGTGTGAAGTATGAAGTGTGAAGTATGAAGTGTGAAGTTTGAAGTATGAAGTGTGAAGTATGAAGTTTGAAGTGTTAAGTATGAAGTGTGAACTATGAAGTGGGAAGTATGAAGTGTGAAGTATGAAGTGTGAAGTGTGAAGGATGAAGTATGAAGTATGAAGTGTGAAATGTGAAGTATGAAATGTGATGTCTGAAGTGCAAAGTGTGAAGTATGAATGTGAAAGTCACCACCGGTCTTTCGTAGTTTTATGTATATTTTACTTACTTCTTGCAAAAAATGAGAGGCCGCGCACCGTACAGCGGCACTTAATTTTTGCTACGCTGCGTATCACGGCATTTTATTCGATGCTGGTATAAAAAATATATTTTGGTTGTCAAAATCTTTAACAGTTTCTTTACATGTAATTGAGCTGTAGTTTGCCGTGTTGGTGTATATTGCAAAACAAAGTTTGATATACTTAAAAGTTCTGCCATTAACAAGCAGGAGCGGATCCAGACGGTGTTCTTTTGGATTGCTCAAACAAAATAGACATTTGTGGATAGGCGCTGTATATTCCCAGTGTGCGCTTATGTAACATTAACAAATTACAGTCGTACTAAGAACAGTTTTGCATCGTGGCGGCCGTAGGAAGTCCTGTAGTACTGTACTCTTTTGAAAATCTTTAAATTCAGTGTTAATTGACAGCCACCGAACACGACAAATATGAAAATATTGCAGACTCGATTTGATTGAGCCTGTTCCTGGGCAGTAATGGAACTGCATATTATTGCCCACGCCGCCTAGGCCCGAGTTAAGCCCAACTCAACATTTACGCAAGTAAACAGTACAATTTGGATCCATTCCTAAAGATGTTATGCATATGGCGATGAACATCGGTGGGGTGTTTTCATATAATACCATTCCATGTTCAGCGGCGTGTAGTCCCCAAAAACAAATAGGTTTATCCTAAATATAAAGCATTAACTTGGGGCGATTTGACAATGTCCAAATCTATTTTGGTTGTAATATTGAAACCATCAATCTCAAACTTTGCCGAAATATTAAAACAAAGTAATTTTCAGAAGGACTTTACTCATTACAATAAAAATGGTATATAGTTATAAAATCACAAGTTCAATACCGAGTGTAACCGCCATTCGCTCTTGAGGCTTCACATCTGCGTCGAATTGACTTGTTGACTCAGTGCGTTTCATCGTTCTATGTCATGTTGTTCTATTCCTTAGTCAGTGTTAATCGAAGCTCAGCAGGATTGTCAGGTTGCTGAATACGTGCATTGATGCGTTTAATTAATTAATTAAATCTAAACTCTTTAGATCTTCCCAAACGTGTTCGATCGGTGACATTTTTGGATGCAAGGATCGCCACTCTAACACATAAACGTGTTTTGTGATAAGAAATTGTATGTGTCAACAAAGGTATATGCCCTTGCCCCAACATGCTGTAGAGTACTTATGCGATGCTGACGATAGGCAAACCGATGGCCTGGTTTCGAACTTGTCCCAGCTGCGGCATGATAATAGAATGTTTTAGACATGTTTTACTGTGTATCAGTCGACTGCTCTAGTGTACATAGCAATAAAAAAGCGAAACGTTTAATACTCATTTACTGCACGTAAAAATGGATTTTAAAAAGTCACGTGCCTCATGACTATAACACATTGAAATTCCAGTATCTGGCTTGCAGTTTTTTTTTCACATTTCTGCTTATTAATAAGTTAAATTCAGCAACTTTAAAAAAAGGAAAATCTTTCAAAATAAATTGCAATAATAGCTCTGCGATTTTAACTCAATAGCATGTATTTACATTGTGTATAATCTATTTCAGAAATGCGCAGGTTTTAAAGTGGTAAAATCCAGTGGTTTGTTTTGTTAAAAAAAGAAAGATTATGGACAAAACAAGCACGGTATGACGCTTTTAATTGCTAGGATTAAAAGATACATATAAACTAACAGAAAATGAGTTTTGAAGATGAATCGGTTATTTTATCTCATTTACTGGATAAAATGGGCCATGGAAAAAGCATGATTATGCTCCGACAGGAGATGTATTCATCTATTTCTCGATTTAAAAGTCAAGAAAATGGATACTACGTCTTGATTTGTGGAAGTAAAGGCGAAGGAATATCAAAACTGTTAGAAAGTGACACGGATTTCATGAGTATTCGGTCAGACGTTATATGCACAGAACGTATTTGGAAATATGTCAACTGTGAAACGCAAATAGTTCTTTTCACTGAGACAGAACATAGCAATCCTGGCTATACATTGTTGCGTATGGCATTCAACAGAGATTTAGACATATCTGCCATGATTAATGAATGTGCCTTTCAAATGAATGGCAATGTGTATCTTTCAGCAGAAAGCTGGAAGTTGTCCGTGTTAGACAATGCAGCTGTCCAAATGAGCAGATTAGGAAATCTTCATTTGCGTCTAGTTAGAAGATTGAGGGGTCCTTCAGTCCAAACTCTTAACCCATTTATAGATTTACCAGAGGACAATGTTGCCGGGCTAGAATGCGACTGTCCATCACTGTTTGCAGATTGGGCTAACAGATCACGTCCTCACTATTGGCCACCACCTGATCTCATAAGTGCGGTTTTAAAAACACGAGCCCACGTAGTCCCAATCGGCAACGAGAACAGTGCTTTGCAATTGCTAGAATGGCGAATATGTTTTACAGAGGCCGAGATTATCCTTATGAACCACTTAAATCATTCCTATGTCAAGGCGTGGATATTACTAAAAGCGGTTGTCAAAAGAACCCTGAAGCCAATATGCAAGGAAATTACATCATACACAGTCAAAAATGTTATTCTTTGGATAGCTGAAACAAATGACAGTGCAAATGGGTCAGAAAGCATGATTATTTCAATATTCCAAGAAGCTTTGAAATTCCTAAAAAGTTGCATCTGGAAAAACAACCTCCCAAGTTATATGATTGAACAAAGGAACCTGTTCGCTGGTAGACTGAACCAAAGACAGAGAACTCGACTTTGTTCTAGGATTGACTTCCTTCTAAACGAGGGACCACAAGCAATTTTACGATGCAAGAGATTAAAACACTATTTAGAAAAAATGTACCATTCTCCCGCAGATCTGCGGCGCGAGCTACTCAGGCTTCGCGCGTTTGAATTATTTCAAATTGAATCAGGAAGACTTGTTCTTTCCAAACTTTCGCTTGAAGAATTTGAAAACAATGACATGCGAAACATCTTTCAGATATCTTTAATAAACAATGATTACGAAATGCTGCTTCAGAGGTACATGCCATTGTTTCAAAGCTTTTCTTCAGATGACAATACTGAAAACAGCGATTTCGACTGTATTATATCCGAAGCATTCGTAGACGAGTGTCTAGAAATTTTGCCAGAATGTTCACATTTCTTGCACATCAACTTTCCATTAGCTTTCGGTCTGTGATTGAGAATCATAGACGAAAGATTCATATGTCAGAAACGTAATACATAACGATGCTTTTTTTCAGTAAAATAGCAAGATTTAAAGGTATTTAGAAAGTTAAAAAAAACTGACAAAGAATATGAGTTATTAAGCAGTTATTATTAAAGTGTAGATCGGATAGCTGTTCTTTGTCGCCGACGTAAGTTGGACAAAAACGTTTGTAAATAGACATTTTTGTATGTCACGGTTAAAATATTAGTAGATATTGAAGAAGATGTCTGGAGAGCAGAAGGAAATACAGAAAACCATGTTTGCAAGTATGTTAATCAAGAGAACTAACAATTCAAGGAGAATATTGATCATTAAAAGATATAAGTTACGAGACAGAAAAAAATAAGTATTCTCGAAGTTTTTGTATCCGACATTGAAAAAACACTTAACAACTTTTCTTCGTATACACTTTTTTCCTCACGGTATTTTTCATATTTGTAAGAACGAAATTGCGACTGAAATACCTTTTATATGACAGTATGTCTAGATAAGACACTGTTAAGTTATCGACTTTCCGACTTCCATACTGCACGTGCATTTTGAAGATCGCCTCAGTTTTAAACCAAGGGAAGAATATCAGCGACAGGTCTTTGTTCCGGCTGTCCTTCCACACGTTCAATACTGTTAAAGTTCTTATTTTGGCCGGGGTTAATTTTGGCTATATTTTCGGTCAGGACCACTTGCGCCAATTCAAATCACCGCCAATTCAGAACACCGCCATTTTAATATCTGGAAGGTAGACAACTATGATACACAAGTATATATTATGGCGCAGTTTTCTCCCTTGATGATCAAAAATCGCTGCATGTTTTAAAATAATCATTTTTTCTTTTATTCATGAATTAAAACTTTAACAACACGATACAAAGATTTATGAATATGTTATTTATTTTGTTTTATTCCATCAACGAAAAAAGAGAGAAATATTCCCGTTGGACCCCTTTCTTGACCCTTAAATTACGACCGCGAGCATTTGTTCCATAAATACTCGGATCTTGTGTCATAATCGCAATTTGCGAGTTAACAGTCTTACGACATTTAGTGGTAAACAAAAGCCACTTTGTGGTAAAAGACTTGTAGAAAGTCTTGTTTAAAAATATTCTAACTTTCACAGTATTTTATCACCACATTTTTATAATACCACTGCTGGAAAACATAGAGTGTGATTTTGAATATTAAATGTAAATGTTAAACGCTGAGACAAGAAAGAACCTACGAAATGTCAACATTTTATGCGATTAATAAGCGTTATGAAATCAGCTTAAATTAGCGTAATCCGAAGACAGGAAGGTGGTCATACGCGTTATTAACAGATGTTGTGAATTTGTATTCTGTGGGTGACAGTATTCTAAATGATTGTGTTGTCTGTCATTTTGAATAATGTTTTACTAATAAATCAGCATTTTTGTTAAAAGTTCTAAGGCAAAATCTCAATTATCAAGCCAGTTATGCCCCAGTACTAAGACACGAGGGCCATTATGGCCCTTGATCGCTCACCCGAGTACAACTGCTCTTTTGGTCTCTGTGACCTAGTTTTTGACAACACATGACCTATGTTCGAACTTTACCTAGAAAGCATTGAAACAACCTTTCTGAAGTATTTCCAGAATATTTGGGCTGAAAATGTTACCTGTAGAGTGTTTACAAGGATTTTCCAAATTTGGGCTCTGTGACCTAGTTTTTAACCCCAGGTGATCCATATTCGCATTTGGGCTAGAAATCGTCGAAACAACCTTTCTGACATATTTCTAAGATATATGCAAATGGGCTGCTAATGTTTCCTCCAGAGGGTTTACAATGTTTTATCATATTTGGGCTGTGTGACCTAGTTTTTGACCCCAGATGACTCATATTAAAAACTGAGCTAGAAATCATCGAAACAAATTTTCTGAAATATTTCCAGATATTTGGGCTGAAAATGTTACCTGTAGAATGTTTACACTGTTTTTCCAAATTTGGGACCTAGTTTTTGACCCCAGGTGGCCCATATTTGAACTTGGGCTACAAATCATTGAAACTACCTTTCTGACATATTTCCGGGATATTTGGGCTGAAAATGTTACCTTTAGAGTGTTAACAAAAATTCCATATTCAGGGTGTGTGACCAATATTCGATCTTGACCTAGAAATCATCAAAACAACCTGTCTGACATCTTTCCAGGATATTTAGGCTGAAAATGTAACCTCTAGAGTGTTAACAAGGTTTTTCAACATACAGGCTTTGCGACCTAGTTTGACCCCAGATGACCCATATTCAAACTAGAAATCATCTTAACAACCTTTCGACCAGTTTTTCAGGAAATTTAGGCCAAAAATGTTACATCTAGAGTGTTAACAAGGTTTTACCATATTTGGACTGTGTGGCCTAGTTTTTTTACCCCAGACGACCCATATTAAAACTTGAGCTAGATACCATTGAAACAACCTGTCTGTAATATTTCCAGAATATTTGGGCTGAAAATGTTAATTATGTTACTTGTAGAGTGTTAACAAGGTTTAACCATATTTGGGCTCTGTGACCTTGTTTTGAAATCATCCAAATAACCTATCTGACATATTACAAGGATAATTGGGTTGAAAATGTTACCTCTAAAGTGTTAACAATGTTTTGACATATTTAGGCTCTGTGACCTAGTGTTTGACCCCAGATGACCCATACTCAAAGTTGAGCTAGAAATCATCGAAACAACCTTTCTGACAAATTTCCAGGATATTCGGGCTGAAAATGTTACCTTTAGAGAGTTAACAAGGTTTTTCCATATTTTGGCTCTGTGGCCTAGTTTTGACCCCAGGTGACCAAAAACCAAATATTTGCTTTTCTTTTTTTCTTTTTTTTTACCGATAGATACTGACCCGACAAATTCCAAGATCAACATATTGGTAATCAAATTCCTTAAGATATTAAATGTATTTACATTTAATTGCATCATTAATGCAAGAGATTTCCATGTTGTTTTTTGTCAAGTTTTCATTTTGGCTCAATATATTTATTAATGTATTTTAAGTCGTAAATTATCTGAGTATGAGAGGTACTTAAATAAGACTATCAGTGTTTATTTAGTAACATGTAATCTAAAGAATCGCTCTTTGGCCGTGTTTTGAGGCAAATACCACAAACATGCTTCAACTGTACGAAAATGATCTTGAGCTTTAGGTTATCAAAATTTAGTTTATGAGTAAACATGATTCAATTAAATGTTGCAGATTTCGTTTGTGTGTCTATTTCGTTTACACGTTGGTGTATTCTATAATTCGAAAAGAAGACAACAACTTTGTGTTGAGATTAGCTTAGATTGAAACTCTCGGCGTAACAAGTTCAAAACAAATACAATTAATGCATGGTATTCATACTTTGAGCAGATGTATATGGACAAAAAAGTTGTCCGGTATGGTTCTAAGTTATATCTTTTAAACGCATGAAGTTACGACCTTAAAAATTTTGACTACTTATATTACCTGTATTTAAAACCGGTTTATAAATTGTGTTTGTCGTCTGAACGCATATAGATGTTCTGTTTCCATCGATACCTAATGTATGAGTGCGCGATAAAACAATACAGATATTGTAGTTTTTGTAGACCGTACAAGACTTTTCATTAGTATAAGTAAAGTAAACATTACAACAAAGGACGTTTGAGACATTCGCATAATTTCTAATTTAAAACAAAACAAATAAAACAACAACAAAAACCAAACAAACACTGCTGACTGAGGTGTGTATAACTAAGAGGGCATTTACTAGACATACATGTATCAATGTTTATTTAAAGGCCTCCTCACACATAGGCGAATCCATTCAACGCAGACCGACGGATCGGGTAAAATTGTCAAAACTTGCAAATTTTGAAAAAAATTTCGAAAATTTATTACATAATTTGACATATAATGAAAGGCAAATGTTAGTGGAACTTTCAGTTGCTAATGATTTACGAAGGGTGTCGAACGGTCACTGTTTCTCGCTAAAATGCCTCGGTCGCGAAAATAATCTGTGTTCTTTCCTTTAGAGAATAGGAACGCAAACATGCGAACAGAAGCGCAGTTTTGCGCACGATTCCGATGCCGTCTGTTGCTTTACGAAAGAGTATTTCCGCAACCGGCCGCTACCGGACGCTTAAACAAGACTGGAGAAAACCAAGTGGGTCAAATTTCAGGTGTTTTTTTTTAAGAAATTCGTAAGTATAATATCTGGTATTAAAACAATTACTTCTCTTAGACTTGTAGGCATTATTTTTTTTAAGATTACTTATATTATTGTTTTTTCTTTCCTTTTTTATAAGGAGATGTCAGAGAGGCGGCGGCTGGTGTAGGTCTCTGTAACTTTTTACAGCACTATAAGACCCATTTTCCCATGGCATGGCTCATTTTATTATTATTGCAGATTTATAATCGGCATCCAAAGCTGAAATAAGAGAGTTTTTTAAATTAACTATTTATTGACTTTTCATTTATATTTTCAATTTACATTTTGGTGCATTCCATTATTTGAATTAGACTTCGAGTTTACATTTGTTTTCTCACGACTTTCCATTTCTTTGCTTGCTGTGCTGTAGCGCCTGATAAGGACAGACATGGTATCCGCCAAGTTGCGATCTCTCCTCCATCTCCCAGGTCTCCTCATCTTCCTTGTGGTCAACCAGTGCACTCTGCCTAATGGAGTACTTTATCCTTATCATGTTGTGCAGAATACAGGATGTCTTGACTATCAGCTGCACTGTAAATGAACTTTGGGTCATCTTAGAGAATGTATGGTGTTGTATAAATTGAGTTAGTGATTATAATTTCAGTCTGTTTTGTGTATGGTTATTTCTAGTCATTTTGATATTGTACCTATGTTAACAAAATACCAGTTTGAAGAATCTTGAGTGTTTGTATATTCTTGTCACTCTGAATGCGTACAATATGTTTTTAAAAATTGCTGTTCATTGTTAGCCAAAGGCATTTGGTTGCCGATTTGCTAATAAAAAATTTTGTTGTTGTTTTTGTTGTTGTCATAAATTAAATTTAAGTCAGTCTGCAATTGGTCGAACTCGGTCAGTAAATATTCTTGTTGCAGAGACTATTTTGATTGAAGTTTTTGTAACCGGCAAAGAAACTTGAACATTAAAACAAATAACAGTACCTGCAACTTCGAGCCAGTTAGGTTTGACTGTATGGTTCGCCAAATAATGATTAAAATACAAAATCAGCTTGCCACCGAGATTATTGTGGTATCATAATATTTCGCGATTGTTTAATTTTCGCGTATTTCGCGCTTCGGCAAGAGCGCGAAATCAAACACGAGCGAAATCAAAGCCTTGAATATTTAGTTTTATTAGAATAATACCGATGTGCGACTTTATGCCAGCGAGAAAATGTCATTTATGTCTTTTGCTCGAATTTTTTTATCAAAGCCAGTAAGACGATGCTAAATTATCCATAATAAATAACCCAAATTATAACAATACGAAGGGTGTCCCAAAATAGCGCGTAATTTCTTAATAAAAAGAAAAATACTACACACATGTTAATGCAAATTTCACAGTTGTTAAATACATTTTGTAACATTTTTGCAAAATTACAAATTGGTGAGCTGCAGCAGCTGCATATTTCATCCTCAAGCAATATATATCTTCCATTCTGACGAAGGAATAACTTAAAATATTGGTATTTAGTTTCATCCTACTTCATATGAAATCAAATTGCACAGATACTAAAAACTACTAAAAAAATTATGATTCGTACATCTTAATTACCCTTAATAATGATTCGTTTGCAAGCGTATGTCGATCGTTTGCAGAACGTCAAACAATCGTTACAATTCACATTCATGAAATTTCGGATTCAGTTAGCTACAAACTGTCGCAAAGATTTGTCATGGGGTCGCCCTCGATCGCTTGATATGCAAATTAGCTGGTCGGAATCTGATAACTTGCGAACTCTAACGCAAGTTGACGAAAGCTATGCGAAGACGTTGCGATTGTTTAACGTATTTAAACGAATGTTAACGAATCACAGACGAAACCTTTAATCGCCACAATTTTTTTTTAAACATGTTCAAATTTTGCGACGAACTAGAATAATCGCAATGATTGGTAACGCTCATACGAACACTCTCCCACAAAGATATACAACGTTCATGTACTAATGGGAACGAATTTTACTCTAGTCCTACGCAAGTTGACGTAGGGGGGCTTTCGCCTATATGTGAGGATGCCTTAAATAAGGAAACCCGAAAGAGTATATATGTTTAATGCTGAATTACACGTATTTGAAGTAAGTGTAATTGTGAATATCGGAACCCCTCTCTCCTTATATCTCCCTCTCATGGCCTACCTTTGCAGAATTCACCAGCACAATAAATTATCCTATCCGGTCCGGTACGGTCCCTACCTCCCCTCCTCCCTCCCTCCATCCCTCCATCAATTCATCAATCTATTTATCTTTCTATCTATCTCTTTCTCTCCCTTTTTGTTTCTCTCTCTCTCTCTCTCTCTCTCTCTCTCTCTCTCTCTCTCTCTCTCTCTCTCTCTCTCTCTCTCTCTCTCTCTCTCTTTGCAGCTCTCGCATTTGCAGATGTCCTCTAGTTCAATACTCCCACACTAAACAAAATCAAATAAATAAGTTCACATTCTCAACACAATCAAATAGTGTATAATTAAGGCGCTAATAGAGGCAGCGTACTGTATCCTCGGATAAGCACATACTATAGAATAAAGTGTGAGTACCGTCCTTTAAAGGTCAATGGACAAGAACTGGACAAATCTGCTATTGACAGTACAACAAGCAATGAACACTTCGTAATTATTTACGACACAGTTGTAATACTATTTAGTACAGATACGCACGATTAAGCGTTATGAATAGTGAATTAAGCCCTTAACTCTATTTCAATCAACTTAACTTTAAACAATAGTATCAAATTCAAATGAATGACAAGTTTACCTCAGACGTCTGTGAACATTTATTTAATCTTGTGTTTTGTAAACGGCTAGCATGGAGGTAAGTCTTCTATTCTATATCTAAATTCTATACCAAATTTCAAAACCCATGATTAGAATGGTCTACGTACATGTAAACACATAGTCTTTGAGATGACGCTATATTTTGTTTTTCAATTTTATTCTTAAAACATGTTTTGATATCGAAAGTAATTAAAATATTTTTTAAAAAATGCTTATGGCTTTTATGCTGTTAAACATGTAGACATATGAATCAGTAATTAAATTCAACTTTTCATATTGTAATAAAAATCAAGGCTGGAGTCACAAAAAGTGATTTTAGAAATGAAACGAAATTGGATTTCCAGTAAAACGATGATGTGGAATCCAAGGGTTAATGCTGCAGTTCCAGGTGTTTTAAAGTATTATCATTGCATTGTTCGGCAGCGCTCTTAATAATCATTTATCTTGATGTACTACATGACATCCGCTTTTCAATTTAAGGGATCAAGATAAGAACAAAGAGAGTAATTTGTGAAACTTGTTATACTGAAAGTTGAATGAAATTATACCAGCAAAGATCTGCTTTTCATGGCAGTAATTTAACTGAATTAACTTTGAGCTATAGTTCTTAATAATGTATACAATTGCACGGATATAAAGGTTAATGAACACAGTGACACTAGATATTCCCAGAAAGAATTAGTCAGGATGGGGAATCACGTGGAAAAGCAATGGCCGCCAGTACACAATAATCTCTTAATTTAAGGTATTAGTATATTATTGTTTACCATTTTAAATAAAATAAAAACCAAAGTACCCGAAAAATAAGTCAAAATGCATGGTGTTTTCTAGATATTGCCAGCTTCTGTTGCTTTTTGCGGTATTTCGTGTACATTGGTCGCTGGTTTGCATTTCTCGGTGACATACTACACTTGGATCTTATTAAATCGTTCTTCTGGTGAGCTATTGCGTGTGGGATGATTGTTGGGTAAAAGGTTTGTTATGTCAAGACAACATGAATGTTACTGCCGCCAAAATATCATGCATCTACAATTTATTAATGTAAAAAAACGCAAAAATAACTGAAAAATATACAATACACTTGCCGCAACATTGAGGATTGAGTTCATTGATATTATGAGGAAAAACGGTTTTGAGGGTCTGCTGTATACACATAACATAAATTCTCAACATAAATCCTCCAAAAAGTTGTTCGTTGTTATTATATGCTTATATGCTTATGATCAAGAACAAAGTAGGTGTGATATAAAACTAGTTAGGAGATTTACTTAAGTGGCTTGCCGGTTTTTTTTGTTGTTGGAATTCTAAACAATATATTCAAAATGAAGTAAGGCGCTGTTATCTGACAAATTTGAATGCTCTCGCGCGAATCGAACATCAATTTGAGAGATTTACACTCTCAGCGTTAATATAACAAAACTGAGTCTTGTTTATCTGGCAGTAATTTTTAACTTTAAAAAGTTTAAAAATAGAAAATACTTTGGAAAAATACCATATTTAGCAGATTTTTGGTATATATTTTATGAAATAGTGATATTATGAATCATTGTTATACTATACTAAAATATGCACGTAAGCGTGTTAAGGATGATGCACTGACATTTTACAAGTTTTTATACAGTAAAAGAATTGCGTAATATAATGTATTAATATAATTGTGTATTAAAAGTAAAGGAGCGCATTTAAAATAAACTTGAAATGGTATGGTGTTTGCAACGTTTGGTTGAAAATACTATTTCCGATCGTTAAAATATCAGATGCTAAATGTCTGAAATATCAACACCGTAGATAACTTTTTGACATAGCTTTTCGAAATGTGTTTTTTTTTTGTCTTTTTAGAGAGAAAGTTAACAGTCTTTTTCGCAGCAACTCGTAGCAAAACGTGCGTTCTAGTCGTTGTCACACGTCAAAACAGTGCACAGTCAATTCAATTGTGAGCGGCCACGTCACACTGCGCACCACCAATAATTATGATCCGTAAGATGTAAAAAACTTCATCGTAGATGATAAAAGTGAAGTGTAAATATTTAGTTTTAATTTTTGAAGTACATATTATTGTAAATAAGAATGGCATGTATTTGTTCAGAGGTAATATGTTACCGTCTATTAAAAAAACAACAACAACTAAATATGAACTAAGGCACTACCTCTCTTGGAATCGTCAAATCGAAAGTGGAGGATACCATAGGTCATATTTCTAAAAATACTACTAACACTTAACAAGGACAAGTCAACAGTTGTCTTTGAACCCAAGCTGGTCACGGTTCTCACAATCAACACTATATATCATTAGGAGGTGAATACGTGTTTGAAGTTTGGAAGATTCATGTGAGCAGTTGCAAAGACACGCTCGGGACAACAGATTTTTGACAGACAAGGCATAGAAGTAGGTAGGATTATCGGCTTATAATATTCAAAACACAATTAAACCGAGGCTTTTTTCAATAACTGTGTTTCCTAGATGTGGTCATCCAAAATGGATGATATTCGTATTTTACTTTCTTCCTGTGTCAGAAATCCTGACTTACAAAAGATAGTTAAATATACGTTCGCTCGCAATCGTCAAATTAATTCCAACTTGCAAAAAAATAGATATCGATAATCATTTTCCCATCTTCATAAATCATGTCGTTATACATGTTGCATATGCAATTATGTATTATTAACTCCACTATAACCTATTTATTTCTCTCCAGTATCAGTATCCGCAAGCGCTTGCGTGAATCATATCTTAACAGTATTATTAGTAGATTTCCGGTACTTCTTTAAGCCGAAACGTTAATAAATCAGTGAAATTAACTGAGTATATTTTTAGATTCCTAAATCTGTCCAAATCCAGTGTATCGGACAATCATTTATAGATATGTTAAGTTATTATTCTAAATATTCTTAAGAGAAAATAACGACGTTTTATTGAATGTTCCAGAGATGTATCCGCAACAATATTATGAGTCCAATGACGTTAGTGTTACAATAGATGAAGTAAGTATGTTCAATATTTTGTCATAAATATGATAGATAAATGCTTTCTAGATGTGATGTAAAAATATATGATTGTTAATCAATACTGAAGTAACCGTAAAGAGCCTCCCTTTCCCTTTATTATTTGAAAGTGTCAAAAGGCAAAATGCTTCGTTTTTGTGTCGCCATTTTAAAAAAAAAGAGTACGGCACATAGGAATCGCTCTGTTAGTCTGTCCGTCACGAAAACTCAACATTACATAACTACCATTTCTTAATATTTCACAAAATCGGCAAGAGAGGGTACTTGCTCTGTTAACAAAGAGGCATGGCTTCTTAACTAAATATGAATTCAAAGCAATTTTGAACAATTCTATACAAGTCTATATAAATGCGGTTTCATTTCTTTCTTTTTTATAACTTATTGCAGAAAAATTTTAATCTTTCATACCATTTTCTTTTCAGTACGTTGATACAATTCGTGAGTACTCGGTGTTGTTGTGTTGTTTTTTAATGTGTTGATGGGATTAACGATTGTTAGTAATTTAAATAATTGTACTTAGTTGAGTTAACAGTTTTTTGGTAAATATAAAATATTATTAACGTAAGAGAACACTTGGAATCTTCTTTTACCCAATACTCTTTTAATTATTTTTAAATTCTATATAGGTCTTCGAAAAACATCACTTAATTTTTTTGAAACATGCTTGCACAAATCGAATGTTCTTATTAATCTGATAGCGTGATAACAACTGAAGACTTTATAATAAAGAAAGGAATACTACACAAACACATTAAATCTATGTGATTTCAATAAACAACTGCTACAAATATAACAAGAGCCTGTCGGAAACAACTGCATGCTGGACCATTCGATGAGTCGGAATTAAGCCAGTAGATTTATTAAAGCATATTTTAAGTACGGCATTATGTTTAACTTCGAGTGAGTCAGGAGTTTGATTTCGTCC
This sequence comes from Corbicula japonica, assembly GCA_038501625.1. Taxonomy (NCBI): domain Eukaryota; kingdom Metazoa; phylum Mollusca; class Bivalvia; order Venerida; family Cyrenidae; genus Corbicula; species Corbicula japonica. The sequence continues at coordinate 210,587 of JAZAYU010000151.1, forward strand.
TTTACCAGCCGCTTCTACCAAAACTTTTTGCATTTATGAGAGTTTTGAACGAAAACAAATGAAAAAGTAATTCTATTCGGGAGGAGGGGAGGGAATTAAATGGAGTGTGGGATGGTGGGTGGGTAACTGAATCCCCACAACCCAACGTTTGTTTGTCAATAAAATTACACCCTTTTTTGCACAACCCTTTAACCATACAACAGTTTTCATCAAAAATTTCGAAATGTCAGTTTTATACTTTAAGATAATTAAAATAAAAATACAAAAAAGCAGTGAAGAGGGGTACCCCTGATCCTTCCCCACCCACATCACAACATTTTATATTGATGCTGGTTTGAAAGGAAAAAATTGAAAAAGTTAACAAAAATGAAGAGGATAAGGGGTGCTGGATGGATACTATCCCAAACAAAAGATTTTGTTGGTTTAAGTTATGAAAAAAATAATACAATGAAATTTCAAAAATGTTTTAGAGGGGGTTATACCACTCGCACACCTCTGGCCCACCCCCGCCTTTCCCTAAGCTACATTACAATTCTTATTAAAAATACATGAAAAGGGAACTTTGCAAAGCCACCAAACACGGTTAATATGAAAATATTGCAGGCTCGGTTTGTTTGAGCCTGTTCGTGGGCAGTCATGGATATGCATATAACTGTCCACGCCGCCTAGCCTCGGGTTGAGCGCAACTCAAATATGTTCGAATTATAAATATTGCTATAAGCCTGTCGGTCACATTGTTATCATTGATCTAAATGTAATAAAATACACTAGAATCCGTAATTTAATTTCAAAAGGTCCCAAATACAAAATTCCATCAAAAATTGATTGTAATACATACCGTGAAGAAGTTGCTGAATCATTAAACTTAATTTGTAATAAATGGTGCAAAAAGAACATGCTGAGACTAAAGCACTTTCTAACAGGAAATATCACATATTCATAAAAATTATATATGCGTATCATTTTATGAAAGAAACGTAGCTCTATTACCACTAGACCTCGTTTAAGTTTCCCCATTTGAAAAAAGGGAACTCAAGAATTGTATAACAGATTTTTATCAACACCTGCTAATAAGGCTTCTCATAATGTAATCAAAGTGTGACGAATAAACTTGATTCATATTCAAACTGAAGAGCTTAATAGCACTAATGCTTATACACTGAGATTGATCGTGTTACTGCGCACACTCTACAAAGTACAAAATTTAAATCAGTGATCAAAATGGAATTTAGTGTTATGGTTCTTGGCATATATACTCGGGCTTTGATGGTGAACAAATATACAAAATTTGAAAGCTGTAGAACTAAGTTGTATTAAAGTTATGAGTGTGTACCTGCTTGCATACAAACTACAAAATTTACGTTGATAAAGGCAATAATTTGAGCAGAATTAAAGTTAAGAGTTATGGTTTTGGCATACATACTCGGGATATGATGGTGAACAAGTGTACAAAGTTTCAAGCTGAAGCATAATAAGTATAAAGGTTGCGAGTCTATGTCTTGTAGTAAGATATATTGAATGGATAAATCGATAAGCTTTTGCACATATTATTTTTGCTAATATCATGTTTACTGTTGTGGATGGATGCAAATGGTTTTACTTGTACAATTCATTTGTGTCTATCGATTAAGCCGTTGGCTACGTCTAATATGTGCAACAAATTATTGAAAGTAGCTTTTATGATGATATGTTGAATAAAAGACCTTTAACATTCTTAGAAAAATCTTGTGTGTGTTCTTGCTAATTAGTACAACATCTCGGACCGGCTTTTTCCCTCGGCCCTCGGCACCGCAATTTTTACAGCTATTCCATCACAGGAGAAGACTATGCAATAAAGGACCTTCTTTGCGCTCATTGTCTTTTTGGCAACTACAGGCCTTCTACCGATTTTGGTCAGCCATATTGTGTCTGACTGATTCGAAATCGTGATCACATTTTTCGTCTCGCACATTGTCTTTGATTGAAGTTTGGAAACATTTTTAGCAAAAGCTTACCCTCATCTGATATTGCGCCCACTGGAAAGCAAACACAAAATTCGCTTAAATATGAAATGCAATAACACAATCATGTACATGCCATCACTGTCAATTGTTTCCCTGATTTTTGAGACATTTGTCTTGCCTGTTTTAGTAACAGTTCTGCCTGATTTTGATGCATCTTTGATGGACGTGCCACTACACATTATATATCGAACAACACTCGTATTTCAGCCTTTCAATTTCCCTGAATGACAAATATTACACAAGGAAGTACCTAGAAGGGAGATGAGAAATATGGTTTAATACAAATCATATTCTGGTAAAAGAATTCAGAAACACCCATATTTCCATATTTCGAAAAGTCGTAATTATAATCCAAAACAAACATTAATAATAGAACGAATACTGGTAATAAAAAACAGGCAATAAACGGCTAACAAACGGAGAAAATGTAAGCTTCAAACAACTCAGACAAATAAAATAACTGTATGTTATGTATACAAATTTATGTTCCAAGAAATGTATGCCTCTATACCCACAACATAATTTCCCATTAATCCACAGTATAAAACGTATACATAATACAGAGTGCACTCATCTGAAATAAACATTTCAGCCAATCTGTCCGAATTGAATGTAACAATGTACAGTAATCATTACTTTCATTAAGAGACAAGTTATATTGTTTTTCTAAATGAACAAGTCAGTCGTCAGTATAAACATATGATCTAGACAAACCTATTAACAATATTGTTTTACAACATAACCACCAAATACCATCTGAAATAGATGAAAAGGGGAACTTTGAAAGCCACCGTATACGACAAATATGAAAAAATGCAGGCTCGGTTTGATTTAGCCTGTTCATGGGGAGTAATGTAAATGCATATTAATGCCCACGCCACCTAACCCCGGGTTGAGCGCAACCCAATATTTACACCAATGTAGAATCTCGAAAATAAGCGCATAATCGAAAATTAGCGAATAATAAAAATAACTATAGTTTTAAATGTTTGTTTGGTATTATTTATGTTCCTTGAAGTAATAATTTTGTGCATTTGCAATTTTGTGTTCCTTAATTCACACTAATTTACCAACGTTAATCATACTAGACCGCATGAAGTTATTATGTTCGGCTTCTTGTTTATCTGCATGGACTAATGTTAAATATATTGGATGTAGTAAGTGAGGTATGCGTGTCTTTAAGTGTTATATCCAAATTAGGCGCATATTCGGCGGCTTAAATATTAGCGCATATCGAAAAGTAAAAGCATAAAAGCGTCACAAATTCAAAAATAAGCGTATACGCTTATTTTCGAGCTTCTACAGTAGTAAACTTTCAATCCATCCCAAACGATGGTATGCATATGACAGTGAACATGGAACCTTCAAGTATTCCTCTCTAAAAGTAAGACCATAAAGTGTTTCTTTATTTGTTAGCTTCTGATTGGACTGATGATCTAGAAACAAGAGAGGCGTATGAAAAGGCTATCAAAGAAGGCGTAGAAACTGACAGAAATATTCGTGTTATGATAATAGGCTGCTTTGGACAAGGCAAATCGACACTTGTTCAACGTTTGAAGGGAGAGTCTGCTTTAAATATCACTAGCACCGATGGGATTGTAGTGCATAAATGTATCAGCAAAAAGGAGGAAACTTTGCCTTGGAAGAATGTTTTGACCGATGAAAATGTCACTGAAAGGATTGCATCGTTGGCAATCGCAACTGCTTATAAAGAATCTGTTAGAGATTCTGAAGATGTTTCAGTATCCAGTAGCAACAGAATAGGTCAGTTATGTCGGACTAATGTTTTGATCGCTTCGGATAAAGATTCTATTAGAAAATCTGTAGATGGTTCAGTGTCTAGTCACTCCAGAACAAGAAAACTATGCCTAAGGGCATTTTGTTGCCAGAAGAGGAAGAAACGTTATTTGATGGAACTTGGAACAAGTGCTCAAATTAAGAAGGATTCGCTATCAGATTCAAAAAAGGACTATGACAATATCAGCCTTAAAAGACAATGGCCCGTGGATACTTCAGAAATATATCAAAAATTCGAAAATACCTACAAGCAACTGAAAAGTAACAAAATGGACAGGACTTCCGAAAAAACGATAAGTTTGTGGGATTTTGGAGGTCAATTCATATACTATGCTACCCACCAATTATTTCACTCCTCTAGCGCCGTATATTTGTTGGTGTTCAACCTTAGTTTGCCCCTAGACAAGGAAATAAATGAAGAGGATTATCCAGGAAAAACAAATTGTAAAACAATGAAAGATTACATCATTTTCTGGATGCACTCGATCCATTCATTTGTTGGAAGACCAGACGGAAAGGAACCAGTGGTGATATTAGTAGGTACTCACAGGGATAAGCTACAGAGCGATGAACAAGCTGAACAGTACTTTGAGGCGGTTCGAGACTTATTTGGGTTCAGTCAGCTGAGATATCATATCTACACCAAACACTTTGCTGTGTCACTGGCTGATGATGCTAACTGTAATGTAAATGATCTTAAAGCAGCCATTATAGAAGTTGCAGAGAAAAACGAATCCAAACGTGATATTCCCGCTAAGTGGGTTCTTTTAGAAAGCGAACTCAACAAACATGCAGAAAAACATATCATTTCCTTTCAAGAATTAGTTGATATAAACCAAACAATTGACTTTCCACTTCAAGATCAGAATCAGATAAAATTGTTTTTGAAGTTCCATCACTCCAAAGGGACCTACTTCTATTTCGATGAAGCTGAGATGGCAAATTATGTTGTTCTTAATCCACAATATGTTATAGATGCGTTTAGGTCAATCATTAAGGCAAAAAGGTTTTGTCAGCAAGAACATCCAGACCTTGTTCCTTTGTGGAAAAAACTCTCAGATAAAGCCATTCTTAAGCCTGATCTTTTCCGTAAAGTATGGAGAGACAAAGATTCGGGAACCTTTAGCGAACATGAACATATACTTATCTTCATGTTCAAGAAGCACCGAATCGTGGCTGAAGTAATGAAGTATGAAGATAAGAAAGACCAGGAAAGTTTAAAGCCACGGGGCTTTTACATCGTTCCTAGTTTATTAAAACGAGCAGATGATGGCAAAATCAAAGATTTCCTAAATGGCAAAACACGTTCCGTAGTTTCCATTGTGTACAGTTTCCACTTTATTGGCACAGTTGTAACGATCTTCCAGAGAATGCTAGCAGCGGCAATAGGCACTTGGCCAGTTCTCTCATACATAGATTGTCTGATGGTGTTTGAAAATGGGGGTGTCTTTGAACTCGACTTGGATCATGCAGGATTGTTAGTGCTAGAAAACGAAAATATAGAACTTTATGTTGTCAATCTTTGCCCTGAAAACTCAGTTTCAGTGGGGATGGGAGATTACCTTCGCCGTTTCGTTGGAGTCGTTATCAAGTACGAATTTTCCAAACTTAACAGCAATGACTTGGAAATAACTACGTTTGACGTCAAGGTTCGCTGTCACCATAAAGATCACATTAACGAAGGCAGCAGAAATATGCTATCCCTCAAGGAAATACAAGAACACACAGGTGAAAGAATAAGATGTCCAGATAGCAAAAGTCACAGTCTATATAAAAAAGATGTACAAAATGACTGGTTTCAGCAAACACGCAAAGTTGATCAGTTTCCAGCGCATAGATTAAATAACAAAGAGTACAGTAAATTGGCATGCGCTATTGGAGATGAATGGGAAACGTTGGGACTTCGACTTGGTGTAGATCCCATCAAAATCCAACACTTGCATTTGGACAAGCATACGACCGCAATGAAAATATATCAAATGCTGCATAATTGGGACAAGGAGAATGAAGAAAAGGCCACCTTTGATGTTTTGGTGAAAGAACTCGAGACACTGCCAAACTACTCGGTAAATTGGGAGATAGTATATAACCTCAAAGACAACTTTTACAAACTGAGATAACCCAGCGTGAAATAACAACAGATTACAGCTCATCTTAATTTACATACTTAAAGTGAATTCATAGAAAAAGTGATCAACAACTTTGAAGGTCATATAAAACTTGCTACATCGCTTACCCTCTCTTACAGCAATAAGAAACATACCAGTTTACTAAAAAGCCTTCCTGATCGACTGAGCTGTCACTCATCTTCTATGTGAATGGTGTTGGCGTTTTTATTGACGCACCAATATAACTTAAAATAAAACAGTACCGATAAAAAATAGTTTTACTGAAAAATCTTTATCTCGTCACTTTAAAACATATCATTAAAATATTTGCCAAACTTTTCACGTGTAATAATCATACGTGCAAAACCAGCAAATCGTGCTGCAATTCAGTGACTGCTTTGTATACCAGTGTGCAATGACAAGTATGACAAACACATTCAAAGACATCGTTAAGTTTGGCCGACGGATTAATAGAGTGTGGGGTGATAGGCATGAGGAAAGCAAGACGAGTAACTGCAAAACAGCTGTAACTGTATTACCAGAAGTGTTGCGATTGAGGCACAACTGCTTAATCTGCAAGTGTAATAGATTATGAGTGTACGAGTGAATGTAAATGGGGTCCTACCGATATACGGAGCTATCTCAATATTCTGTCTTAAGTTACCTCACTTTGCAACGCGCACCTGTTACTGGGTAGTTCCGGTCTGAGAATGAGAATTAAAACATAATAGCGCAGTAGTCATCCATGGTCCTTTTAAATACGTCTTAACAGGGTCTAGTTGGTTAGAGATCAGCAATAGGCCTAATAACATTTGATTATTATCACTGAATTGGAAACTAGATAGTTTTAAAAGGGCAACACATAGTATTTCTCTTCAAACCATTATAGTAAGCTTGATCGGTTTGTGTTCAACATTGTTATGTTCGACCCCGTAACTAATTAAGAGTTTACGCATTTCTTATGCTCAAAAAGGCAGGTTTGAGAAAGATAAATGTTAGTAAACCTTAGAAAAGTAGTTAGTTAAAGTTATAATACTCGTATATGATTTAAGCTTAAGTTTGACGTCCGCCAATATAACTACCGTTCTTTTTTATGCATGTTCTTTCATGCCGATGATACATTTTTAAAGGAATTAAAAGATTATTAATTACTGAGCCTTTTCCTACAAATTTAATCCACGTCATTTGGTTCACAAGTTTGTGCCCTCTTCGTATTTTTAATGTGCTGCTCTCTTTCTTAAAATAAGTTCTTTCTTATATCATTCAGAACATATTCAAACATGGTTTCATAATGTTTTCATGTTTTCCACTTTATTTCTGAATTTTTAGCTTAGTTTGTTTTACAATCATTCATAAAATAAATATTTTTTTGAGTAAATTCTTCCAGAGGACTTCTTTTTTCAATTCAGTTTGGAGCACTTTAAGTTGCAAAAATCAAATAAACATGTCTCGGGTCTCAAACAACATTGCAACAATAAATAGCATATTTAATCCCTAGTCAATTTCTTAAAACAACACTTTTACCCCCAACATCCAACTTTTTCAACCTCTTACAGTGTCAACATCTAAACTTTAAAAGGCCTTTATCACACCTCCAGCTGGTAAGACCCCTGTCTTGCTAATTAGATTACGTAACATAGTCATAAAACACCAGGCCCATTACTTAATTAGCATTGTTTGCAAGACTTAACGGTGACTGGCCGAATAGTTTAGCGCATCTTTGAAAAAGCTATAATTTCCATGCCAATCAATAAATCAAATTTCGTAACGTAAATAAGTAAAATTGTATTAAGTTGTTAACCGAAAATCATTTTTCAAAGATAATGGTTTAATTCCTGATATACCGGTTTCACTTTCTTTGTTTATTCGACAATGCATTTAAACTTCAAAAGGATTTTGAGACTTTTTATATACACTTCTAACGCTTTTCTTATTACCGCTTCTAAACCGGAACTACCCAATCGGCAAGGGAAACCACTCTCAATGGGAGATAACTCTGTATATCGGTAGGCCCCCCATTTAAAGTAAATCAAAGCACTGAAAGTGCTGGAAGCCGGCGGATCGTAAACATAATCAAAATAAAACAACCCCATGATGTGCAATGTAACAGGACTTCCAGTTTTATTCCAGCCATTGTAAATATATAATATCTGAACAGAATGAAGAAACTCCTATGGAAGACATATGTCATTTGCTTGCAAAAATGCACAAACCACTCATAATAAAACTGGTCAAAATATTTAACAAGATGGTCCATAGGACCCTATGTCGCTCACCTGTCAACAACTGCTCAAGAGTCAGTGGATGCGAATGCAATTGCCATAATAGCTTTCTTTGGCTCTTTCAATGGCCATAACTCTGGAATCCCTGACGGAATCTAGCCGGTTCAAGAAAGGAACCAAGATCTTATAGTAACTCAATTATAAGTCTGATTAAATGCAAATCAAAAATGAAGCTGCTTTTGTGCAGACATGTCTAAATAGTTTATTTTGGCACTTAACTCCGGAATCCATAATGCAAGATTGCAATTTCAAGAAAGGAACTAAGATGTTATGGTAATGGAAGTGAATATCAGACCAAAATTAAGACCACTCAAAAGCAGACAAGCTTTTCTTATAACTTGACCTAGTGATCTAGTTTTCAAGATCACATGAGCCAGTTGCGAAATTGACCTAGATATCATTGAGATATACATTTTGACCAAGCTTGAAGAAGATCTGACCAAAATTAAGACCTCTTGACTGCAGACAAGGTTTTTCTATAATTTGACCTGGTGACCTAGTTTTCAAGGTCACATGACCCAGTTTTTAATCCGACCTAGATATCATTGAGATAAACATTCTGACCAAGTTTGAAGAAGATCTGATAAAAATTAAGCAGCTAGAGGACTGACAACAATTGTGAATGGACGCAGGACAAAAGGTGAGTACAAAAGTTCACCCTGTCACTATTTGACAGATGAGCTAAAAAGTAATTTGAGGAGAACTACTGAAATAAATGAAAAAAAGGAACATTAAAAGCAATCGAACTGGACAAATACAAAATATTACAGGTCATGTTTGATCAAGCAATATCAGAATCAAATGCATCACTGTCTAGATTGCCTAGCCATGGTTGTAATGCAACTCAATATTTACACAAGTACCAATTTTAGTTCATTCCAAACAGTGGAGTGCATGTCAGGATGCTAAACAGTAGTTGAACTTGACGAGGGTAATATAACTTTATATCCATTCTTTATAGCAATATATCACAACTTAGGGCAATGCCAATGCCTTATAATTTCATTTAGTAAATGAAAGAGGCACAAATGTTTTGTGTCAATTAAAGTATGAAAATTGTTGGGTTAGCAAAATTATATTTATTTCTTATATTATTATAATTTATTTCTTTTCTTTGTATTTCTCTTTATTATTTCCACTTTCAAAGTAATTACACAGGGAGTCAGGGACCCTGTGAAAGGCTATTTGATCTTGGTTTTATGTATAACAATGTGTCACAGGGAGTCAGCATTATGTTAATGTAATCATATTTTAATGGTGTCCAACCTAATAAATTAGATAAAGGGGCTCTTTATATTCATTTCATTAGCACAGCCCACAACAGACACTCCCCCCCCCCCCCCCACTGTTATCTGTGAACTCTATTTAGACTTTTTAATGCATGTGAGGCATCCATCTGATCTGAATCCACACACTTTGATTCTTGATCCAGTGATTTCAATTGATGCAGATTCTTGCATCTTAATGCAAACAAATTTGATATTTTTTCCACTTTTGACCCCACCTAATTTTGAGCTTGGGGTAATTTTGATGCACAAAAACTTTTAAAAAGTGATTTATTTTTGCAATAATGAGGATAAGTATTTAGGAAATTGCATTTTTAATATGAAGTTAGCACTTAATTAAGTCTTGCAAATTAATTTTAAGTAATACATGTGTAAGTATCACTTAATACAAGATATGACTTGTGAAGATCAGGTTTTGACCCATTGAAAATCTCATCAGGGGTCAAATGACACCTGGTTTTCAAAAGCAACTGACATCCCTGCTTGATCAGAAAGTACATGTATCTAAAAGATCTAAACATGAACAGACTCCACTGACCAGCCTCCACTGATATGAAAGTTGATATGGTCTAACCTTGTCAAACAAGGAATAAATGCTGTATCCATGTAGGCCCCTTTATACTTATGCATAATAATTTATGTCTACTAACATGGAAAAATTAGACATAAAACATGGAATACTTGTGTTTTGCACAGAAAATTCATTTCTAACTTTAACCCTTAACTCCAATTAATATGAACCTTAAGTTTATGGCATGGGCAGTGTAGAATTAGATCACCCTGCATCTCTGTGCTGTTTGATCAGGATCTGCACTGTTCAATTTAAGATTCATAAGGTTACTTCTAAACAAGATGTGACCAGTGTAGGTCCTGATCAGATGACACAAATATTTAGTCTGATCCGGATCTACACTAGATGCACATGTGATAAAGGCATATACATTGTATATGGCAGAAAGGGGCTGTATGTCAATCAGTTTTTGTTATGCCCCTTAGAATGAACAATCTTTCTTAATGAATATTATCATCCTCAACTAGAATCTATTTCAGAAATTACTCTACTTCATAAAGCTATTTCAGTTACTAACTAAGTCAATGCGATAATATATTGCTAGTCAGAAATATTAACACTTTATATGCCATATTAATTTAACTAAAAGAAAAATTTATAAGAAGATATAATTCAGGGACATTAGATGCAGATTCTTGCATTTTGATGCAAGCATATTTTTTTTTCAAATTTAACACCCCCACCATTTTGAGTTTGGGGTCATTTTGATGTTGGGGAATTTAAATAATTAAGTGGTCAATTTTTGCAATAATAGTGATTAATATTGTGCACATGTTTATTGCATTTTAACCCTTTACTTTTGGCTGATTGTGAATCCACTAAAATGAGGTGAAAATGACTTTTCAGATTTAGCACATAGAGGAACCCTGGATAAGAATTATATTTTATTTTAAATATGTTTTTTCCCAAGCTCAGAATATGGTGGGGTCAAATGTGGGAAAAAACTTAGTTGCTTACGTCAAAATGCAAGAATCTGCATACAGATCTATTGATAATTGAAACCCCTGAGGTGGGAAATCAAGTCAGTGGTTAATTTGCAAGTTTATTCTACACTGATATAAATTTGTCTTAAAAAAGTGAGATTGTTTTTTTTGGTTACCTTGGGAAAACTAGGTAATTTTAACATTAAAAATACCGGTTTCCCTAGGCTATGTGGTAGTATTGATAAATCAAATAAATTTCAACAATTTTGAGCAACAAAAGCTTTTCCAAAATTGAAGGTGCTGCATTATTCATTTCATATCCGGGACCTACTAAATATATCTGGGTGGTCTTAAAGCTTGGCCGTTTGTCTCTGACTGCAGGCCTTATAGTCTGCATGTCCCATCTGTTTAGTTCATTAATCTGGGCCAAATCACCCGGCCATATTGTCTGCATATCATTGAAGCTTAGGAAGCTAATTTCAGCTATTCTTGCAAACAAATAAAACTATTTACCTTGTAAAGACCTGTAAATCTGGATGGTGTAATTGCCGGTGTGATACGGAACATTGTTTTCCAAAGTGCTTGAACATGTTGAAGTTGAAGTGTCTATCTTTACATCCTCACCAGAAAATGTAAACAATATTCAGATGTGTGTTCATGCAGCTGGTTGATACAAATCATCAAATGCAAAATATGCCAAACTTTTATAGTAATGTTGATTGCACATTTATGCATACAATGACTGCCCTCATGCAATTTTAGAAATACAGTTGAAACAGTTTCAAAACTCTTCCTGACCTTTCGGAAATTACACAGTGTCTGTAATAAATTTTTGTCGATGTTTGTGTTTAAATTTTGTAATCCTTCCAGGATTTCGCGGAGTCAAGTTAATTCCACTTCCAAAAAAAACCACATTTGGCATCATTTTCATGATTTTCACAATTAAAATTCGCACAAAACATTAGCTAGACAGCCCATAGAGCGCTCTTTTTGTTGAAACAAAATCTTCGAAAATGTTTAATGTTTTAGGTAAACACAATTGAGGGGAGATCACTGGAGGTGTGTGTAGTTTGGGCTAAACCCCATACGTCTTACGTAACAAAACGTAAAACTGTCGACACATTATATATTTTGAATAAATCAAAAATACATCCCTCAAAATACTGAAACACTTCAACATAATTTTGCAATGTGTCTGCGTTCAGAATATTGCCATTTGACGGTGCATAGAATCACCGAAAACAACCAAATAACCGAATAAGACCGAAAAAGGGACCGAATATGATTAAAAATTGAATTTAAACATAAATGCTATTTATTTTAAAAGTGGTATTGGGTACAAAAATAATGTTTTTGGGTACTCTTTTCTGTCTTTTTCGGTGTTTTCGGTTATGTTGGTCTTAGTCGGTGTTTTGGGGTAGTTTTCGGTAATTCTATTCACCCGCCATATTGCGTCATTTTAATTGTATTACACATACGCAGTTTATTTGATTATATATATCGATATTATCAGTACGCCTTCGTTGCTTTCATTGAGTAAGAGTTTTACTGATTATTCTTTAAAAGCAATCAATTTAAATGATCGTTAACAACTGATTTTCTATGATTGCTTTTGGAACTCTTTTCTGACGTCTACCAGAAGCTGTACTTCGACTTTTTCATTTGAGCGCACCTGCTGAAAGGTCTGTGATTTCGAATTGCGGTTTCTTTAGCCTGCGGCTATATAGCCGCCGGCTAAAAATGGAAAAAAAGTAAATTGTCATATTTATTTGGAAACATTTTTGTTTGATCATTATTTGTAAATAGTTATGATGAAAATATTATTTAACTGCGTTTATACAGGCATGCGGTTTAACTCATACAAATATGCATAGTGATAGCTCGAGTTTAACATTGCAGAAAGCATGCAAAGTGTGTATAATTTTTACAGTATAAATTGAATAGGCTGTACATATCCCTTTAACATAGTCAAAGTATATATATACCAGTGACCGAATGAAAATTATCATGAAATTCATTATTATGTGTTCTGTATATTATACTTCATGACGGAGATGCGAATTTGGCTTTAACCAATGTTGCAGTTGATTCGTTAACTGTAGAAAATGTTTGCTTTTATAGTAAATAGACTAAGAGTATTAATAAACCCTCCCTCGATCAAGGATATAATGAAATTACATAAATTGAATGACTGGGGGTTCAACAAATTTGATCGAAGTTGCCAATTGTACTAAGAAAATAAGTCATCATTTATCTGTTATTGTAATATCGAATATTTAACTTGAAGTATTTTTGCACTTTTCATTGAGTACATCTGTCTTTATATTTGTTATTTGTAGTCTTGGAGATGTTTGCATGTATTTTATAAAATAAGTGTGTGAACTTTTTACGATTTGTTTCCCTTATTTTTGTAAATATTGATGCAAAATTACATTTATTTTCACTTCTTAATCAATGAAAAACTAAAGACAGAAATGCCTGATTGAAATTTTTGAACATTTGCTCAGACTAACCACCATCACCATAGAATCCAAAACATTCTACTCAGTCAATAACAAGACTTTATTTTCTCTGAAAGTTTATCTTCGTCGAATTCAAATAAGCAACTTACATAGAGGGCAAAAGGAAGAATGTTAATTTGTGATCATATATTATCGTTTTTGTTCATTAAAAACTTAACAAATATTTGGATTTTCCGTGACATCATTGGAACGAGAAATGCAAATTAAGACATTTGCGATCATGTGCCTAATAGTTTTAAGTTTTGCAATTTTCGTTCATATTCATATTAAAAATATATTTCATACAGCCTCATTAAACATGTGTAAACTTTATTTTGATTGCTTTATTTTTATGTCTTTTGTACAAGTATGTATTTTTATGGGAAAATAAGTATTTTCCTCGTGTAGTTTTACTTTAATGATATACGTCCCTGGTTTGTTATTTGTTAAGCTAGATAGTTGATGATGAAGATTCTATTAAAGCTATGATTTCTGCAAGATGTGTGAGAATATATCACTATTATATTCGATTCGAAAAATTGATCTTAGCTCAGTCCATGTGTTTACAAAACACAAAGATACACGTGCGCGCGCAAACAATACAGGCACCCAAAACAAGTATATTACATCAGGGTTTATTAATTGGATAAAAGACCCTGAATACATCTTGCCCCAGCAGACTTCATAGTATTTGAAACAGTGCCACAACTCAATAGCAAAACGTAATTGTCAATAACCTTATGATTTTTGTTGTTGTTTATTGTAAAATAAATTTTTGTCACTGATATTTGAAACATTTATTTGTAAAGAAAAGTTTAGTTGTTTTGTTTTTGTTGTTGTTGTTTTGTTTTCGTAATAGTTTCTCATACATCCCAAAACAATGATCATCTGATTAGAAATTCACGGATATTTTTCGAAATACTCTATTAAAATTATATTTGTCAAACATTTATTAAAAAAAAAATATTCATATATAACAATATTTGAACCCATTATACTTGGTTTAACGATCTTTTTCAATACAAACATCAATGATCAGAAATATTGATAACAGCATGGTTTGTCCTCATCTTTTATTAGAGCAGATTGGAATATTTTTCCTTTCAATGAGTAAAAAACTGCTTCAACGAAGGTTTCATTTCTTATCTTACATAGGTTTTGCTTTATTTAACTGATTTATTTTTTAGTTTTATATTCGTATTAATTTATTTGAATGCTGTTTAATAACTTTTGTTGTTTGATTTTTTATATGATTGTGTGAGAGAATAATTTATTTGGTTCCAATACACTCACCCAAAGTTCTTATTGGTCATCAATTGTATATGTTAACAATCTATGCAAGATGGTTAAGAGAGTGTTGAGGGTGTTTGAATAAATTGATGTTTAGAAGTCTATTATTTAATGTCTTTTTAATCTTTATTGATTGTTTATTCAAGACCAGTTAATTAATAATCTCTATAATTAAAAGGGAACTAATTATTAATTTTGATAATGAACGCGGTTATTATTTTAAGAAAATGATGCTTATTAAAGTTTTATGTTTTTCTTCCTAACAAGACTTCCTATTAAAAAGGAAGAAGTTATTACGAGTAGTTTTCTTTTTGCTTGACCTTTAACTGCATGAAATACAGTTTTAGCAAAATTAAGGATAACTAACGCAAAACTGTTCTAACTCAATTATCATGTATTAAATGCTAATCGAAGACATGTATTGACCAATGATTACAGATAAAGAGTTAAGTCTTTTTTCTAATAAAACATTATAGACAAAAGCTTACCAATTAGAACGGTGGGTAAGTGAAATAGGTAAACTTTTTGCTGCGTTGTGTTTTCGTAATAAGTTGTAGAAAGGGCCAAATTTGTTCACATTGCTTTTGCTAGGAATTATGACTGGAGGGTTTTAACAGACATCGTTGTAAAAGAATAAATGTCTTATATGATGACAAACTAATGAGTGATGTGTTGTGTGTGTCCTTTCGTAATATAAAGCTGATCGTATTGAATGGTTTTCTTTTCTGAATTTGATTTATCTTGACTTTTTTTTTATACATATCGACTCATTTATTTACTGAAAAGATGAAGGAACTCACACAAGATTACAAGCATAATTAGATTTTTTTTCATACAATCCATACAATCTTTTGACAAGAAATGGCTGTTCACTGCATATGAAACCTTATTCCCCTCAAAATATGGGCGTTAATGCGTTTCTTAGTCATTTTCTATACAAATATATTGTTTATTAGATCTTTTGTTACAGTGGTATCATTATGTTTCGCGGTGGTTAAAGTTTCGCGTATTTCGCGCCAGGGTAAGGGCGTGAAATCAAATCCTAACTAAATCAACCCATTGAATATTAAGTCATATGAGAATAATACAACTGCGCAAATTTAAGCCCTCGCGAAAGTGCCACTCATGTCATTTGCGCGAAATTTGATCCCCGCGAAATTAAATGATACAATGTCACAAATTATGGGTTTAGTTCGTTTGCTAGTCCTTTACTTTAAGTGTGTCATTAATTTTATCTTGTGATTTTAATATATATATATATATATATATATATATATATATATATATATATATATATATATATATATATATATATATATATATATATATATATATATATATATATATATATATATATATGTGAACATTCACCCAAAGTTCTTATTTGTCATCAGTTGTATATGTTTACAATGTATGCTGGTTTTGTTTCTTCCCTTTGTCAAGAGATGTTGTTAAAATAACTGTTTTGTCTTGGAATCAATTACATATAAAATACTAAATATAAAATCTTATTTCATGAATTCAATAGGTTTTACTTACAATTCATGGTCAAAATTAAAACAGACTTAAATTGAAAGTGAGGTTATTATTATAAAATTGGGTACTTTGAAGGTGACTTATTTAAATAAAAATGCTGTTGATTAATAAGATTTAATGTTTTTCCTACTAACGAGAGATCCTGTTGACACAAAATAAGCAATTAAGAGCAATTTTCTAGTTGCTTGACCTTTAATTCCATGAAATCCATTTTAGCAATACTTAGGATAACTCGAGCTAAACTGTTTCAACGTTATTTTTTTACAAAATAAAAGCTTAAATTAAAAACTTTTGTTTGCAAATACAGAGTTAAATTAATATCTTTCTAATAAAAGATTATGGACAAAAAGTGAACCATCGGAACTTTGGGTGAGTGTATTTTGTTCTTTGCTGAAAATTGTTCACATTGTTTAGTATTTTTGCCAGAAAATGAGTTTTGTAAAATAATGTCTTAGATAGGTGAAACAGAGATAACAAGTTTTTGTTGAAGAGGTATCCAAACAAATATTGATTCTGTTGTAATATGTTTGGTTTCATTCAACATTGATTACAACTTAATGAAATAGCATGTTTACTTTCATGATAAAAAATCTGCTCATACTTGACACATTTTTCATAAAGTAGATTCTTTATTTTCTTTAATTGATTTATATTTGTTTTTTTTTCTTTAAAGTTTGCAATTATTCATTTGTTACTTAAAGAATGTGGAAATGCGGCACATATTATATCTGATATTTATGCATACACTATGTTAAATGAGAAATAAGTGTAAGTTGGTGTGTGTTTTTGCCAATAGTCGTCATATTACAAATTAAGTAACAAACTTTTTAAACTACACGAAGATTTTAATACCGCCATGACCACAATAAATTATCGATTCTATTGGTATCAAAATGTATAAAGAAAATTTAACGCAAAGTATGGGATACATATCTATTATTTATGTTCAATTTAAGATTAGCCATTTGTTATATTTAGACATGTACTCCTGGAACATATGTATATTTAATTTGTTTTAAGTTTGAATCTGTTTTATTTTTGATCATGTTACAGTGATGTAATTGATGCACATGTATTTCATTATGAAGCAAAACAATAATTATTTTCATATGATTTTTTGCTACGCTAAATTTACTGAACCAAAAATTAAACAATAAATAATTATATACAAAATGCATAATTATATATATATTAATCCGTAAAATACTTTTGATATCCAAACACAAAAACTAAACAACACAAGACATCATTTTTAACGTCCACATAAGCATTATGATGCTGATAATAATATGTTGTGTCTTTTTAACGATTTATCAGTTAGGAAGAGAAAATTCAAAAGAGAAATCGACATTTTTATACTTTTGACGCCAATTTCCGCGACAGTAAATTCAATGTCAAACACAATTTTACAGATATCTCTAATTATATAAATTTGTTAGACTAAATGACAGAACATTTTGTTACCAGTATCATATTATGCATGTGGGCATTTTTTGTGTTGTATATAAAGAAAATTTCGGGATTTTATAGATCTTACTATTTTGCTGTACTATAGATAACATTTCTTAACGTATGTAAAACAAAGACACATTGATAATATACGATAGTTACAAGTGTTAATGAACTTCGTTTTGCCGTTAGAGAGATTTTGATTTAAAAAAATATCGATGGAAGTGCAGTGGGACTGTAGACGGTCCTTAAAGATACCATAGCTATCGTTTCAATTCTCATCAATTTATACACCTTTTTTTATATGATGCGTTTCTTACAGACATTTCTGCAGTCCTCTAATGAATGTGATTAATTTTCATATTGATTGGTTGTAATATGCAGTAACTTTAACAAGAAATTTGAGAAATCCCATTTGAGGCCCAAATAAAATTTAAAAAAAATATTTATTTTCATACTTATATTGTCTTAGTTTAGTTTATGAATTACTTTTATTATAACAGTTTCAAAATCTTTATCAAATAAAGTACCGTATATCTGAAAAATATTTATTTTCAAACATACATAATCTTAGTTTAGTTTCCGAACATACTTTTATCAGTGTTAAAATCTTAAACGTAATACAGTAAATCTGGGCCTCAATGCTGGATTGTATATGGGACGCCTAAGTTGCCTTCTTCTTATACATCTTTAGCGGTGATGTAATCATATCAGTCGAAGATGTGCGTTTTACAAACATGAAACTACCTTTATTCAGGCAAATCATGGATACAGTCAAACTAAAGAGAGTGTTGCTTCTTGTTGTAATGTCTTAACTCCTTTCCATAGATATTTAATTGTTTTAATGTTGTTTTAGCTCGACTATTCGAAGAATAGTGGAGCTATACTACTCACCCTGGCGTCTGTGACCGCGTCCGTTAAACAAATTAATATGCTCTTTGGTCCTTAACTTTGAAACTACTTGAGATATCACCTTAAAACTTAGAATATATATTCACCATCAAAATCTACATTATTACCAACAAGATCGATAACTCTTTTTTTCAAGTTATGCTCCTTTTTCACTTAAATTTTGTGTTAACCAAAATATGCACTTGGTCTTTACCTTAGAAACTACTTAAGATATCAGCTTGAAACTTGGAATATATGTTCACCATCAAAATCTACATCATTAACAACAAGACTGATAACTCTGATACCAATGTTTTTTCAAGCCTTTTTCACCTAAATTTTCAATTAACCAAAATATGCATGAGGCACATAACTTTGAAATTACATGCACTTTAGAAACCGGCTTGAAACTTTGAATAAATATTCACCATCAAAATCTATATCATTATCAACAAGACTTTTAACTCAGATACCAATGTTTTTCAAGTTATGCCCTTTTTCACACTTAATTTTTTCATTTTTCAAAATATGCACTTGGACCATACCTAAGGAACTACTTGATATTTCACCTTGAAACCTGGACTATATTTTCAACATCAAAATCTACAGCATTACTTCCAAGACCCAAATGGTTGCTACCAATACTTTTCAATGTATGCTCCCTTTTACTTAAATTATGTGTTAACCAAAATATGCACTTTGATCGTAACTTTAAAACTACCCGAGATAGCAACTTGAAACTTAGAATATAATACAAATTTCGATTTCAGTTAGATTTTGGCTTGCAATCAAAACATCATACGCGTTGCGCGGCGACTGGTATGTTCGTAGAGAAGTTTCGGGAAAGTTTTATTGACAATACGTTGTTCGTAGTTAATCACGCTTTCGGGTTGCTTTACTTTGTTTTTGATTCAGTGCTACATGTATTATTCAAATCTTTAGAAAACGAAATTTTCTGTACAACATCCGCAATGAGAATGAACCCACAGCAACAAAATTTTGATAGACAGCAAAATTTAGAAGTCCTTTGAATGTTTAACGGCGAAGCAAAAACATGATTGGCGTCATGTGAATTGTTGCAGTGCAACAGATGTTTGCGGAGATCGCTCGCTTGGTCAATATTAAACTGAAATCGATATTTTTAGTGTATTTACCATCAAAATCTACGTCATTACCAACAACCCATAACTCCGCTACCAATATTTTTCAAGTTATGCCCCCTTTTCGCTAAGTTTTTGTGTTCAACTGACTAAGCAATTGGCTTATAACTTAGAAACTACTTTAGTTATTACTTTGAAAATTAGAATATACATTCACCATCAATATCTTTATCAATCTACATCATTACCAACATGACCTATATCTCTACCAGTTATCAACTTGAAACTTGGAATATATAGTAAAATCTAATACAATTATTTTGAAGTAATTTCCCTTTTTGCACTTAGATTTTGTGTTAAAGAATTTACGCACTTGGCCCTTACGTTGGAACTAATAGAGAAATCAACTTCAAATACATTTCCGCCATTATAATCTTCGTCACTTTCGACCTACTCCATTTTTAGAGTTTTGCTACTTTTTCACTTAGAATTTGTGGTAAAGTTTTTATTCTGTATAATTATTTAAGTGATTGGTATTGAACTAAAAATAAATGTCATAAATTACTAATAAGTTTTCAAACTCTTTCAAAAATATTTCATAGTTATTCCCCATTTAAGTTTAATATTTATAGTACATTAAATAATAATTTGTGCTATTAGAAATCGATTTCTTCCCTTACCATTTACTTGTAAATATTATTCCTGTTTGCACACATGAATGTTTGGCCATAGTTGTTGTTCTTTTAATCTATAAATTGCATTTCGAATGATTCGAATAGTCGACCGTGCTGTCTATTCTGATAGCTCTTGTATATTCTTTGTTGTTTGATAGATCATTAGTTTGTTGGTCGACATGTTTTGTCTGCTGCAATAAATTATTACCCTTTGTCGTCTTCTTTTTGGAGTGTCAACCCTTTTTAACCATTCTTTAAGAAAAGTCCCGATTTATACATTGTTTTACTTAGTTTTATCAACTAATAATGCAGAGGAATATTTAACAGAAAAGTGACTTGTGACCACAAGTGATATTTTTCTTTAATAATGCATTAAAATGATGAGTTTTACGGGGTAGCCGTTTTCAGGAAAAAGTAGACATTACGGGGTATCATTTTTCTACACTTACCAAAGAGTTATACAGGGCATCCTCCTGATATCCGAGTGGCAGTACAGGATATCAACAACATTTTTAATTGGATTTTCTTAAAAACAAAATAATTGTTCCATATAATAGTTATATGAAAAGATAGGCAATTAAAGGCTCTTCAAAAGGGAAAGATCACATATCATAGAACAGAAAAGCTGTCAGAGAAAAACTTATCAAAAACAGTCGCCGCTCTCGCTTTTCTTTTGAAAAAGCCAGTGAGGTCATTCATATCTTTCGATACAAATTAATCAATAAAATTATTCCTTTTTCTTGGTTGTTTGGTC
The DNA here is from genome assembly GCA_038501625.1 of Corbicula japonica. Lineage (NCBI taxonomy): Eukaryota > Metazoa > Mollusca > Bivalvia > Venerida > Cyrenidae > Corbicula > Corbicula japonica. The sequence goes on from JAZAYU010000151.1 coordinate 231,752, forward strand.
GCCATCTTGAGAACTGTCACATGGCAGTTAAAATTTGGTACAGGGCAGCTGTTACAAGACATTCAGGTCAGATGCAAGATTTCCGGAAAAGTGGTTTGTTTAGGTAATTTTATGGTATTAACCTAATAATTTTCAATTGTCTGGCCACGATTCCCATGAAAATCAAATATTGCTGCGCAAACGGGAGAAACTTAATTGAACCCCCTCTGAATCACCCCCTGCAGTTGATTTTAAAACTTATTCTCTTGTTGTTGCGAATATTTAACAGTAACATTCTACTCGTATATTCGAATGATGACCTGATAATATTACATGAATATTAATAGTTCTAAAATGTGTTTAAATAAGGTACTCTAGAATCTTATTTTTTATTTTCATTTTGACCATTTCAAAGCTTACGACGTATAGATACATAATTTTAACGGACATATTTTCTGTATTACAAGGATATTACTTTTATATGTTAGAGATCAATTTTGGGTATTAAAAGAAAAAGGAGAACGGGTAAGAAAGGCAGAGAAGTCTACGCTAAAAAATGAATTTCTAGGCTTCAACCAGCATGAAATAAATTAACAGAAAAGTTTCTGTCATTGGCCTACAAATAAATGCAAGCCGGATCGGGTGGCAAGATTCACAGAAACGGAAACGTTTGAGGCAATCTTAGAGTAGTTAAATGATCGTTTTCCAACTTTTCTGGCCAAAGTTCCCATAAAAACTAAGTATTGCTAGTCAAAATTGGGGTTTCTTTTGAAACCACTTAACCTCTGGTTCCGCACTTGAATTCAAACACCAAATTATCTTTAAGGTTTTTCTTTATGGTTGGATGTAGATGTCACTAGGAAAGAACATGATTTGCTCGCTGACAAAGAATTTCAAACAAGTCATGTTTAAATAAACCGAACTTTCCATGAAAATCAAATATTGTTGCGCAATTGGGGGAGGGGTGGGGAAGGGGTGGGGTGAAGGGATTCAGAAACTTTACTGAACCTCCTCTGAATCACTGGCCCCGGTCGTCGATTTTAAAACTTATTATCTTGCTGTTGCAAGTGTTTAACAGTAACATTCTATATTCGAATGATGACCTAATATTACGCGAATGTTAATTATTGTCAATTGTGTTCAAAACGGGTACTCTAGAATCATGTTTATTTTCTATTTTCCATTTTGACCATTTCAAAGTTTACGACGTACAGATACATACACTCAACAAAGGTTCTAATTGGTCTTTTTTGTCCGTAATTTTTTATTTGAAAGACAATGAATTCACTCTTTATTTATGATCATTTGCCAACAACAGTCTTCAAATTAAGCTTTTATCTTGTAATAATTGATTTTGGAACAGTTTTGCAAGAGTTATCCTTAATTTTGCTAAAAATGCATTCCTAGCATAAAAAGGTCAAGCAAACAGAAATTTTCTCTTAATTCCTTGTTTTGTTTTAATAGGACCCCTCATTCGTAGGAAAAACAGAAAACATGATTTAAAAAATTTAAAAATTAAAAAAAAAATTTTTTAATCAATAGCACATTTGTTTAAATAAACCCCTTTCAAAGTATCCAATTTTTAAATTACCTCCCTTTCAAATAAAGACTGTTCTAATTTTGACCCTGCGTTGTAAGTAAATGGTATTTGATTCATGTAAGAAAACAATCAATAAAGATTAAAAAGACGTTTGGATGTAGATGTCACTAGAAAAGAACATGATTTGCTTGCTGAGAAAGCATAAATTTCAAACAAATCGTGTTTTAATAAAACTGAACTTAGTTGTTAAATGATGTGTCTTTTGGAATGCTTTAATGGTCGCTGGTCCAAATTGATTTTATTTCTGCTGCTGGTCGAATCGTACGAATGCACAATATAAAAGAAGAAAAAAATAACTGGCAAAAAACACTTCCCAAGCGGGGAATCGAACCCCGGCCGCCGCGGTGAGAGCGCGGAATCCTAACCACTAGACCACTTGGGAACACGATGACAATGTCGCTATAAAATTATATATAACTTTACAGGGCATTTGTTTTACTGAACCAGACATTCGGTTTGCACTGAAATCCCGGGTCTATTAAAATCTTTAACTGTATCTTATACTGTTGACAGTGCGTGAAGTTAAATGGTAAAGCTTAATCAGCGTTTTTCGCTCAAACTTGAATCTGATATGTAAACAAACCTATTTGAAGTTTTATTTAATGCAATTTTCTTTGATAGCTGTAACCCGTGGCGAGTTTTACCAAACAAGTGTGACCATACAACAACAACAACAACAAATCTATTTTTCATTTGCTTTCTGGTTTATCGAAGACTGTACCTTTGACTACAGATAGTAAATCTTTAAAGATATGGAAGGTATGTATATGACTCCATAAAAAGTTTTACATAAGATAAGAAATAAAGGAATTGCCTTATATTTGTATTTGTAATTACTTTTCGCGATACTATCACTGACTAATTTGAATAGGAGATCTATAATTTAATAGAGATGTGGCGTTATCGCTCTTCGATTAGCCAACTTAGAGTGAAGAAAGATTAAAGAGAATATGACATTCTATTCCTCATTGATATTTCTTCACTGATTACTGACAATGGAGCAGCGGTTTGACATCTTTTGTAATGGGCACAGTACTTAGAGGTTTACGGTAACACTCGCTGACAAATCTAGGCTGGGTTCCCTTTTTTCAAAACCCCAAAAGGCAATTAAAATTTATGAAAAGGGTGTCTCCTTGACCTGACCCAGTGAGGATTTGCACGGCTAGGTGCTGTTACCCAACTATCGGTTCAATTCTAAGTATAGGGTGTGTTATTTTCTACTCACTTGTGTGCACAAAATGTGCACCTTAGACCTTTGCACATACATGTTTCATTTGTGACCTTCTATTACTCTTTGTTCACTCTGGTCACCTCTGGTAACCATCTCATATTCCTCAATACCTCAGTGTTTCATGATTTTAATACGTATTTTATAAATCCATATGGAGTGACTGGTTTTCCAAAGAAATGTTGACTTTAGCCAGGCGGGTCATTACAGTTATATCTCGGCATGCTATCAAGTTAATTGCTATCACACTTGACTTTGAAGGATCATAAAATGCATTAGTCCACACTATGACAACAGGGTTCAGAAGAGAGCTTACAGCGGTGAAGCAGGAATTGTCAGCTGTGGAGATACAGCTTGATGAGCTTCTGGTACGGCAGAGTGAATTGGTGAAGAGAAAAGAGGAACTGGAAGATATTTTGAGACAAAATGCCACCAGATCCCTACAGCAGGACCCTTGCTGGGACAAGACAGGTCTTTTAACCCTTTCCTCCATATAAACGTCTATTTAAGATGTGCAATCAGTGTATACTATATATATATACATCCATGCCATCTGATAAGGATAAGGATAAGGATCTGCACTGGTCACTTTTTGGTGAAAAATACTAATTTAATCAAAAAGCAAACAGTGCAGATCTCTGTGCATTATTTTCAGTAAATTCTATTCCCATTCCTGATTTTATACTCAGCAAAAATAAAATCTGTACACTTTTCTGCTTGTAATTTTTCAAAATCACTACTTGTATGTATATGAAAATCGTCAAAAGTTTAATTAATGACAGTTCAGGATTTTGATAAAGCAGTTTTATTATCAGTTCGGACTTAATTTGGGGTCATTTTCATGAGAGGTTGCACTGTAATTTAACATAATAATGATTGCTCCACAGATTTCCCATGGTCAAGTTCGCTACAAGAGAAGTTAAAGTCGGTTTTTCACATAGACAGTCTCCGCCCCATGCAGCTACAGCCGATGAATGTCACAATGTCCGGTAAAGATTGTATCTTGATCATGCCCACTGGAGGAGGGAAAAGTCTCTGTTTTCAACTACCAGCTCTATTGTCAAAGGGTAAACTTTAGTATTTTAAGCTCCACTATTTAAAGAGTAGCGGAGTTATTCTACTCTGAAACCTCGGAGTTGGCGTTTGTTAAACAAAATTATGCACTTTGTCCATAACTTTGAAACTACTTAAGGTATCTATTCCAAAAGACACCTCTTGTTTAAGTTTTTACTCCATATAAATTATGTGACTAACATCTCATGTGCAACAGGTGTACATCAATGCACTTGTCAGATCTGGATCTACACTGGTTGCTTTCAGATTCATTATGATTTTCAAATTGGCCAAACAGTGCTGATCTTATCAGACTAGTCTGAAAGGATGTGACGGCTAATCTTCATCTACCCATATACAATTTTCTTTTGTTTAATGGCTTTCAAAGTTCCTATTTATCTATCAACCCTTATACAATTTTCTTTTGTTTAATGGCTTTCAAAGTTCCTATTTATCTATCGACCCTTATACAATTTTCTTTTGTTTAATGGCTTTCAAAGTTCCTATTTATCTATCAACCCTTATACAATTTTCTTTTGTTTAATGGCTTTCAAAGTTCCTATTTATCTATCAACCCTAATACAATTTTCTTTTGTTTAATGGCTTTCAAAGTTCCTATTTATCTATCGACCCTTATACAATTTTCTTTTGTTTAATGGCTTTCAAAGTTCCTATTTATCTATCGACTCTAATACAATTTTCTTTTGTTTAATTGCTTTCAAAGTTCCTATTTATCTATCGACCCTTATACAATTTTCTTTTGTTTAATGGCTTTCAAAGTTCCTATTTATCTATCGACCCTTATACAATTTTCTTTTGTTTAATGGCTTTCAAATTTCCTATTTATCTATTGACCCGTATACAATTTTCTTTTGTTTAATGGCTTTCAAAGTTCCTATTTATCTATTTCAAAATGCATTTATTAGACTTACTTACAGAAATCATTCCAGGGCTACAAAATTTATTGTAAACTATCAAGTATTCAACAAAACTTTTGGTAACACATGTAGTCTGAATTTAAAGTTTAACCTTATTGCATATTTTTGGAAATTTTATTCTCCAAAATTGCAGAAGCAATTTATCTTACCTTTAATTTGGCTGCTATTAGATCGTTTGGGCTAACAGTGTATATCCTGATCATTTTACTGATCCTTGCCATCCAATCAGGATCTACACTTTTTTCTTTTAGATTCATTATGTTTTTTCTGACCAAGAAGCAACCAATGAAGATCCAGATCAGTTAGCACAGTTGTTTCAGCTAATCTGCATCTTCACTGGTAGCACACAAGATGAAATCTGTATTAAGTCAATCATTTGCCATATTTTAGGTATAACGCTGGTTGTTTCCCCGCTTGTATCATTGATGGAGGACCAGGTGATGGCTCTACAGGCAAACAAAATCGACGCCACCAAGCTGAATGCTTCTACAGACAAACAGACCATCAAATATGTCCAGGATGCTATGATAGATCCTAAATCCACTCTCAAACTTTTATACGTCACTCCTGAGAAACTGTCCAAAAGTAAAAGGTTCATGGCTCGGCTAGAAAAAATGCACAAGGTTGGGAGATTCGCACGTCTTGTCATTGATGAGGTACACTGTTGCTCACAGTGGGGACATGATTTTAGGCCAGGTACAGTAGTTTTTTTTATTGATTCATGGCTGAAATTAAACCCCATTGAGGGATTTCTTTTGACCCAGGACAAGACTCTGACTTGAAAATTCCAAAAAGCCTTATTTTGAACCCTATGAATTTAGTTCAAGGGTCAATTCTTTTCCTTAAATCAGAGGTATTTTGACTATTTGTGCTGTCTGATCAGGATCTACATTGTTTGCTGTAGATTAATTAGGTTATTTCTGGCAGATATGCCAGCTGAACTGGATCTACACTAGTCACACAAGGAAAAGAAAACATATATAATGGAGTAAAGGATTAAAATAATTTATGTTTAAATTAAATTTCAGTGAAAGAAATGGGTAGGATAACTAGATTACATGTATTAGGTTTCTGCCTCACTGAGTTTGAAAGTGATCTTTGGAAAATAACATGGCTCAGTTTGAAAGTGCTTTGGAAAATTACATGGATCTTATGCAAAAATGTGAAGGCTGATCTGGATCTTCACTGATCCTCACTGGTTACCCATATATGTGATAAAAGGTTTGCTGTGATAGAAAAGCTTTAATATGACCAGTTATACTGCGCTATCATTATACTTCGTGCTGGTTAAAATTTTGCGTATTTCAGGCTACGACTAGATCCGAGCAAAATTACTCGTCATAACATGTCTTAAATAAAAAATTAAGTTGCACAAGTTTATACCCGTGCGAATATATCATGTGCAGATTTTGCAAAAAATTCCTCCCCACAAAAAACGATAAAACAGTAATTGTTTTGTTTATTATCAGACTACAAGTTCCTTGGTATTATGAAGCGCCAGTTTCCAGATGTCCCCATACTTGGCCTCACGGCTACAGCGACCACCTCGGTCCTTGAGGACGTTAAGAAGATACTCAACATACAGGACAGTCTCCTCTTCAGGGCCTCATTTAATAGGCCGAATCTGTATTATGAGGTAACATAGCGCTTTGTTGTCAAAATCTGTAACAAAATCACAATTAGTTACGATAGTTATACAAGATATTAGTAAGTTCTTTCCAAATAAAGTAACAACTAAATTAAAAAATATTACTGTAGATACCTTTTCCAAAGACATAACCCAATTAATATATGATGGAAGTACTCATTTCAACTGAGAACACAAATATGTTAAGCATGATTTATGTCAGCTAAATATACATGTATTTTAGAGAACTTAGCCCTTTACTCCATATACATGCCTTAATGGCATTGGTGAACAGTGTAGATCCAGCTCAGCCAGCACATCCATGCCATCAGATCAGGATCTTCACCGTTTGCTTTTTTATTTATTAGGTTATTTCTGACCAAAAAGCAAACAGTGCAGATTTTGATTAGACAGCACAGATGTGCCGGCTCATCAGGATCTTCACTAATCACACAAATATACAATGGTGTATAAATAGAGTAAGTGTTGTTTTTTTAAGACAATTGCAGTAATTTTCGTTTTCAGAAAGATACAAAATTAACTGAAAAGAGACCAACAAGTATTATTTAAGAAAGATAGTTTCTCACTAGTCCCGCTGCGTGACTCGAACAAGGGGTCCTATGGGACCAATACCCAGAAAATATAAAAAAAATCTTTACAACGTCCGTGGTAGGACTAGTTAAATTCATGTTATGAAATAGGAAACTACTGCAAGTGTCTTTAAAAGAAGTAAACTTATTAAACACAAAAATAAAAAAAATCTATTGTTAAACTTGGTTATGTTCACAAAGGCAGACTCCTGCATAACGTGTTTGATTTCATTTACTGGTAACCCTTTCCTCATACATACGCCTTTTTATGCGTGTGTGACCAGTGTAGATCCAGATCAGCCAGCACATCCATGCACTGTTTGTCTTTTGATCTGTTATGACAGTGCAGATCCTGATCAGACTGCATGAATGTGTTGGCTGATCTGGACCTACAGTGTTTGCCCATACCATAAAGAAGAGGAGGGTTATAATAATAATTTTTATTCAAGGTACGCGAAAAACCTTCTGTCCAGAAGGAAGTGATGGATGACATCCAGAAACTCATCAACTACAAGTTCCCCAATCAGTCAGGTAAATTCCTTTTGAGTTCCCTAATCAGTCATGATAATCAACTACAAGTTTCTCAGTCATTAGGGTACCACTGCAATTGTGTAAATTCATCATGGGGATAAGGGGAAGCCGCAATAAAATCGATGACCCATTGTGATGTTGAGGAAGATTTGCACTGGTTGGTCACAAAAATGCGCTTGAAATTTGTGGTATCATTATATTTCATGTAGCCTTGTGCGCGAAATCAAACCCCAGTAAATATTATTCACATATTATCTTATTCTACAAGAAGAATTCATCAGGTGAATTTATGTCCTTATGAAAATTTCATTTGCACGAACATTTGGCCCCACAAAATTAAATGATACCACAATCGACAAATGCACAATTCACAAATGTGGGAATATTATAAAATTATTTACTTATTAGCTGGGAAGTATGCTGTGATATTGACCTAAAAAATCGTTATTGACCGAGGTGATAGCCGAGGTCAATAACGATTTTTGCGGTCAATATCAACAGCATATTTCCCAGCTAATAAGTAAATAATTGTTTTATTACATGAACTATAAATAATATAAAAGATGGAAACTTTCGCATTCTGTTTATAGACAGGTCAATATCAGCGAAAGCGGGTCAATATCTAGATTTATTGACTCGGTTATTTTGGGGGTGTGACCAATCGCGTTGCGTCTATTTATAGTTCATGTAATAATTGTCTCTGTGCCAATGTACTGCAAAAGACAACAAAAAAGAAATTTAATATAGACTTTTATGATTCTACTGTAAGTTCCAGTTAGCATGTGGCTGTTACAGTTATGATAAAATAGGATAATTTTTTGGATTTTGTGGGCAGGTTAATCACGAATTTGAAACCTCTATGAAACAATTAATTTCAGTTAACCCTTTCCTCCATATATATGCATTTTTACGCATGTGTGAACAGTGTAGATCCAGATCAGCCGACACATCCGTGCCTTCTTATCAGGATCTGCACTGGTCGCATTTTGGTCAGAAATAACCTAACGAATCAAAAAGCAAACATTTAAGATCCTGATCAGACGGCAGGGATGTGCCAGTTGATCTGGATCCAAACTGTTCGCCCATGCAATAAAGGTGTATCTATGGAGGAAAGGGTTAAACGTAGTTTAGCAAATTAATGTCCATTTAATTGAAAAACCCATTAGAATGTTGTCTTATAAGAAACCTTAAAATTTTTTGCCAATGAATATAAGTTAATTTACACTATATCAACATTTCAGGTATTGTTTACACATTTTCAAAGAAGGATTCAGAGGATGTGACAGCTGATCTACAGTCTCGGGGTATCAAGGCGGGATGTTACCATGCCGACCTTAGTGCTGCAGAGAGAAGTCGTATACACAAGGCCTGGATTGACAACAAAATTCATGTATGTAGTTGTTGGAAATATTCATGTATGTAGTTGTTGGAAATAATATGTAATATTAATTAACATTCCACTCTACTGATGCTGTGGCACCAGATGACACTTCTGTCCAGAATACATGATGTTGTCAACAAAGAATGGTCAAACCTGGAACTGCTGTTGAGTTTTCTTTACATTAACCCTTTCCTCCATAGATACACCTTTATTGCATGGACAAACAGTTTAGAAGATCCAGATCAGCCGGCACTTCAGGATCTGCACTGTTCGCCATTTGATTTATTTGGTTATTTCTGACCAAAAGCCACCAGTGCAGATCCTGATCAGACGGCATTAACACTTGTCACACATGCATTAAAATGCATATATATGGAGGAAAGGGTTAAGCGGAAGTCTCAGCTAAATTTTACTCTGCTTTATTGTTGCATATCTTGCCAAAGTTAAAAAGGCACAAAAATAAGTGTGTGTAGTTTAATGGTTCCACATTACCTAATTGCTACTGATTTGAAAATAAAATCTTGTGAAATGTGCCAGCTGATCTGGATCTACACTGTTTGCCCATGCAATAAAAGTTGTATCTATGAATAAAAGGGTTAAAGTATTCAGTTCCTGTGGTAACAGGTTAAGTTCTAATATTAACCAGGTTGAAAATATGCAATCATATATTGGATTTATCCCTGATGAATTAAATCTTTTACTAGTTATGGTAAGGTCTGCAATAGTTAAGTACATTTTGTTGTTGATTGCTTGTCAGGTGAATGTCTTGCCTGTCAGGTGAGCAACCCTTGCTTGTCAGGTGAATGTCTTGCCTGTCAGGTGAGCAACCCTTGCTTGTCAGGTGAATGTCTTGCCTGTCAGGTGAGCAACCCTTGCTTGTCAGGTGAATGTCATGCTTGTTGGGGGAGTGTCTTTCACTTGTAGCATAGTTCTCACACTCTTACACACATAAAAGTCCCAGACTGATTATGAATTATTTGATAATTACAGATTGTAGTTGCTACAGTAGCATTTGGAATGGGGATAGATAAACCAGATGTTAGATTTGTCATACATCATTCTCTCAGTAAATCAATGGAAAATCTTTACCAGGAAAGTGGAAGAGCAGGTGAGTCATTCAATAGAACTATGTATATCATTATAATTCTAGGTTCTTTATTGTTATTTTGTTCAATAAAATTATGTTTTTATACCCATGAATGATTTTAGCATAGTGCAGTGTTTATTCACGAAATTGCAGTGGTCGAAATTAGCGCTAGCCCGACAGCAAAAAACTAGTAGATTTTCTCTCGGGCTTGTAAAAATTTCCAGTTTACTAGCCCGACAGGCTTGTACGATTCAGATCTTGAAAAATCATTGTATTTCATTTTCAGTTTTGTAAACAAACTTTTGAGATGCTTATTTCGTTCAGAAATCTGTCGCTTGTATTGTCCAACAATATTGACCTGGCACTCTTGCATTTGACCCCATATTCGTTAATTTTCGTAAATGTTACGATCGGTAGTCCAGCATCTATTCCAATACTCCACACAATCTCTGAGGTGTAAATTGAATAATATATCGGTGTTTTCGCTGATACCCGTGTTTATTCAATGACCTTTACAAAAATTAATGAAGTGCCAGGTCAATGTTGTTGGACAATATCAACGTGTAATTCGCACTAATTTGACAATAAATATGTTTACTAAGTTCTATGAGAAAATTAATAACCCGTGTAAATTGAATAATATATCAGTGTTTTCGCTGATACCCTTGTTTATTCAATGATCTTTACGAAAATTAATGAAGTGCCAGGTCAATGTTGTTGGACAATATCAACGTGTAATTCACACTAAATTGATAATAAATATGTTAACTAAGTTCTATGAGAAAATTAATAACCGTTGAAAATATAAGAGACCAATAGCTACATGTATAAATTCCATCTTCAGCTTTTTCCAATCCCTTCCTTAAACATCTTTATAATTTTTTAAGAGCAATCAACACCTGTTAGAACTGTGTGATCAGCGTTGTGTATTTCATGGTCACTGCTGTTTATTCACATCAAAAAACAACACCGATGAGTAGTATTGATTTTTTCGAGATCAAAGAAAAATGTGATCATACGGCGGCATTTTTGATTTATAAGATATTGACTCATCTGTCAACACTCAGCCAAAAATTAAAGATCGCTCGAAAAAGTAAAACATAATGAAATTAAAGAATATGCCTGCCGCAGATTTTTTTTTTTATAAATGACCATTACATTCAAAATGCTCATAGAAGAGTTGATTTGTCATTAAGTAGCGTGTCATATTTGTTAGGCAATCAATAAAGCTGCTGATAATTGGTGTTTTATATGGATTAATATGCCCCAGACAATGGATTAATTAGCCCCAGACAGATAATGTCAATTAAGCTACTGATTAATTCATGACAGTTTGAAGAATTCGGCGAGTGGCTAATAAAATCATGCTTCACATTGAAAAGTTGTTATAATTATTAAGACACTCGCTAATTTCACAGAAGTTTTGCAAACAAAGAAAAATTAAATACTTATTTAGAACAAACTGGTGCAAAACCAAGAAGAAACCTCCTGAAGTTGCCAGGTGAGCAGCAACCAAACATAAATATGAGGATGTTAATCATGACAGAAGTTTCCTTATTTCCTTGAAAAATAACAGGCCTTGGTTGCGATTTAAGATTGCGACAAACACCATGATTTGCGCCTGGTGCTTAGAAGCCACAGAGAAACATTGTTTCCGTTGCATCCAGGATAGGAAATTTTACATTTTTTTTATTTTTTCTAGAGAATGAATAAAATTTTGAACGACATTGATATGTTTTATCTCAGCATTTTTTAGACTAAAATATATATTTAAACATAATTTTCTTTCGGGCTAGTGAATTTTCTTTCGGGCTAGTGAAAATTGCTTATTTACCAGCCCGACTTGCTTGGAAATTTCAATCCTAATTTCTATGACTGAATTGATTAGTAATCCTGATTTAACAATGTAGTTTTCAAATTCTTTTTTTGCAGCTTCCTGTGTTCTATGTGATGTCATAACTATGTCTCACTATGTTGCCGTAATTTTTCGGCACATGCCGAACCCCAAGAAAAGGAAATTTCTGTTGTTGTTCTACAACCGTTTAGATATGTTTACGCCATTTATAAATTGCCTACGTTATTCATAAATTTACGATATATCGTGTTACCCTTTTTATTTCTACTATCATGTAAACTATGTTATTGACTAATTTTGTTTTAAAGTTTATTTTCAATTTGTTTTCAGCGTGAATGGTATATAATATAAGGAACTTTATGACAGTATGCAGTCTATATGTTCATATTTTTTCTCGTTGCATATGTCAACTACATCTTGCTCAACCTTCAGTCTTGCTTGATATTGTTTATATACCCAACTAGAAAAATATGAACCTACATATTGCATACTGTTGTAATATTACATATGTTTTATATGCTCATTTTCATATAGTCAGCTACTTTAGATTGGAGACAGGTCTTAGTTTCATCCTGTCTGCTACTTAAGAATGAAGACAGGTCTCAATTTATTCCAATTGGATGCTTAGAATTTGAGACAGGTCTGAGTATCATCCAGTTAGTTTCTTTCAAACCAAACTTGAGTATTCCATAAAAGATTCATGACAGCCCAAATGTGCATAAAAGTTCAGATTATGTTGTAGGATTTTACATTATTCCGAATATCATACCTGAATGGAAAACAGCAATTTAACTTATACTCAAGTTTGGTTTGAGTTCAGTAACAGGCAAGTTATAGGAGCATCAATTTGTTATACAAATTAATCCATACACACCTTTATTGCATGTAGATCTACACTGTTCACTTTAAGATTAATTATTTTATTTTTTACCTAGATGTGACTAGAGCAGATCGAGATCAGACAGCTCAGATGTGCAGGCTGATCTGGATCTACATTGTTTGCGCATGTGTTTATATCAAGTATAGGTATAATAATATCCGTACCAACCTTCAGATTACGAAAAACTTCTCTCCTGACTTAACAATAAATTTTTTCTCCCCAGGTAGAGATGAAAAGAAGTCTCACTGTATTGTATACTACCGGCTGCAGGACGTGTTCCGACAGAGCGCTATGGTGATGGCTGAACAGACTGGCATTAACAATCTATATGGAATTGTGTCATACTGTACAGATCTAAGCAAGTGAGTGATAGGAGTATTGCAGGGGTCAAAGTTTTCTGGACTTTTTCTGAATTCAGGATTCTGTGTGTCTACAAATGGCTGATTTTCTTTACTTTCCCAAATAAATTGACAAATTTTCAGCATTTCAGGATTTTCAGAATTTCACCCCTGGTATTGTCATCTTAGTGTGAAAATGGTTTATGTACCATTGAAAATAATGGAGATATACTGTGTATATCTAAGATGATAGTAAATCAGTTTAAAATATATTTGAAGCCAAGAATTCAACTTTAATATTTCTTTTTCAAACTTTGAATATTTAATTCATAGGATCGGAAGATCAGTTAAATTTTCTAAAGAACACCAATTAAGTTTGACTACCAAACACCTACTGAACACCAAAAAATAAACACCAATAAAAGTTTTTCTACTTTAATATCAAGAATTAAATTTTTCTACCAACACCAATTAATTTCTTCTATTGAACACCAATTAGGTTTTTTTACTGAACACCAATTAAGTTTTTGTGTCGCCCTTTCGAAGAAATGGCGATACATAGGGACCGCTTTGTCCGTCGGTCCGTCCGTCGGTCCGTCCGTCACGAAAACTTAACGTTGGCTATAACTTTGCCATTTCTTAAAATTTCTTCTTCAAACTTGCAAATTGTATTGCTTATGACAACACGCTCGAGATGATACCAAATTCTCAAATTCAAGGTCACATTTGATGGAGTTATGCCCCTTTTTGTACTTACATTTAGACACGAAAACTTAACGTTGGCTATAACTTTGCCATTTCTTAATATTTCTTCATGAAACTTTCAAATTATATTCATTATGACAACACGCTCGTGGTGATACCAATTCTCAAGGTCAAGGTCACATATGATGGAGTTATGCCCCTTTTGTACTTATATTTAGACACAATACTTAACGTTGGCAATAACTTTGCCATTTCTTAATATTTCTTCATGAAACTTTCAAATTATATTCCTTATGACAACACGCTCGTGATGATACCACATTCTTTAGGTCAAGGTCACATTTGATGGAGTTATTTCCCTTTTTACGAAAAACTTAACATTTTCTATAACTTTGCCATTTCTTAATATTTCTTCATCAAACTTTCAAATTAATTTCCTTATGGCAACACGCTCATGTGATACCACATTCTTAAGGTCAAGGTCACATTTGTTGGAGTTATTTCCCTTTTTACGAAAACTTATTGGCTATAACTTTGCCATTTCTTAATATTTCTTCATCAAACTTTCAAATTATATTCCTTTTCACAACAAGCTCCTGATAATACCACATTCTTTAGGTCAAGGTCACACTTGATGGAGTTATTCCCCTTTATATGAAAACTTAACGTTGGCTATAACTTTGCCATTTATTAATATTTCTTCATCAAACTTTCAAATTATATTCCCTATGACAATAGGCTCGTGACGATACTATATTCTTAAGGTCAAGGTCACATTTGATGGAGTTATGCCCCTTTTTGTACTTGCATTTTTATTCCGACAGCACCAGAGGGCGACACAAGTGTTCAACTGAACACCCATCTAGTTTTAACTGAACACCAATTAAGTTTTTTTTACTGAACACCAATTAAGTTTTTTTACTTAACTCCAATTAAGTTTTCTACAGAATACCAATTGAGTTTTCTGGATGAACACCAATTAGGGTTTTCTACTGAACAACATGTTTTAACATGTTTTGATCCAACATGTTTTCAGGTGTCGTAGAAGTGTAATAGCAAAATATTTTGGTGAGGTTTGGGAGCCAAGTCAGTGTAACAAGATGTGTGACCACTGTAACTCTGTCTGTAAGTTGTCAATATTAACTGTATACATATTTGTTGCATAGTATGTAGGGATGTACAGTAAAGCCTGGTTCACACTGTCCTGGTAAACAGCCCCAGCGCTTCCCAGTTTGGGCACAAGGGACAACAACCCTAGTGATGCAGGATGTATCAGGTTTATCAGGTATAGCACTTATAATACCTTATTGTATAACAGTTTTATCCCACAAAGTAATTGTCATCCTACAATCTACAGGCTAGAATTCACCAAGATATTGAGTACCTGTTGTACTTCACAAACTTTACAAATGGTAGGAATCATCTCACAAAAGCGCACAAATTAGTTATTATGTCTCCCACCACGTAGTGGTGTGGGAGACATTTTGATTTGCTCCTGTCTGTCCGTCTGTCTGTCCGTCTGTCCGTCTGTCTGTCACACTTGTCCGCTCTCTAAGTCAAACAGTTTTCATCGGATCATCACCAAACTTCATCAAAATGTTAGTGGCCATAATATCTCGATCAAGTTCGATAACCAGCCATATTGCCCAAGGAATCTCAGAATTATGGCCCTTGAATTATCAAAAATAAGTTGTTTGAGGCTTGTCCACTCTGTAACTTGAACAGTTATCATCTGATCTTCACCATACTTTATGAAAATGTTTGTGGCCATAATATCTCGGCCAAGTTCGATAACCAGCCGTATTGCCCCAGTCATGTCGGATTTATGGCCCTTGAATTATCCAAAATTGGCTGTTTAAGCCTTGTCTGCTATGTAACTGAAATATTCATCAACTGATTTTCAATAAACATTATGATAATGTGTGTCGCCTTAATATCTTGGCCAAGTTCGAAAACCAGCCACTTTGCACCAGGCATATCAGATTTATGGCCCTTTGATTTATCCGAAATTAGCCTTTTAAACATGTCACTAACCTGGTTCATCTCTCAAAGTCAGATAGTTTTCATTGTATCTTCACCAAAGTTTATCAAAATGTTGATGGCTATAATATCTTAACCAGGCTATAAAGTCATCGATATTGCTTGAGGCACTTCAGGATTATGGCCCTTGAATTGTTTAAAAAAAAAATCTTCACTTGCTGTCGCTTATAGCCATGAATAAATTACCAATTCACCAAAGATGTTGCAATTTATTCATGGGTAAATATCTCGGACAATTTGTGACATTGTTTATGACTAATATTGCACAGAACTTCCGTATGCCCTTTTAATAAATTGCCATCTTTATATTCACTTCACCAGTTTTATCCTGTGCATCATCAAAGATGATGCCTTTGTGGGAGACATGTGCTTTTCCCAAAAGCAGTTCTAGTTTTGATCTCTTTCCCCCTACATACAATACTCCACATTCATTTCTCACGGTGTACCAGTCATATCTAATGGTGCACCTGTCATTTTTAATGATTATCTTTTTCAGATGAAGTAGAGAAGAAGGACATCACAACTTATTGTCAGAATGTAATCAAGCTCTTAGATCATGCAGAGTCAATAGACAGCAAAATGACGGCCATCAAACTTCTAGATGCTTGGCAGGGAAAGGGAGCAGGAGCAAACAGGCTCAAGGTCTGTAACTGTTTGACTGGATGTGAAGTGTCAACAGAGTAAGGCCTTAAATTTGAAGTGACTGGCTGTTAAGTGTTAACAGAGTAATGTTAAAGCTTGGAAAGCACTGGCTTTTAAGTGCTAACAGAGTAAGGTCTAAGCTTTGAAGGGACTGGCTTTTAAGTGTTAACAGAGCAAGGTCTAAGCTTTGATGGGGCTGGCTGTTAAGTGCTAACAGAGCAAGGTCTAAGCTTTGAGGGGACTGGCTGTTAAGTGTTAACAGAGCAAGGTCTATGCTTTGAGGGGACTGGCTTTTAATTGTTAACAGAGCAAGGTCTAAGCTTTGAGGGGACTGGCTGTTAAGTGTTAACAGAGCAAGGTCTAAGCTTTGAGGGGACTGGCTGTTAAGTGTTAACAGAGCAAGGTCTAAGCTTTGATGGGACTGGCTTTTAATTGTTAACAGAGCAAGGTCTAAGCTTTGAGGGGACTGGCTGTTAAGTGTTAACAGAGCAAGGTCTAAGCTTTGAGGGGACTGGCTGTTAAGTGTTAACAGAGCAAGGTATAAGCTTTGAGGGGACTTGCTGTTAAGTGTTAACAGAGCAAGGTCTATGCTTTGAGGGGACTGGCTGTTAAGTGTTAACAGAGCAAGGTCTATGCTTTTAGGGGACTGGCTGTTAAGTGTAAACAGAGCAAGGTCTATGCTTTGAGGGGACTGGCTGTTGAGTGTTAACAGAGCAAGGTCTATGCTTTGAGGGGACTGGCTGTTAAGTGTTAACAGAGCAAGGTTTAAGGTATAAAGAGAATGACTGTGAAGTGTTAACATGGTTAGTGTTTTAATTTTGGAAGTGCCTTGCTGTTAAAGCTTGGAAAGCACTGGCTGTTAAGTGCTAACAGAGCAAGGTCTAAGCTTTGAGGGGACTGGCTGTTAAGTGTTAAGAGAGCAAGGTCTATGCTTTGAGGGGACTGGCTTTTAATTGTTAACAGAGCAAGGTCTAAGCTTTGAGGGGACTGGCTGTTAAGTGTTAACAGAGCAAGGTCTAAGCTTTGAGGGGACTGGCTGTTAAGTGTTAACAGAGCAAGGTCTAAGCTTTGAGGGGACTTGCTGTTAAGTGTTAACAGAGCAAGGTCTATGCTTTGAGGGGACTGGCTGTTAAGTGTTAACAGAGCAAGGTCTATGCTTTGAGGGGACTGGCTGTTGAGTGTAAACAGAGCAAGGTCTATGCTTTGAGGGGACTGGCTGTTGAGTGTTAACAGAGCAAGGTCTATGCTTTGAGGGGACTGGCTGTTAAGTGTTAACAGAGCAAGGTCTTTGCTTTGAGGGGACTGGCTTTTAAGTGTTAACAGAGCAAGGTCTAAGCTTTGAGGGGAATGGCTGTTAAGCATTAACAAAGCAAGGTTTAAGGTATAAAGAGAATGACTGTGAAGTGTTAACATGGTTAGTGTTTTAATTTCGGAAGTGCCTTGCTGTTTCATCTTTATGCTTGGCCATGTTACTTATTCTGTTGTTGTTGATGTTGTTGCTGTTTTTGTTGTTGTTCTATTCTCATAGAATTCAATACTAGGTCAGATGAGAAAATGGTTTTGAATATCTTGAACCATTTATTATTTTTGAAAACTCAAGTTTTTCTTTTTTTCAGGGAACAGATACTGGAACTGATAGGGAAAAGTTAGAGAGAATCCTAGCCTACATGTTGGTTAAGCAGTTTATAAGAGAGGATTTTCACTTTACACCATACTCCACGATCAGCTATCTTGTTCCAGGTATTGAAACATCGTACCAAATTAGAGTAAATAATTGAAAAATTGCTTTTCAATGGGTAATTAAATGAATGCTTTCTAAAATATCATCCATGTTTGAGATGTAACTGCTAAATCACTAATTTTGGTTGGGATACTACATTTGTTTTTGTGGATTCATGGGCAGATTGATCCACAAATCTAAAAACTCCATTAAATATCCTCCGGTACTCTATTCTGATGCATCACCATTCTGACGCACTTTTTGTTGTGACCTCGTTCTCGATACCGAAATACCGTTTGACGTCACTTTCACCGAGTTTTTTTCATAAACATCATGGAGATTTCTTTAGAGCAAAAAATGTTGACAGTTAGGGATTTTGATGTATTTCTTTGTAATATTTTTCACTAAGCTATAAAAAATAAAAAGATTTTTATTAATTCCATTTGCTGTAAATTTTCAAGCATGGTATTTTCAGTGAAATAATACAAAAAGAGAAACAAAGCAGCTGATATCCCCTTGCTCACTATTTTAGAACAGTGAAAATCAAGTGCTGTTTAGGTTTTGATATCATTAAATATAAGAACCAATCAAATTTGTCGTTTCATTGTACTCTCAGTTCAGCCATATTGGATACCCCCACTTGTCAAATTGTGATATATTTGGTTTGAAAATGGAATCCAGATATGTAAAAATGCTCTCAGAAGATGGGTAAATGAGTAATCTTCACAATAAATAGGCAATGATTTATTTCTCTTCCATTTGGTTTATAAATGTTATAAATGTATTTTAGGTGCGTTGGAACTGTGTACTCGAGGATATATAAATGGACATTAACTTATTAAAGAAAATTCAAAACAATTAAATTAGGAACCCTCAAAAATATCATTTATTCAAAAAACACAAATTTTATTTCCTCATATTAATATTACTGCATTTTTACAATATTTCACATACATAAATAAGAGCCTCCTCTCCAAAACAGTTACGCTTTGAGCAAGATTTTTCAGTATTTTTTTGCAGAGTTCCTATGGTGTTCCCAATAGTGGGGTTTCACTGGACTCACATTCTAACATACAGAAAGTTTGTTTTCTTTCATTTTAAAATTATAAAATTAGCAACTCAAATTTGAATCTAATAAGGACAGGGTAAGATCCCATGGTGGTCTGTTTGGAATCCTGTAACTATTTTAGCTCCGATGTACAACAGACCTATTTTTAGATTCATCATTTATTATTAATATTCTAGGACCAAAAGCTGGACTTCTCAGAAACAGTTCACAAAAGGTGTTTTTGGAAATGAGAGGAAAGAAAAAATCTTCTCAAAGTAGTTCGCAGTCTGAACATGAGGTCAAAGGTTGTTTGTCTAGTCAGAGTGAGGCAAATGTCAAGGACACGTTAGCATCCACGTCAAATGAAAAGCCAACACTTGTGATAATAAACAGAGAAAATTCTGTGTTCACGAAACATAAACTGGGGACACCTGATGGTGATAATGAATTGAAAACTGTTATTAAAGAAAGCCCGAAGAACAAAAGTTTAACTTTGAAGGAAAGAAAGAAGAGAAGGATTGTCATCAGCAGTGATAGTGACTCAGATGACCTTGACTTTGGTGGAGAGGATGGGTCAAGGTCAAGGTCAAAGAAGGTCAGAATGTCAAACGGATCAGTGGAGGGCACACCAAAATTTGACAAATCTCTTGAACAGAATGGGGAAAAAAGTGAAGAAATAACAAACTGTGTGTCTGTGTTAAAACAGACAAAACACAAAGCAGTAATTATAGATTCTGATACTGATGGAGATTTTATGGACTAAATACAAATACACATAACAAGTTAAAAGTGGTTGCTGATTCATTTTTTAACCCTTTCCTCCATAGACACACCTTTATTGCCTGGATGAACAGTTTAGATCCAGATCAGCCGGCACATCTGTGCCATCTGATCAGGATCTAAACTGTTCACTCTTTGATTCATTAGGTTATTTCTGACCAAAATGCAACCAGTGCACTAGATCCTGATCAGATGGCTTATGGGTATATATAGAGGAAAGGGTTAAAATACCATGAGATGTTACTCATAGTTCAAGCAGTAAAACAGAAACTGATTTAAATGTTGTGCTTCATAGGTATTTCAGCTCTTGGATACAACATCCCATAGTGTTATCGAAGGTAGACTAGCCTTGCTGGCTATCTATGTGACAGTAACTGGGTCCAAAGTACTTAACCCTTTTGTAAAAAATATATTTATGCTTTAACGCATATGTCTGATCAGGATCTACATGGTTCGCCCATGTAATAAAGATGTATCTACTTGAACTGAGACTGAAGACCAGGTTAACCCATAGGCCTTTTATTGCATGAGCAAACACATATGATCTGTGCCATCTGATCAGGATCTGCACTGTTAACTTTCTGGTCAGAAATAACCTGATGAATAAAAAAGCGAACAATTTCTAAAAAGGCTAAAACTAAACTGTTCGTCCATGCAATAAAGGTTTTTCTATGGAGGAAAAGGCTAATAAATCAAAAAGCAACAGTGTAGATCCTTATCAGATGGCACAGATGTACCAGCTGATCTGGATCTACACTGTTCTGCCATGTAATAAAGGTGTATCTATGGAGTAAAGGGTCAAACTTAGACTGTAGACAAGGTTAAGATCACATGCTTGCCACTGCTCTGTAAATGTCTCCAAGATGATAAAACTAGAGACCTGTCTCAAATCTTTCAGTGTTACTAGATCCATCTGTGCCATCTGATCAGGATCTGCACTGTAAACTTTTTGGTCAGAAATAACCTAATAAATCAAAAAGCAACGGTGTAGATCCTTATCAGATGGCACAGATGTACCAGGTGATCTGGATCTACACTGTTAGGCTATGTAAAAAAAAGGTGTATCTATGGAGTAAAGGGTTAAACTTTGACTGTAGACCAGGTTAATATCACACGCCTGCCACTGCTCTATAACTGTTTCTAAGATCATAAAACTAGAGACCTGTCTGAGATGTTTCAGTATTACTAGATACAAGATTATAAAACCAGTCTTTGGTGCCAGTTATTCCATTAGTCATTTATGAGACTGGTCTCTTTTGAGACTGGATTTTAACAGAGATTGCAGACATGATAAAAAAGGTCTACAATCTTAGTTTAATTGTGTTGACATATGAGGATTCTATTGTTTTGCGGCAGTAGGTGTGTAGTCTCAAACTTTAACATGAAACAATATTGCCAATAACTTTGAAAGTACTTGTCCTTTAAATAAATGCTTAAAATAGATCTACGTGAAAAAAAGTAATCTACGTCAACAAAAGTGATAACTCCATTCAAATGACTTTTATATGCAACTTAATATTGCTGATAACATCAAAAGTACTTGTCCTACTCATCTACTGCCTAATACTTTGAATATATCATCCTGACTTGGGATCAATTACTTTGAAATGTAATTAATTAATACAATTACATGGTAAATTCTTCAATTACAATTATATTACACCATTTTCACAAAAGTAATTTTTAAAATTACAACTACTTTACAGAAGTAATTAGTTACATTTCAAATACATGCACATGTAAATTCAGAATATTAATGAGAAGCAGTTGGAACCTTTTTGCCCTCACAATTTAGAGAACTACTTCTTTCAAGTCCCCTTTTAGGCTGTCCCTGAAGTCTACATGTTGCATAGTTTTCAATTCCTGCTTGGAAAAACAGATTCCTGCAGATTTTGTGATCTTTCTTTTTTAGCTCACCTGAGCCATAGGCTCATGGTGAGCTATTGTGACCCGTCTTTGTCCGGCGTCCGGCGTCTGTCAACAATTTCCTGTAAACATCTCCTCTGAAACCACTTGATGGATTTTAACCAAATTTGTCCTGAAGCATCCTGACACTGATGTCTACAAAAGTTGTTCAAATCATGACCACAGGGTCAAGGTCAAGGTCACTGCTGCTAAAAATAGAAATTCAGTCTTTGCTCAATTACTTGAGTTTGCTTAGGGTTATTGACTCCAAACTTGGTGTTTGGGTAGCTTATATTAAAAGGCAGCTTGGGCTTGCTACCCAGATGTCTATGAACAAGGTCAAGGTCACTGTTGCTAAAAATAGAAATTCAGTCTTTGCTCAATTACTTGAGTTTGCTTAGGCCTATTGACTCCAAACTTGGTGTACGGGTAGCTTATATCAAAAGGCAGCTTGGGGTTGCTACCCAGGTGTCTGTGATCAAGGTCAAGGTCACTGTTGCTAAAAATAGAAATTCAGTCTTTGCTCAATAACTTGAGTTTGCTTAGGCCTATTGACACCAAACTTGGTGTATGGGTAGCTTATATCAAAAGGCAGCTTGGGGTTGCTACCCAGGTGTCTGTGATCAAGGTCAAGGTCACTGTTGCTAAAAATAGAAATTCAGTTTCTGCTTAATAACTTTAGTTTGCTTTGGCCTATTGATTCCAAACTTGGTATATGGATAGCTTATATCTAGAGGCAGCTTGGGGTTGCTACCCAGGTGTCTGTGATTAAGGTCAAGGTCACTGTTACTAAAAATAGAAATTCAGTTTCTACTTAATTACTTGAGATTGCTTTGGCCTGTTGACTCCAAACTTGGTATATGGATAGCTTTTATCTAGAGGCAGCTTGGGGTTGCTACCCACGTGTCTGTGATCAAGGTCAAGGTCACCGTTGCTAAAAATAGAAATTCAGTTTCCACTTGATAACTTGAGTTTGCTTTGGTTTTTTGACTCCACACTTGGTGTATGAGTAGCTTATATCAAGAGGCAGCTTGGGATTGCTACCCAGGTGTCTCTGATCAAGGTTAAGGTCACTGTTGCTAAAAATAGAAATTCAGTTTCCACTTAATAACTTGAGTTTGCTTTGGCATATTGACTCCAAACTTGGTATATGAGTAGCTTATAACAAGAGACAAACTGGGATTGCTACCCACGTGTCTGTGATCAAGGTCAAGGTTACTGTTGCTAAAAATAAAAATTCAGTTTCTGGTTAATAACTTGAGTTTCGTACTCAGGTGAGCGATTCAGGGCCATCATGGCCCTCTTGTCTTCATTTGCAAAAATCTTCAAGCTTTTGGTTTGAGAACATTTTATTTACAAGTAGCAAAAAATTAAAGTATAAGGTTTTCTCTGATCTTTATTTAATATCTCTTAGAAGATTATTTTGCCCCAATCCCTGAAGTGAAGGTCAAAAGTAATTGTACTAGTTGAGTTCATCAGATTGCTGTATTTTTCTTCAGATTTTATTTTGGATAAAGAGTTGGTGACAAACTAGTTTGTCCACAAATTAATACAAGATGCCTATTTTTAACCATGCAGTTGGACTGAAATTTTGTCTACAAATTAATACAAATTATCTATTTTTTACCATTCAGTTAGACTGAAAGCTTATAAAAGATATGTTAATATGGTCAAAACACTTACTAGTATTTTTATTGGTTGTCAGCACATTTTTCTTTCAAACAAATCACTCGGAAAAAATTTGTCCAATTAAAGTTTCAGTACTTTTTTGGACACAGGCCTGACTTGAAGTAATCACACAAAATAAGAATCAATCTAACATTTAGTAAACTTATTCTACACAGAGAAGCATTCTGTATTACAGCAGCAAATAACTGTGGTAGCATTTGATTTCATTGTGACTAATTTTTGGGCAAAAGCCGTAAATGATATTTTCACAAGGGCATAAATTCACCCAATAATATTTACACTCCAACTTCGTCCTCTACAATGAAGTCTTATTCGTGTAACGAATCATAATTTCTGATGGTAAACAGTGTGACGTGATAATTTGAAAGGCATGGCTATAGTAGAACCGTTCACAATTTATTGGATGTTGCACAATATTTTGACATGTGACGTCGAGGGGCACACACGTTTCGCCAAGAGCTGCTGCGAAAAAGCGTGCTGTCATTCACTTTGTCATCAGTGTTGCTGTTCCAACAGCCATTCAAAAAAGCCATAAAATCACAAACTTCTAATCATTTCTGTATTAAAGAGAGTCTTAATGTGTGTAAATATAAGGACTGAATCGATATTTGGTGGTTTTCATTTGGATATGAAAAACAGTTGGATTATTTAAAGTAGGCGTGTTGGGGCTTCACACACTTTAAACAACCCAACTGTTTTCCATACCCAAATGAAAACCATCAAATATTGATTCAATCCTTAATTGTATTTTTGGTTAAGACACTGTTATTTCACTGGGGTTTAACTTTGCTCATTACCCTAGCATGAAATACATGAAATTTAAATGCTCTTGCAATATAATGATACCACAGCAAAAGATGAAAAGGGAAGCAAGTGTTTGCTAGCAAAATTAAACATAACAATTGAGATTCAATTCCAGTTAACTTTATTTTTTTTGTTTGTTGGCAATTAAAATAGTACAAATAATCCAAGACAAATAAAATACATGAAAACATCAATATATTCCCTTTACTCCATGAAGTATGGCTTATATCCCACTAGTGTAGATCCAGATCAGCCTGCACATCCCACTAGTGTAGATCCAGATCAGCCTTCACATCCCACTAGTGTAGATCCAGATCAGCCTGCACATCCCACTAGTGTAGATCCAGATCAGCCTGCACATCCCACTAGTGTAGATCCAGATCAGCCTGCACATCCCACTAGTGTAGATCCAGATCAGCCTGCACATCCCACTAGTGTAGATCCAGATCAGCCTGCACATCCCACTAGTGTAGATCCAGATCAGCCTGCACATCTGTGCAGTCCGCTCAGGATATTCACTTTTTTGCTTCATGGTCAGAAATAACCAAAAAATCTGAACACAACTAGGGTAGATCTCGATCAGACTGCATGGATATGCCGATAGATCTAGATCTACACTGGTAGCTCATGGGATAAGAGCTGAAGTAAAGGGTTACACAGTCAAACATCGATATGTACTTTATGTAGTGAATACAGGGAGAGATTATATCCTTATTTCGTCACCTTTGTGCAGTAACAGTATAACTCTTTATTTCAATGGTACTTAAACCATTTTTGCACTAAAGTGAATATTTATACCTTTTAACCCTTTCCTCCATATATATGCATTTTTACACGGGTGCAACCAGTGTAGATCCAGATCAGCCGGCACATCTGTGCCATATGATCAGGATCTGCACTGGTTGCATTTTGGTCAGAAATAACCTAATGAATAAAAAAGCGAACAGTTTAGATCCTGATCAGACAGCACGGATGTGCCGGCTGATCAGGATCTAAACTGTTCGCCCATGCAATAAAGCTGTGTCTATGGAGGAAAGGGTTAAACCGTTTTTGCACTAAGCTGACAACTTCATACCTAATAGAGATATTTCTCCGTACAGCATCCTATCAACTTGTGTCAAGAAGCAGTTATTTATAAAACCATAAAGTAATTAAACTCCTGATAAATATATATTTATGTAAGTTTAACATAATAGTTCTGAAATAGGTGATGCAGAATGCAAAGGAATACATCAATTTAAAACTGATTAGTTGTTAATGTACTTGATGCATTAAATGCGGTCAGCGCAAGTACAGATAAACTTTTTTTATGTATTTAATTTTCCTATGTTTTGCGCTTGGGCAATAGATCAAATTCAAACTCCCGGCTCCATTAATCAAGTTACACTGTGTTTTATAAGAATAAAAAAGCAACTACCCTTAACTCTATATATGCAACTTTTCTTGCATGGGCAAATAGTGAAGATCAATACCGGCTGGTGTGTCTGTTCCATCTGATCAGAATCTACACTGTTCGCTTTTTGATTTTTGATTCATTTAGTAAGATTGAAAAGTGTAGATCCTGGTAAGACAGCACTACCGTCATTGTTTGAATATAAGCCGCACTTTTTCCCCGGAATTTGGAGGTAAAAAGTTGGGGGTGCGGCTAATACACAGGTTTGGCTGCTTATACATTGCATTAAGCCATTTTCATCTGTTCCATCAGGTTTAGAAGGGTGCGGCTTATACATGAATGCGGCTTATATTCGAACAATGACGGTAGTAAGATTGAAAAATGTAGATCCTGGTAAGACAGCACTAATGTGTCCATCGATATGGATCTACATTGTTTGCATGTGCAATAAAACCTGTATATATGGAGTAAAGATTAAATAGAGACTAAATTGCATGTTAACTCCACAAAATTTCTTTCCATTTCACATCACCTATTCAAGAATATGTTGGCATAGTTTTCTGAGGTACTTGAAGGATAATACTAGATTCATTTGTAAGTTTTCAAGGGAGAGAAAAAACAACAGCAAGTTTGTGTCATTACATGCAGAAATCAACACAAATGGGAGAAAAGCTATATAGTGTTACAGGCAATCATAAAATGTATATATATGACACTGTAAATTCATTTATTTTCGTGGGTATAAAATTTTGTGGTTTTTGTTACCCATTTTCCATGTGATTTTTTGGCTTAGATTATTTTTAACCAAGATGTGACCAGTGTAGTTCCTGATTAGACTGCATGGAAATGCAAGTTGATCTGGATCTTTTTGCTTTTAGTTTAGATTATTTCTGACCAAGAAATGACCATTGTAGATCCAGATCAGAAAACATGGATGTGCAGGCTGATCTGGATCTACACTGGGAACACACAGGAAAAAAATCATATCATTAAAACATTTCTGTGGGTTCATCAATAAATGTGTTTTAATTTTCTAAATCTATTCAAATGGAATTTTTATCTTATGTGGAGGATTTAAATTCGTAAAACAATCTGAACACAAAATTCACGAAACTTTGTACCTCACGAATATTAATGACTTCACAATATTACAAAAATATCAGTCGTTCTTTTTAAACAAAAAATGACTGATTTATTTTAACATGACAAGTATTGTCATTAATTTAACTTATATATCAATAAGAAACAATAAGCACATCATTTGCTCTTTTACTTTCATTCTCATCAGTTTTTAGAAAAAAATTCAACAGAATAAAATATTCGGGTCACCCTTTACAGGAGTTAATTCTTCATATAAGTCATTAATTGCATGGCTGCCAATATTTAAGTAATTTCATATCTCGATGGAAAATTTGGAAAAGCATTAATTTCCACTTAATTTACCATTTACCAATAATAATCTAGTAATCTAGTGTAAAAACATCTGATGTTACCAACAAAAAACTTGTGAATATCCTAACATCAAAGTGGGAATAAAACATACTCTATATATACAGGTTACATCACATAATTTATGTGAACAGTGAAGATCCAGATCAGCTGGCACATCAATGCTGTCTGATCAGGAACTGCACTTTGCTTCTTGGTCAGAAATATGGATGTGCCCGTTGATCTGGATCGACACTGTTCGCCAATTTAAAAGATGTATATATGGAGGAATGGATTGTAAAAACATCGGATGTTCCCAACCAGAAACTTTAACTATTTTAGGAATATCCTAAAATCATATAAGGAAAAACAAAGCAAGTGGGTTACTTAATTGGCCTTATTCCGC
Source organism: Corbicula japonica (assembly GCA_038501625.1). Classification (NCBI taxonomy): domain Eukaryota; kingdom Metazoa; phylum Mollusca; class Bivalvia; order Venerida; family Cyrenidae; genus Corbicula; species Corbicula japonica. The sequence goes on from JAZAYU010000151.1 coordinate 259,399, forward strand.
TTTTTATTTTGTTAAGGACTGTCATTCTTACAGCAAATCAACTACATCTACAAATTGTGTTTGTAACTCACCAGGTAAGTTCACAAAAAAACATTCAAACACAAAAAAAAATATCAAAGTTTTAATGATGTTAAAATGCAGTGCATGTGGATAAACCTTTAATATTGCACTTTAGATGACCTGTGAACATGTAATATCAACAACAATAATGTTTCTTTTTCCCCACACAGAACAATGCAGGTGGTTAGAAACTAACATATAACCCTTTACTCGATGTATATGCAATTTTACGCATGTGCGACCAGTGTAGATCAAGATCAGCCGTTACATCCGTGCCATCTCATCAGGATCTGCACTGTTCACTTTTTGTTCAGAAATAACCTAATAAATCAAAAAGCCAACAGTGGAAATCCTGATCAGATGGCAAAGATGTCCGGTTGATCTGGATCTACACTGGTCGCCCATGCAATAAAGGTGTATTTACGGAGTGAAGGGATAAAAAACAGTTATGAGGAAATTTGGTTTCTTGTCATGGAGTTACAATTTGTGATATGGCACACATAACGGGAAAAGGTGTCCGATGAAAGTTGAGCTGACGACATTGCTTATTATTTTGTGGAATAAAAAAATTAATACTTATAAAATTTACACTCATTTATTTCAAAATCAAGAAAAATACTAAGTTGTTAGATAGCCTACATTACATCCATAGATAATGTATTTTTTCTTGATAAAGGACAAGTGTCCAAAAATTTGAAATTAAGTGTAAATTTTATTAAGTGTTATAACTGACTTCCCTTTTTAAAGATTTTATGTATTTGTGATAAATAACTTTATGTAAGTTATGGTAAAAAATGTTACACAGTCAAAAAAATGTGTAATAAAAATCACCTATTTTAGTTATGAGAAAAAAGTATATAATTGTAAGTTATTCCCAATAAATAAACAATTAAGTAACAGAAAATATCCACCGAACACCTTTTCCCATCCAGTGTCCCATATAAACACCTGTAAATGGTATTATCACCGTCTTAGTGCAAGAACAGTATATAAACCATTAAAATATGAACAAACTATACTGTAATTGCACTTAGGCGACATTATCAGTCCCTGTTAGACGCCGAGGCAGGTTGCGTCATTTTAACATGTACATCAACATTTATACAGAATAAAATGTTTATGGTGATACATAATTTCTGCTCAGAGTCCTTATATCAGGGGCTATCCCTTTACACGCCTTATTACGCGAACATTTTAGATCCAGATCAGCTGGCTCATCCATGCTGTCAGATTAGGATCTGCTCTGTTCATTTTTTGTCAGAAATAACCTAATAAATCAAAAAGGGACAGTGCAGATCCTGATCAGACGGCACGGATGTGCTGGTTGATCTGGATCTACACTGATCACCCATACGTGTCGTCTGATCAGGATCTTCACTGGTCGCATTTTGGACAGAAATAACCTAACAAATCATAAAGCGAACAGTGCAGATCCTGAAACACGGTATTATGAAGCTTGTTGCAAAAAGAAGAGGCTGCGATCTCACAGCTTTGAAGTCTTGTCTAAAACAAAGATTACGCTGATTTCAGAATATCAACTTACTTTTTACTCCATATATATGCATTTTTTTCAGGTGTGTGACCAGTGTAGAACCTGATCAGCAGCACAGCTGTGCCCTCTGACAAAACACTAATGTTGTAGATCCTGATCAGCCAGCACAATTGTGCCAGCTGATCTGTATCTACACTGTTTGCCCATGTGATAAAGGTAAATCTATAGAGTAAAGGGCTAAATAAAGAACATAATGAAAATACCGTATAGCGGGTTATTTCTGCGGTCATAAATTTCTGCGTTATACCCTCAAATATGGATGCAAAAATTTCTGCGTTTTTAACCAGCAAAGCTGGTTTTACTAATCACAATTCTGAAATCGGTATCAAACCAACTGGCAAACGGCGATTTACGCATTTCAGAGAAATCAGAGTAAGTAAAGTAGTCCCCAAGTTTCCTGTTACTTGTTAAAGTTGGTATTAACTACGTCATGTTGATAGGATAAAACCTGTGCGGTGCATCAATGGTCAAATTCATCTGTACGACAGTTTGATTAAATGTAAAATCGGTGCGGTTCATATTTCTAGGACTTGATCGGTGCGGTGCAACAATGGTCAAACATTGTCCGTGTCCGCGATTTTTCACAATGAAGGAAACAATTATATATTTCTTATTTCAAATAACTGCATAAACTTTCCCATCGATGGGGTCTCACTTTTTATATCATTTTTCGTGTTCATTATGTCTTTGGGATGTCAGTACACAGATTTCACTATTATAATTTTTTGCTTAAAACCCTTTACTCAATATATACGCCTTTCATCACATAGGTTACCAGTTCAGGTCCCGATCAGCTGGCACAATAGTGCCATCTGATCTGGATCTAAAATTTGTGATTACTGGTCAGAAAAAAATGACCATAAAAGCGAACAGTTTAAATCCTAATCAGATCGCACAGATGTGCCAGCTGATATGAATCTAAACTGTTCGCACAAGCTATGAAGGTATATCTATGGAGTAAAGGGTTAACAGAAGCCTTCATCCAGATAAAACATGGAAACCCTTATTTCCACTATCATTTAGACAAGAGGAAGTTCTTTGCGAGTGAACCAATTTTTTTTTTGCTTTTTCGTAAATGGATACATGTATGAGAATCATGGCACTGGTTATTCTCAATAAGCAAAATCGCTTCGCTGGTTTTCTGTACTTTCAGTACTTTGATTTATTTCTGCGTTTTCGGTTCCTATGAAGGATAAATTTCTGCGGCTCATATTGGGTAAGGTGTCGTAAGAATAACACGACTGTGATATACACATACTATTTGTTTTTCACAGATATTTTATTCATGGGTAATACCTGTTACTCAATTTATTTTATCAAAAAATTACACAAAGATATTATCTATCCGATGAATAACAACTCTCAAACAACTATTCAACTAATTTGAATGTTTGAGAAATGTTTGAGCAAATGTAGCGTTTATACTATGCCTATATGATAACGATGAGATACTATTTTGCGATTTAAATTTCTGCTGTTTTTTTTTCTGCTGGACATATTTCTGCGATTTCATCCAAAGACCGCAGAAACGCAGAAATTTGGCACCCGCAGAAATTACCCGCTATACGGTAAAAGGGCACAAAATCTTAACTAACAAAGCAAGGATGAATAAAAATTAACAAAAGCACATGCTAAATGATAAAATTGCAACAAATAGCCCACAAGTTTGCCCTCTGTAATTCAACAAGTACAAGAAATAACAAAAAATAAATATTTGACTATTATATACATCTATTCAACAAGCATACATTTCACAGCAACAGATCAAGCCAAATCAAAAAACAGGAAGTCCACAGAGTGTGGCAAATGTCCACCAATTTCTTGTCCAATAATGGGGCTTATTCAAACTGGAAGTTACACTGATTGAGAGACAATAGAGGGCTTGAAAGATTAATGAAAACTAGTTACTTTTCTATGTCTGAAAATACCAAAAAAATAACTTAGCAGCAATATTTCTTCATTGATCTGCCACATTTAAAAATCAACGCAGCCTAGGGGTGTTGGATTTGGACATGACCCCATCATTTTTATGGAAGGTTGGAAGGAGGTGGGGAGTGTGACCTACACCCACATTCACTTATTCATAGCTAAAGTCTGCAAATTATGTTGTTTTTGTTGGGTAAGAGAGGGGGAGCGTTAGAACCTATCCACACCCAACATGGCTTGCCGACATGAACCCCATCATATTTTGTTTTTTTATGTACTGTAGTATTTAATTTCGCGGGGACGAATTTTTCGTGTAAAACCCACAAGAAATAAATTTACTAGGGCTTAAATTCACGCAACTGTATTTTCCTTTAAAGAAACACTGTAAAATAAATTATTTTTGCTTGGGTTTAATTTTGCGCTCTTGCCATAGCGCGAAATAAGTGAAAATTAAACCCGCGCAAAATAAAACGATTTAACAGTAATATGGTTTTACTGCTGTTTTGCTTTAATTTACTTGTTATTAATAAAAGATAACCACTTCCCCCCATTCTCCTTCCCACTCATCCTTCTATGTTTCAAAACAGCTGGTTGGGCGAGGATAAGGAAAAATATTTATATATGTAATATATTATATTGGCCTGGAATCAATATAACAATCCTGTAAATCAATTTGTCTCTCATTAGCTGGACAAACCAAATTTCATCACCTTAGTGCAATAACGGTACATCTCCTTCATAATTCAATGGCACTTATACCATTATTGCACTAAGGTAACGCAATCCTGAATATTCCTGTTTGTTCTGGCTCGAACAGTAGCTCTGATGTATGCATCAACAGCACAAAATCTATAAACTGCGTTGATACACCACTAACAAAAACCCAAACACAATGTTTTATTGTGTGCAAGTCACTTTTTGAAATTATGTGAGAGCATATTGACAACATTTTTTCATTTATATTTTCCTCCATATATACACATTTTTACGCATGTGTGACCAGTGTAGATCCAGATCAGCCGGAACATCTGTGCCGTCTGATCAGGATCTGCACTGGTTGCATTTTGGTCAGAAATAACCTAACAAATCAAAAAGCCAACAGTTTAGATCCTGATCACCTGATGTGCCGGCTGATCTGGATCTAAACTGTATGCCCACGCAATAAAGGTATATCTATAGAGGAAAAGGTTAACCCTTGGGATATGGGTGTTATTTCATGGGCAAACAATGTAGATCCAGATCAGTTGGTACATCTGGATCTACACCTTTCCTTTAAAATTCATTTGGCTTATTCAGACAAAGTCAGGACCAGTGAGGATCCAGATCAGCTGGCACATCGACTGGTCGGCCCATGCCACAAAAGTGTATTTATAGAGGAAAAGTTAAATTACTGTAAAACTTATTTGTGTCAACGGAATGAAAGCACTTAAGCTTGTCTGGATCTCAAATTAATGTAAAATACTAATGCATCACCTATTATTCCAGCTTAACCCTCTACTCCATATATACCCATTTTTACGAATGTGCGACCAGTGTAGATCCAGTTCAGCCAGATGATCTGGATCTAAACTGTTCGCCCTCGCAATTAAGGTGTATCTATGAAGGAAGGGTTAACCCTCTACTCCATATTAACAGGGTTGGTGGCATGTGCAACCACTGTCGATCCAGATCCATCTGATTTAGATCTAAATTTGTAGCTTCTAGGTCAGATATAACCTAAAATGTAAAAGCAGTGTTGACCCTTATCAGAAGGCATGGATGTACTCTGTTCTCACATGGTTAAGAGGTCGCAAACATTGCAAATGGCGAAAACTAGCTAAAATTTCGAAAATGAATTTACTTTCACTTTGAACCAGGAAGTAAGATTTCCTTGAATTTCTTGAAAACCCTAACATTATTTTGACGAAATGGCACTAAACATTGTAGACCAGCATATACTTATTTCAGGTATAAGTTGGTTTGGTATATTGTTCATGAATTTCAGAGTTCTCATGCAAATGGTTTTTCTTTTGTTTTAGTATGTGCTTGGTAATCAGAACATGAATTAGACTAAACTGAGCTTGCAAACATTAACTACATCCATAGTTAAATACATTTATTTACAAAAATCTAGGTGGCAAAAAGTATTTCCCCCAAAATTCATTTTTGGAAATTTTAGCTAGTTTTCGCCATTTGCAATGTTTGCGATACCTTAACAGCCATATCCCATGGAGTAAAAGACCTGAATGCCCCTGTGCTTCTGAATTTAATAATACAAGAGCAATACTTGAAAATTTATAATTGGCTACTTTATAAACAACATAGCAGACTTTCTCTTTTTTTAATGCAATACTGTTTATTTTGAGAGTTATCCCTTTCCTCTATAAATACACATTTTTAGGCATGTGCGACCAGTGTAGATCCAGATCAGCCGGCTCATCCGTGCCGTCTGATCAGGATCTGCACTGGTCACTTTTTGGTCAGACATATCCTAATGAATCAAAAAGCAAACAGTAGATCCGGATCAGACGGCATGGATGTGCCAGCTGATTTGGATCTAAATTGTTCGCCCATGAAATAAAGGTATATCTATGGAGGAAAGGGTTTAAATTGTTCCAAGTAAAAATCTCTCTAACCATGCTCATAATATTTTTAAGGTCCTCCCGATAAAAGGGGCACATCACGGGGAAAAATGTCTTCGGACATTTGAAGTTAATCCTTGAAATCACGTCAGAAAGTTAAACAAATGACAATGCTTATCATCGAATTTTACTATAAATTTAGCATTACTTATTAAAATGTGTAAATAAATCTCCTATAATTTATGAGAATATATAAGATAAATGCAAGTTCTTTCCAAATATAGTAAAAACTCCAATATCCAAAATTATCACAAGTTACACTTTTTCCTGTGCCCTGCCCGATATAGGATCTAGGCATGTTCAAACAACACGATAACAACATTGTATACAGCATCCAAATCATCTGGTACACAAAATGACTGTTAACAATCACCCTTATCTTGGTGAATTTTTGTGTACGACTGCAAATCTTTGTAACTCCATGCATAGATGAAGAAGCGTTTTATTGCCGAAAATAGCATACAGTGTAGATCCAGATTAGAAAAGGTGGTCTGACTACACTGTCTGCAAAAATGAGTTTACATGATGAGGGATGAAACAAAAGAGGTTCTTATAAATATTGACCCTTTACTCTATTTATACCTGTTTTTACATGTGTGCAACCAGTGTAGATCCAGATCAGCTGGCACATCTGTGCTGTCCGATATGAATCTACACTGGTGGCATCTTGGTCAGAAATAATATAAATAATCAAAAAGCAAACAGTGTAGATCCTGATGTGCTTATGTGCTGGCCGATCTGGATCTACACTGTTCGCCCATGTGATAAAGGTGTATTAATGGGGTAAAGGGTTAAATAAACCGAAACTTTTTGCTTTCTCCCCATGAATTGTGTTCAACAGGATAGAAAACGTTCATGCGTAATCGTAATACAGCACTGCGAATTTCATAATTTTCACAATTCAAAACAAGTTCCCATTCAGCACTATTATGGCACATATCACATTGTTGGGTGCTAGGTTCGAGAGATCTGTGGAACCACCTCCGAGCCATTGTTCTGGTTTGGATCGGGTAACAGTTTAATTAAAGCTTTAAGCAGCTCGCTCAACATCTCATAGTCTTTTTCCTCTAGCAAGTCAAATTTTATATTGAATACCATGAAATGAGTGAACAGTGTGTTCATGTGTCCGTTCAGGCCGAGAAGTAACAGTTCTTTATAGTGGACGTGGTATATATGAGCTATTATATGCAGAAGATACTTGTGGATTCGCTTGACTATACCCTCAAATGTAGGCGGGAAACTATGACCTGAAAAACAGAGAAGTGAAAATCATGTTTATGAAATAATAAATAGCATCCAGTGATATATCGCAGGATTTTTCACAGGGTTGAGTTTAGATGCAGAAAGATATATATCACTGGGGGTGTACGCATTTTATTACATGTGCCAATGATGTAGATCCTGACAAGTCACCACATCCATGATGTCTGATCAGAATATATACTGTTTAATTTTAGGTCAGTTATAACCTAATGAATCAAAAAATGAACAGTGCAGATCAGATGGATGTGCCAGCTGATCTAGATCTACACTGACTGTCACAAATGTTTATCCAGATCAGCTGGCACAACTGTGTCATGTGATCTGGATCTACACTGTTAATTCTTGTTTAGCAATAACCTAATGAATCAAAATGCAAACAGTACAGATCCAAATTAAAGAATAAAAAATTTTAGTTCATCACATGAGATTATTCCCTCACGCGAGATAAGTTACATATTTTATCAGAAAGTATGACTGTTCGAGTTTTTAAGCAGATAGGTAATCAAATAATCAAAACTACATAAAATTTGGTTTTGCTTATCGAGATAAGTATCTTAAACAAATCTGATTATCATACTGCTTGCGTAAGTAGCTGATTAATTCGGCATGGTATAAAAATGCGGTCTTCGTAAACATCTCTTCACTTTTGCCACAGGGACAATTTTTAAAATCATCATTAATCAATGTCAATTATTAATATTGCCTGTAGTACACTAAACAAGCTATATCCTGTCTCATAATTTAGTCAATACTGCATCTCTTAAGCGTAAACAAACACTTAAACTTGTGACTATCATTTTCTTAAATCATTTTTTTGTAAAAGATACCAATTACCTGTTTAAATTAAAATCAACAAATGGACCGGAATCTTGTCAAAATCATATGACAATTCAACCATTCTGACAAAAACTTGTTCTGGTCTTTAACCTTAAATATCAGTTTGTATTCCTGTGCGCAGACATCAATTTAAGTTTTTTTGCAAATCTGAGGAAAACCTCAAAAGTAATTTTTGTTCAAATGTAAACAAACATCAAAATTTAGGTTTCTGTACAAGCATTATTACTATTTTCCCCATATATAGAATACGCAACCATTGCAGATCTAGATTAGCCAGCACATTTGTGCCATCTAATCTAGATCTACACTTCTTGCATCTTGGTCAGAAACGACCTAATGAACCTTAAAGGGAACACTGTAGATCCTGAGCAGAAGGCACAAATGTGCTAGGTAAAATGGATCTACACTGTGTGCCCATGCAATAAAGATTTCTGGAGTAAAGGGACAGATTCACCAGTGTGCCAAATAAACAATTATTTCTATGGTCAAGTCTTCATACCAGAGCATAGCATTTAAATATGCAGAATTTTTTGTTAATTGAATTGCAAACAGGAAACTAGAAGTTAAAAATTTCATGAAAACTAGGATTTAAACAGATCAAATCAAGTTACCATTTTCTTCTTGTAACCCTATACTCCACATACAAGTGAGGCACGCCACGGGAAAAGGTACCTTCGGTCATTTTTTGTGTCATTTTTGTTGTTACTATATTTAGAAAGAACTTTCAAATTTCTATTATTTTCTCATATCAAAACAGTGATTTTGTTACACATTTTGACAATAAAATGATATTTTTACCGCGAATTGCATATTAATTAATGTCGTCTGCTCAACTTTATGACGTCGTTTCAAGGATTGACGTCAAATTCCCGAAGGTACCTTTTCCCGTGGCGCGCCTCAAGTGTTTTATTGCAACAGACCAATGTAGATCCAGATCAACTGGCACAACCATGCAATCTGTTCTGGATCTACACTGTTTGCTTCTTGGTCCAAAATAGCAAAAAAATATAAAAGCAAAGAGTCTAGATCCGGATCAGATGTAACAGATGTGCTGAGCTAGCTGATCCAGATCTAAACTTTTCACCCATGTAATAAACCTTATCCCATGAAATGAAGGGTTAATGTTAAGGGTTAATAAAGAAAAAAGATATGTAATCTTACCAAATTTGGTTGGGAATATTGTCTCGTCTGAGATTGTCTTTTGTATATGTAAGGTAACGAGGTCAATATACTGTGCCGCCGACTCCTTCGTCTTCTTCCCTTTCTCATCTATCCAAAAAAATTGCCTGAAATATAGAATAGAGTTGAATCTTTGCCAGTAGTAACCTGAAATGACCTAACATTTCTAAAAGTGAACTGTGTAGAACTGTGTAGATCATGATCAGATGGCAGGAATGTGACCACTGATCTGGATCTACACTAATACCAAGTGTATCTATGGAATAATGGGTCAGCAGTTACTGTTAATAAACAAGGAACAATTTCATTTTTGAGCATTCATCAATTAGGACTGATCTCTTTAAATTACAGACCACAAACTAATTTTGAAAAACAAATTATAAGACTCTTGTTAACCCTTTCCTTCATATATACCCATTTTATTGCATGTGCGACCAGTGTAGATCAGGATTTGTACATGATTTTGGTCAGAAATAACCTAATAAATCAAAAAGCCAACAGTGTAGATCCTGATCAGATGGCATGGATGTGCTGACTGACCTGGATCTAAACTGTTTGCCCACACTATAAAGGTATCAATGTGGGAAAGGGTTTATGACCACTTGCAACGGCTTCAGCAGATAACACAATGCTTTCAGTTCACGGTTCAGTATACCCTTTTTTTATGCACAGGGAACCTTTATCTCCATGCCCTTGTTCCAACCCAAAGAAAACAAAAGTCTGACAGCATTAGCATTAGTTAGCTGAATAGCTGTTCTAAATAAAATGCCATTAGCAATTACTGATGTGCGACCAGTGTAGATCCAGATCAGCCACCACATTTGAGCCATCTGATCAGGATCTGCAATGGTCGCATTTTGGTCAGAGATAACCTATCAAATCTAAAAGCGAACAGCTTAGATCCTGATCAGACGGCACGGATGTGCCCGATGATCTGGATCTACACTGTTCACCCATGCAATAAAGATGTGTCTATGGAGGAAAGGGTTAATGGTAAATTACACAACAAACCACTAATGTCGTGGAAAATGCACTGATAAACGAACTCATTTTACTTCAATATTTATTTAATTTCGGTGCATAATACAGCAATGCACAGTTTTATTTCATTTTATTCAAAAAGTGCCCTTGAAAATGGAAAGACGAAACTATATTAACATCAAAAGAAAATTTACTTTAATAACTTTGCAGTGAAGCATTTTATTTACTTTCAAATATTTACTTTTTTAATTTCCAGCCTGTTTAAACCCAATACAGTGACGCATTTTTAAAATGACAGATTTGTTTATAACCAAGACTACCAACAAAAACTGATTTTAACACATGTATTAGATCAATTACTGAACAACTAAAAATAACTCGCAATAATATTTTATTTTTGCGAGTGTCTTGAAATGAAGCCATGAAATTTTCCATAGATATTTACAATGTACTACAGTAAAATGCACATAGAATTATTACTGAGCGAATATGATATTCCAAAAAGTGGCATGACCATTTTTAAGCTGTCATTTGCCAAGGTAATCTCAGAGGTTTTCTGCAGCTTTCCACCCCCTGGTGCAAAAGTCAATGAAAGAATTACCAACAGTGGTCTATTAGCAGTTTATACCATATATTGTCACATTAGTGCAAGAAGGCATAATTGCTTCTTATTTCAATGGAACTTATACCGTTCTGTTTTTTTTGCACTAAGGTTATGATAAACCCCTTTTATCACAGAGGCCCAAGTGTAGATCCAGATCAGCTACACATTACTTCATCCTAGTGAGTGCAATAACTGTATATTAACCCTTTCCTCCATATACATGCATTTTTACGCATGCGCGACCAGTGTAGATCCAGATCAGTCATGCCGTCTGATCACAATCTTCACTTGTCACTTTTTGGTCAGAAATAACCTAATGAATCAAAAAGCAAACAGTGCAGATCCTGATCAGACGGCACGGATGTGCCGGCTAATCTGGATCTAAACTGTTCACCCAAGCAATAAATGTGAGTCTATGGAGGAAAGGGTTTAGTACAATTGAAATAAGAAGGACTGTTATACCATTTTTGCACTTAGGTGATGATCTGTGCCATCTGATCTGGATCTTCACTGGTTGCTTCTTGGTCAGAAATAACCCAATGAATCTAAGAGCGAACAGTGGAGATCCCGATCAGACGGCATTCAATAAAAGCCATGTATATGGAGTAACGGCTTGTTTATAATTCAGCAGCATACAGTTTTTTTACTGAATTATTCACAAAAAAGCTCCGATTGCAATCTGTTAAACAATGGATGTCTGTTAAATTTAGGTTACACAAATAACCAGTCCACACTAGTACTTATAGGTTACAAAACTAGGACTGGATACCAGTCTTAGAGCTTTGCAATCTGATTGGTTAAGATTAAGCACAATCTTAAAACTGATCAATGGGAAGCTTTAAATCTGAGACTGGTTTCCATTCTCTGATTGATAATCTTGGAGCCAGTTCTCATAGGTTTTAAAAATGAAGCATGAGACCAGTCTTAGGTCTCTGCAATCTGATTGGTTAAAACTCAGCACAATCTTAGAACTAACCAAAATGAAGTTGAAAATCTGAGACTGGTTTCCATTCTCTGTTTGATAATCATGGAGCCAGTTCTCATAGGTTTTAAAAATGAAACATGAGGCCAGTCTTAGGTCTCTGCAATCTGATCGTTTAAAACTTAGCACAATTCTAGAACTGACCAATAGGCAGCTTTAAATCTGAGATAGGTTTCCATTCTCAGTTAGATAATCTTGAAGCCTGAGTTCTCGGGTTATAAAATGGAAACTGAGGACAAGTCTTAGATCTAGCAACCTGATTGGCTGAAATAAGACACGGTCTCAGAACTGACTAAGGCGAAGCTTAAAGATCTTAAAGATCTTGGATTGGTCCAGTAGTTTCGAAACACAGTTTTTTTCATCCATTTTATCTAAGAAAACTTGGTCAACAAGCCAAAAACCTCTGAATTAGAGGTTTAGATCATTCAAACTGATCTAACTGCAAAGGTCCAAGATCATAAAATTGACAGTTTCAAATCTCAAGCATCTGGTTGGGTAAAAATGAGAGACAAGTCTCAAGCACCAGACTGGTTGAAATGGAGACTAGTCTCAAGCATCTGATTGGTCAAAATTTGAAATTGAGACTAGTCTTAAGCAACTTATTAGACTAGTCTCCATTACAGCCAAATGTTCTCTACAGTTTATTTCACTGGTAAACATAACCTTATTTTCATGTATTAACCCTTTCCTCCAAAGATACACCTTTATTGCATGGGCGAACAGTTTAGATCCAGATCAAACAGCACATCTGTGCCATCCGATCAGGATCTAAACTGTTCGGTTTTTTTATTTATTAGGTTATTCCAGACCAAAATGCAACCAGTGCAGATCCTGATCAGATGGCACGAATGTGTCAGCTGATCTGGATCTACACCAGTTGCACATGCGTAAAAATGCTTATATATGGAGGAAAGGGTTAAATTCACCATTGTAATCATTAGACAACCATGGTATAAGAACATAATACTTTAGTAGTGTCATATTCAAATCTAGATTTACTGACTCTGTTCTGCTTTTCAGATGAGGTGAAATATTTCTACATGATATAACCTTTACTGCCACTATGAAGGCTAGCAGTTAATGTTTAAATTTCAAGTTTACAAAGGTCATAAATTGGTCATAATATTTGCTAAGTACATCAAAACATCCTTAATAATAAATTCATATTTACTTTAATTTTAAGCTGTTTTACAATGAAACTTTTGGCAGACTGTAAAAGAGGTAAATCTGTGGTTTTAATGCTTTCCTCCATGGATACGCCTTTTATTGCATGTGTTAACCTTGCAGATCCAGATCATCCAGCACATCTCTTAAAGATCTGCACTGTTCGCTTTTTGGTGAGGAAAAACCTAATAGTTAAAAAGCAAACAGTGCAGATCTGGATCAGACATCTTGGATGTGCTGGCTGATCCGGATCTATACTGTTTGCATATGCCTTAAATCGTATTAATGGATGAAAGGGCTAATCAAGAATATCCTAGCTACTTACAAGGAAGCAATGCTGTTCTGATTTATTTTCATTTAAGGACGGAATCATATTTTATAACATTCATTAGGGTATGAAAATATTTAGGTTGTGAAGCCCGAAACTAAAATGTGAACTTGACCTCAAGAGTTGCATCACCACGACCCTAAGCAATAAATTTTTGAAATTTGATAAATATTAAGAAATAGCAAAATTATAGCCAATGTAAAGTTTTCATGAATGAAAGTTCAACAAAGGGGTCCCTAAATATCACCTCTTCTTGGAAGGGGCAACACACACACAAAAATTAAATGACTGATACCTAAAAACACTGAAAGGATTTGGGTCTCTCGCATCATAGCTTGCAATTGGTCATTTTGGGGTCTAGATTGGTTTTCACCCGCCCCCCCTCCTCCATCCCCGCCCCCAGACCTCCAGCTGTGAAAACTGGTTTCCAATCAAAGATTCAGGGCCAATATCTTTCCCTTGTGACAAAATTTATAGCCCCAATGTTTCTGGCTTCAACCATAACACTATATATACAATATATTTAGCATCCAATTTTCCGACACAAACAATTGTACAAACATGTCTTTAAAGAAAAATCAAACACTTCAGATAAATTGTTATCAACTACATAAATATTTAAGTAACATTCAAGATTGTCAAGTGTACAAGTAAACACTGACTTGCATAAAATTTATATCTGATGACCGCATTAAGTTGCAGCCATACAAGACACACTTGAACCCTTCAGTGTCTGTTGGGTTTTTCCGGACTAATTTAAGGCCATATGTTTATAAGTAACATTCATTATGGTCAAGTTTAAATGTAAACACTACTTACATAAATTTTATCTGCTGACCGCATTAAGTTGCAGCCAAAACAAGATAAACTTGAACACTTCAGTATTATCGGGTTATTATTTTAGTTATTAAGGGATTGCCACACTCCTCCCAACTTTGTTCGTCGATAAAAAGAAAAATATCAAAATCTCAATAACGGCAAAATGCCGTTAAATGAAACTTTGCACAAATGTATGTTATTAATGTATCTTTATTTTGCAGATGTTAAGACACGTTAGAAGAGTAAAGACAAATACGAGATCTAAAAATTCCCTAAACTTCTATTTACATAAATTCACAAAAACTAAACAACACAAAACATAATTTTAAAAGACCAAATTAGTAAAATGATACTGACAACAATTTGTTGTGTCCTTGTGACTTATATATGTAAACTTTACGAGATATTAGTAAAAGTGTGTGTGACCTTCAAGTTTCTGGTCGCTTCCTGGTCGCGTAAACGGATGACAATCACTGATTTCTCTTTTAGTAGTTGAATTTTTTTTACAAAGTACACAACATTTTCTTGTCAGTATAATTGCGCTCACGTGGGAATTTAAAATTATGTTTTGCATCGCTTAGTTTTTGTGAATTTATGTAAATAGAATTTTAAGGAATTTTTAGGTCTAGCTTTTTTTCTTTACTTTTCTAACGTGTCTTGCTGTATGCAAAATAAATATTTATTAGTAACATTCATTTGTGCAAAATTTCATTGAACGGCATTTTGCCATTATTGAGATTTTGATAATTTTCTTTTTATCGATGAACAAAGTTGGGAGGAGTGTGGCAATCCCTTAAAAGCTTCCAAATTTGGCCCCATTTCCAATGGAAAGTTTTTCCCCCAAATATCATATTCCCAATATGAGCAAGTTATCGCTGGTTCTATTCTTTAACCCTTTCCTCCATATATACGCATTTTTACACATGCATGTGCGACCAGTGCAGATCCAAATCACACTGGGCGGTCTGATCAGGATCTGAACTGGTCGCATTTTGGTCAGAAATAACATATTAACGAATAAAAAAGAGAACAGTTTAGCACAGATGTGCCGGCTGATCTGGATCTAAACTGTTTGCCCATGCAATAAAGGTGTATCTATGGAGGAAAGGGTTAAATTTGTGCTTGTGTATTTCAAACTTAAGTTAATGTGCGAATTAATACCATTGTTATGGAGTTGTAAAGTTGAGCTTATTTGTGGAAAATGATGTCGTTTTGTTGTAAAGACCTATTTGCTTACCAAGCATTTTGCATAAATTAAGCCTAGGTTGTGAAAATTTGTAACAAAATTACATTAAATTTATAATAAAATTAATGCTTTTTCTAAAAATGGCATTAACTTAAAATGCCAAACATCACTTAAGACATATTTTTTTCCATTACCTGTCCTAAATAGAGTGGAACCCCACTATTAAAATCTCTGGGAGTGTGCAATAGTGGTATGATAAGTGGGTGTTTTTTATTTCGAGGTGAAATTTGTAACAAGGGACATTGAAATTATTATCTTATCAGCGAGATGGTCTTAACCCTTCACTCCATATAAACACATTTATTGCATGTGCGACCAGAGCATGTGCCATCTGATCACAATCTACCATGTTCACATTTTGGTAAAAAAATAACCTTATCAATCAGAAACCCAACAATGCAAATGCTGATCAGATGGCCCAGATGTGCCAGAAGATCTGGATCTACATTGTTCCCCCTTGCCATAAAGGCATATATATAGAGAAAAGGGTTCATAAGGGGTTTTACAGTACAGACCCTTCTAGAACTTCTGCAGACTAAGAGCTAAAAATAACTTACACATTCCCTGGGCCCGTCATGGTTGTACAGGTTTCGCTCTTACAGAACTCGGATATCACACCATACATTAGATTTACATGGCTAAAGAACGACACAGCTGAAATCACATGAAATACATTTTAATTATACAAAAATTTCAAAAGTTTACCCGTTTACACGAAATAAAGGTAAAATTGGAATACTGTCGAAATTGCCAATTCATTCAGAAATAAAGGTTCTAGACCCAGCATTAAGGCTGTATGTTAATTAACCTTTTGCTTTGTTGTGAAGCCCAGCTAAACACCCCTATATTGACTTAAGGCCAAGTTTTATAAACCTAATATCAAGACCCAGCACCAACCCTTCCGCCCACTGTTGTGTGAACACCAAGCACATTATACCCCTGCTGTTTCTTGGGGCCCAGCATCTATCCCCTGCTGTGTCTGAGGCTAAATCGAAACAAATTATATGACAAAGAAACCCCAGCCCCTGGCTATTATTCTTCTTTTCTGGATTTCAAACTGCACTAAGCGAAACCATGTCTTCGAGGAACTGGAATTATTCCATATTAAATTGGTGAAATATATTAAGTTAGACCTGTCATATTAAATATTTTCTTAATGGCATTCATAGCTGAACTGTATTTAAACATTTTACTGTGTATTCTCATTTAAAATATTTCTCACTTATACGGTCTGTACACCTTCATACCTCTTTACCCCAAGGGATATAGCTGTTTTTCCATGGGCCTGCAGTGTAGATCCAGATCAGCCGGCACATAAGTGATATCTAATAAGGATCTACACTGTTTGCTTTCAGATTCATAAATGCCATCTGATCTAAATTTACACTGGTCGCACACGTGAGAAAACCAGTATATATATATACACTGCAGACTCGTTATAACGCGCTTCGTTTAGATCCGCGCTCCATTATAACGCGGTCGTCCCATGGATCCCCTATTTTTTTTTCTAAGTCCATTTTTTACCATGAAACGGCAAAAAATCGAAACCGGAAGTCATTTTTGATCGTAAAACGGCAAATAAATCGAAACCGGAAGTCACAATTGTAACATGTATATAAGTGACGCACACATTTTATCCCTAAAACAACCGTGTTTTAACACCTTTCCCAGTGACAGATATCAGCCCGAGGCAAACTTGTGAATGCTTACTTACTGTTTATCATTGATCCATTACTAAATTCGATTGTCTCTATAATTATCACATAATCCGCACAATTCAGAAAGAAACAAAAAAATATTCCCAATCATGTTTTAAACCTGTCGGTAGTTCATTGATGTACATTTTGCTTTGATCCGCCTTCCTGTTAATTTCATGAATGTTGCATTTTTGACTATGGAGGTAAACAGCGATAATATCTGTCAATGAAATGCGACTTCAAAGAAAAATGTTGGCTCGTATCGAGACTGTGATGTTTTGTCGGCTCTGCTATGAAATCGTTTGATCTGCAAGAAGTGTGTACGTGACATTTGGCATTTTTTAGCTGGTTTAAGTTGGTTGATGATGCAATAATACTGAAATATTATACTGGAGATAAAATTAGGATGTAATTTATAAATTATGGAATATGTTCACGATGGTTAGTGTTTTAATATTTATTTTACATTTATGTTCGTAAATGTCAGAGTTTGTGTCATAAAAAAATAATATATTTCTGCAGGCATCTAAACAAACTAGATATACGGTCTTTAATTCCATTACAACAATTTAAAAGGCCGATCCGATTTTGATCTTGGTGTTATTAGTCAGTCTCTTGCCGTTTTGCTTTTTTATTTGAAATTTGGTAATTGTATGTCTTGTAAGAAATATTATTTGTCGAGTACAGTGTGGGGAATCATGATGTTACGTGGAATTATGCATAATCTCGTTAGTTGTGTATTAGGTAGTATATTTGCGCGGGAAAATCGGGTCATGTATTTTTCGCGGGAAAATTGAGACATGTATTTTGTGCGGGAAAATATAACGCGGTTTCACTTATTAACGCGGTCGGGATGATGGACCCGCAATACCGCGTTATAAAGAGTCTGCAGTGTATATATAGAGAGAGAGAGAGAGAGAGAGAGAGAGAGAGAGAGAGAGAGAGAGAGAGAGAGAGAGAGAGAGAGAGAGACAGACAGAGAGAGAGAGAGAGAGAGAGAGACAGAGAGAGACAGAGAGAGACAGAGAGAGACAGAGAGACAGAGAGAGTAAATGGGCTGCTTACCATGTGTGGCTAGCCATTCATTTTGATCTAGATATTCTGGGAGAGAGACTAGTTTGTAGAAATCTGTATTTACAATACGCTCTTGCACAAATTGAGCTTCTAGATATTGCCTGTGCTCGTCTTGTAGTGGCGGGGTCGGGGAATCTTTGTCTTTTCTTTTCCCCTTCCTGCAACAAGAACAAGCATTGCAACTTGAATGACTACACATAACAAATGTCTACACACAAAGGAAGAGACAAAAGATGTCAGTGTGTTTGTTATACCATCTTCAGAATGGAGCCAGGGCTGTCAGTGAAAGAATGCCATTGTGCAACAACTTGGCATCAAATCACGGCTGTCATTCTTTTGCATTGATGACTTATGTAACGTATTTCATAAAAACAGTTGCAAGTAAATAAACATAAGGTCAAACCAGACAAATGCTTACAGTTATTTTTTAACTATTACTCTGTATATTAGAGAACTTGCAGATTAAAAAAATGTTTAATTATCACAGGATTTTCTGGTTAAGTTTTAATTTTTCAGCAAACTGTAAACACAACCCAAAACAGTGTACACTTGTCATGACAAAATAAAAATGGCTGTCATTTTTCTAACATCGCAAGCAACTTGAAAGTTTTTCCATTTTTCTTCTATGTGTAGTCATTTCAAGAAATTTCCACTGTACCATAAACTGTAATTACAGTGAAACCCCTCTATTACGGACACCTAAGGGAATGAGGGAAAGTGTCCTTAATAGCAGGTTGTCCTTAATTGTGGGTTTGAATCATAAAGAAGAGAAAATGTCTGTTCTTTAAAAAATTGCCCATAATACCAGGGTGCCCGTAATATCGAGTGTCCGTTATGAGGGGTTTTACTGTATTATATAATATTTAAAAAGTATGACATTTCGGCTTATAGACAATGGTTAAAAGCTGCAAGTAAGAAATCTTCAGCAGCACGCATATATGCCTAAACTGCAAGCTCCAGGTTAATACTCCATTCCCAAATAAAATTAAATGCGAGATTCATATAGAAAGGGTTAAGCTTCGCTTAATTCTTAAAAGTTTTTGTAAACTTGTTTATTAAATTTAATTTTTTTATTATTTGACAACTCGTGCCAGATCCTAAATTTGTTGTTGTTCTGTCTTCTTTTATTCAGTCATATAAATATAAGGTAAGCGTTTTAACGACGAGTCAAAAAGTAAATCTTCCTCGATTTGACTAAGCTTCTCATTAAAGACCTGCCGGTGTGATTCATTGCAATAAAGTACACCCAAATCTGGTTTGTAAATACCGCATTTTACAAGGACTAAAGTTGAATTACCTCTAAACTTTTACATTTCAATGCGGCTGATTACCGTCCGATTGCAAATCAATAGTAAACAACACTCATCAAGGATACAAAATATATGCTTCCAGCAAAAGTTTCGTCACAACTTATTATTTTTTTATGTGTCGTATTAAATAATTATGTCCATCTTATCTGATCATCTGAAGTTGGACCCTTGGTAAATGCTAATGACCTTTGTAGAAAAGAACAAACAAGTATGTATAAAATCAAGTAAATTGTGACTTGACATTACAAGTAAATTGCTTCAATGATCTTAAAAATATTGTGACAAACGAAATAGAATATCAGCTCCTAATTAAGGAAGTGAAAGTATTATTAAACTTTTAAATTTAAATTTCTTAAAAAAACAATCCATTATTTTTAATTTTGTTCAGATCTTTATTGCGTACTTTACCAAATTACTTATGTTTGCTTGGCTGTACTTAACTTATTCCTTGAAGTATATGTTTTAATTTGGAACAGTTTTATAACCATATTTAGCAAATAAAGTTTCCAGATGAAAGAAAAAGCATATCTGATTTACTTACCGTCTTACAAAAGACTGCTATGATTCACTTTCTTGTAGTGTAATATCAATTTCATCCTTTTACATTTTCAGTAAAAACAAATTGTATGGGGTTAACTAGCGGACTTTTGCAGTATTTTACATCTTATATTAATGTGTTGCACAACAACAAAATGGGGATTATTTACTTTGCAGGGGTGGATCAAGAGGGGGTTTAATAGAAATTAGCAATTAACATGTTATAAACCAAAGACTGCCGAAAGGAAACCCTCTTTCTGGAAATCTTGCATCTAACCCAGACTTTGTAATAAGTATAGATCCATATCGAACTACAAACTTAAATGGTTCGAAAGGTTCTAAATTGTTTTCTAGATGCATTAGAAATGCTTCTCTGACTGAATAAAGATGTACCGGCATAACTGGATCAACCCTGGGTGGATATAGGATATAAGCCATTATCCCCAAAGTGTTAACACTTGTGATAAAAGGATTGACCAAAGATAAATAACCCGTTACTCAATATATATATGCATTATAACACATATGCCAATATTGTAGATTCAGATCAGCTGGCAGATCCATGCCATAGATCTGGATCTGCAGTGGTCACAGCACAGTAAGTAATAACTTGAATCTAAAAGCGAACAGTGTAGATCCTGATCAGATGCCACAAATGAGCCAGCTCATCTGAATCTTCAATGGTCGCACATGCATTTAAACATCTGTATATGAGGCGCGCCACGGGAAAAGGTACCTTTGGGAATTTGGCGTCAATCCTTGAAACGACGTCATAAAGTTGAGCAGACGACATTAATTATTATGCAATTCGCGGTAAAAATACCATTTTATTGTTAAAATGTGTAACAAAATAACTGTTTTGTTATGAGAAAATAATAGAAATTTGAAAGTTCTTTCTAAATATAGTAACAACAAAAATGACACAAAAAAGTCCCGAAGGTACCTTTCCCCGTGGCGTGCCTCATTTAAACATCTGTATATGGAATACAAGATATTAAAATTTAATCTGCAAGAATACAAAAGGATATTGCCCTAGTCTGGCTAGAAACCAGGGGTTGACATAACCTTATACCCTTGGTTTGGTTTATACAGAATATTCTCACAATGTGAACCCAAATAAAAACCAGTCAATGAGTGCACTGACTGGAGAAGTGTCCATGCCCTATGAATGTTGTATGAATTTGGCAAGGAGACAAAGATTGTTATATTCTGTAAGCTAGACCATTCAAACTAGATCCAGATATAACTACATTGTGTTTGCCTTTTGTGTGAATAAATAGTATAATACATTAGGAAGCATGTCTGACATGCTATTTTATGTTGAATTAAAGGTTTCTACATGCATAGTCATATACTGCTTTTTTCTAAAGCCTTTACCCCCATGTGCCACCTATGCAAATCCAGATCTGTCTTACAAATTCGTGTCATACTTGTTGCTTATCAATAGATCAGGCTTTATATTCATGCAAGTCATATACTGTTTTTTCTAAAGCCTTTATCTCATAGGATAGGGCTCATATTTAATGGTTGACCAGTGTAGATCCAGATCAGCCTGCAAATCTGTGCCGTCTGATCATGATCTACAGTGTTGGCTTCTTATGCATCTAAAAGCAACAAGCATGGTACTGATAAGACTGCATGTGAAGGCAGATCTGGATCTAAATTGGTAGAACATAGGATAGAATCTGTATCCGTATTAACCCTTCGCTCCAAAGTAATTAGCTGTTATCCATGGTTTGAACAATGTAGATCCAGATCAGCTGGGACATCTGTGCCATCTGATTTAGGGATCTACACTGTTCCCTTTTATTTTTATTTTGTTATTTTTTACCAATATGTGACTGGTGTAGATTTAGATTAGATGGCACTAATGTTATGGCTGATCTGGATCTACACTGATAGCACATGGGACATAATCTGTTTCTATGGAGCGAAGACATATTACACTTACCCTGCAACATAGCCATAATGAACGAGTTTTCTTTGAATTTGGCTAAGTCTATTCATAATTCACAGTGGAGTGTGACACAGTTTGTGCTTGCCAGTCAGTACATAGGTCACATGTACAAAACTTATTTTGCAGCAATATGGAAAATTCTCAACACAACTAAAGGACATTTAACTATCTTTATCACTTCTTTACTTTGGACAAATGGCAATGTTTTCATAACATATACATTTTCATGACAAGTACACTTGCTTTGAAATATATTTAAATCCGCATACTATATATTTAAACCAAAAACCGTCTCCATAGGAGTGAAAAACACATATACAAAACAGTCTGCAGTTGACATTTATAAATCCTATTTAACTATTTGCATTTTTTCTCCGTAGTTAGAATAAGAACAAACAGTTCTGGTTATTCCTTAAACAGCATGTCTTTAAGGTTTGATACCAAAAATGGTTAGTTCCTAAATATAAACACTTTTTTCTAGCACATTTATCCGAATTTGCACCTATTAAAAAAGTTCACTAGAACCACAAGGATACAGTGTACTGCTAAATTTTTTACTGTTAGTAGTTTTATGCAATACTAGTGTACTGGTGCACAAGCCCGCGCAATAAGTGTATTTCAAAATCATTAATTTTCTATACTTAGATGAAATCGGCAGATAGTTTGTCATAAACATGAGTATAATATACACTAAAATCACACGCTCTACTTCCCATTTACTGCAAACATGTTACTGTTTATTTCAATTAAATCTTTAAGCAATAAATTAACGCTTCACTCAAAAATTATTATTTTCACAAGGAGCGAATAGTTTAGATCCAGATCTACTGGCTCATCCATGCCATCTGATCTGGATCTGCACTGGTAACATCTTGTCAGAAATAACCTAGTGAATCTAAAAGGAAACAGTGTAGATCCTGATCAGACACCAAAAGATGTGCCAGCTGATCTGGATCTACACTGTTCGCCCAGGCAATTAAGATATATCTATTGTGTAAAGAGTTAAAATCTGAATTTATCAACAGCGTAGCGAACATTGTAGACCCTGATCAGACTGCACAGATGCATAGGCTGATCTGGGTTCTACACTTGTTGCAAATGTGACAATGCTGTGCATAAAACTTAAAGTGTTAATAACTGACGATTACTGACTTGGAGACTAAGTTATTAATAACAAAATACTGCATGAGTCATAAAATTACATTTCATATCGTATGACTGGTGTCATTTAATCAGCGGTGATTAACCGATTAATTCCTAATATTAGCGATTAATCTACTCGCTTCTGACCGTAGTCTGGATTACCATGATTTTTTTGTTTCCGTGCCAATTTATCTATCCTCGATTAGTACGCCTATAATATTATTAGTTGTCACCTACCAAATAAGAAACAGTTAATTATAAACCCTCGATTTGCAATCATACTTTATTTGTCACCTCCTAAATTAGAAACAAATAATTATCCTTTGCCACATTACTGAAACTAAAACAAACTTCTAACATAACACTGCAGATTTCTTTTTCTTTTTTTCTTTCTACATTGTAAATAGTATAGTTTTCAATTATAATGATTTATAATAGAAAATAATTATTACTGTCGGGTCAAACACAAGATTTCCAGAAAAGGGGTT
Organism: Corbicula japonica; assembly: GCA_038501625.1. NCBI lineage: Eukaryota > Metazoa > Mollusca > Bivalvia > Venerida > Cyrenidae > Corbicula > Corbicula japonica. The sequence goes on from JAZAYU010000151.1 coordinate 283,167, forward strand.
TGTTTGGGGCAGTCTAAGGGTAGTTAAAAAATAATTTCTAACATTCTGGCCAAAATGCCCGTGAAGATTTAATATTGCTGCCTAAAAACAGGCTTCAAGCAACCCCACTATTAAAACCCCCTGGATCCACTTCTGACTTTAAATGCCATATCTGTTTTTTTTATGTCTTGACAGCCATAAACTTAATTATTTTTCTCAATTCGCAATCTTCCCTAAAACAAACTTTTGAAATTTTATCTTGTGTTCTATAGTGCAAATTCATATTGGAAAATTTTGTTTGATATTAGATCTTGCAATAAAACTGAAATGCTGTTTAAGGTATAGTTTGAAGCTACGGAATGAACAATATTATTCCATCCACATTCAGCCATAATATTTTATCAGTTTTATAATAGAAGGAAAATTACTGGTGTTTTGTCAGAAGTTCGATATAATATAATGTGTGCCAGATTCAGACTGGCTGACTTAAAATTAATTAAATCTGGTTAATAAGTAGGTTCATTGGAAAAAGGGAGTGGACTGTTTAGTATCGAAGGCACTTATTTAACTCTTTCCTCCATATATATGCATTTTTACGCATGTACGGCCAGTGTAGATCCAGATCAGATGGCACATCCAAGCCTTCTGATCAGGATCTGCACTGGTCACATTTTGGTTAGAAATAACCTAATAAATAAAAAAAGCGAACAGTTCCCAAGCAATAATGTATCTATTGAGGAAAGAGTAAAGTATAGAAGGCACTTATTTAAACCGATACTGCATGGAATATGGCTAAGTAGTAATTATTTTCCCATGGGTGAAAAGTGTAGATCCAGATCAGGTTGAACCTTCGCTGTTGGATTTATTAGGTTATTTCTGACCAAGAAGCGACCAGTGCATATTGTATGCCTCCCTAATTTACATAAAAAGGGCAATAACTCTGAAAGATTTAACAATATTTTCTGCTCTTAAGTGGTACAAATTTGAGTGAAAAATGAAACCTGTTAATACCTAATTTTTTACCTAATTAAAAACAAATTAATTTAAACAGTACTACATTATAAATGTTAACCAACAGATGTTTCTTCCCAATTTAATTGTGTCTCTTATCAGGCACAATGCATTTTTTGTGTCTCTTATCAGGCACAATGCATTTTTTGTGTCTCTTATCAGGCACAATGCATTTTTTGTGTCTCTTATCAGGCACAATGCATTTTTTGTGTCTCTTATCAGGCACAATGCATTTTTTGTGTCTCTTATCAGGCACAATGCATTTTTTGTGTCTCTTATCAGGCACAATGCATTTTTTGTGTCTCTTATCAGGCGCAATGCATTTTTTGTGTCTCTTATCAGGCACAATGCATTTTTTGTGTCTCTTATCAGGCACAATGCAATTCTGGTAAAGAAACATCTTGTTGTAGAAGTTCCTGAAAGTTTAACGAGCAAGTCTCGGAAGATTTTGTGCTTTTAACTTAATTGAAAAAATCACAAACTTTTGGCCTGCAAGCAATTCCATTGTGTATATCAAATGGAAAATTAAAGCTGGAACAAAATAGTAAATACAAAATTTCCATTTCTTGCAAGCAGTCAAATCAATCAAGAGGGCAGCAGATCATTTAATCACAATTAATTCTCAGCATTTTTTCCTTTCTCGTTTTGTGAATCAGCTAATCGCAGTTCATCCCTTTACTCCATATATACTGGTTTTATCGCATGTGCCAAAAGAGTAGATACAGATAATCTAGCACATCTGTGCTGTACGATCGGGATCAACACTGTTTGCTTCTTTGTCAGAAATAATCTACAATGAATCTAAAAGCAAACAACGTAGATCCTGTTCAGACAGCATTTCTGTATCAAGGTTCACTTTGAGATAAAACAGTAGCACAGGTTTGATAAAGCTGTTTCACCATATTTAGCAGAACAGTTTTACCATTTAAAGTGAAACCTCCATATGGGGCGCATCACGGGAAAAGGTACCTTCGGTCATATTTTGTGACATTTTAGTTGTTACTATATTTAGAAAGAACTTTCAATTATCTATAAATTTTTCATTACTAACAAGTGTTTTTCTTACACATTATGACAATAAAGAGATATTTTTTACGCGAAATGCATAATAATCAATGTCGTCTGCTCATCTTTATGACGTCATTTCAAGGATTGACGTCAACTGTCAGAAGGTACCTTTTCCCGTGACGCGCCCCATATTAAGGTTACCTCTAGGACTGGACCAGAGTGGTCTTTGAATAGGGGTGCTCTGTATTTTGGGGTTACAAAAATAGTTCGAAACTGAGACTTTAAAATTCTAATCTTAATATGGAGGTGGTTGTAATTTTGGAATGGACTTAATAAGGACTTTAACTGTATCCTCATCTGATTTAAACATTTCTTACTTGTGGAGTCATTCCCCAGCATATGGTCATTTCATTCATACTCAACACTTAGTAGATGCTTTGAAAATATTTCTTTATTGCTAAGCGAACTGTTGTGTAGATCTATCCAGACAAGCCAACACATTTGTGCCATCGGATCAGGATCTACACTGTTTTCTTTTAGATTCATTAGGTTATAACTGACCAAGATGTGACCATTGCAAATCCAGATCAGATGGCATGGATGTGCCAGCTAATCTTATCTACACTGTTCGTTCACATTTTAAAATGTATATATATGCCGTAAAGGGTAAATTCACTAGACTGGATTTGCCAGCCTGATCTGGATCTACCCTGATGGAAACTCCTAATACAATGTATACCGCAAGGTTTCAAACATACAACAGTAACGCTCACATGCAGATTTACATGTCTGTAATTATAGAGTATATGAAACTGCTACAGGTCAGATCAATATTAGCATCATACAACATTGTCTAAGACAAATATTGGTTTCTGATTTGCACCCAACATGTTGCCTCTGTGATATAATCAAACATTCTTTCAAAGAATCAGCATATGGTCTATAGCATGCGCCTACATTCATTTTCTTAACCTACATCAAAGTTACAGTGTCGGCAGAACCCTTTCCTCCATATTCACGCATTTTTACGCATGTGCGACCAGTGTAGATCCAGATCTGCCGGCACATCTGTGCTCAGGATCTGCACTGGTAGCATTTTGGTCAGAAATAATCTAAAGAATCAAAAAGCAAACAGTTTAGATCCTGATCTTAATCACATCCGTGCCATCTGATCAGGATCTACAAAAGTCGCACATGTATGCATAAAAATGGAGGAAAGGGTTAATGGATCTAAATAGTTCTTCAATTCCTTGGCATTACTTTCACTCATGTGCTGCCAAACATAAATGTCAAATTTCACTCCCTTCTTGCGTTAGTTTTTATTACCATCTTGCCTTAGCATACTTGTAAAATTTTACTCACATGTTGCCTTGGCATACATGTAAGAATTCACTTCCATCTTGCCTTAGCTTACATGTAAAATTTTACTCCCATTTTGCCATAGCATACAAAAAAGATTTCACTCCCATCTTGCCTTAGCATGCATGTAAGTTTTCACTACCATTTTGCCTTAGCATACATATATGATTTCACCCCATCTTGCCTTCATTTTGCCTCAGCAAACAGATTTCACATCTTACCCTAGCATACATGTAAAGTTTCACTCCCTTCTTGCCTTAGCATAGAAAATGTCTCATGGCTTAGCCTAGACCCTTTCCTCCATATACAGGGGTTTTTTGGCATGTGCAAACACTGTGTAGATCCAGATAAGGCCCCCCACATCCATGCCATCTGATCTTGATCTACACTGCTTGCTTCTTGGTCAGAAATAACCTTATCAATTTAAAATCAAAAAGTGCAGATCCGTGCCATCTGATCAGGATCTGCACTGGTCGCTTTTTCGTCAGAAACAACTTAATAAATCAAATAGCGACCAGTGCAGATACTGATCAGACAGCACGGATGTGCCGTATGATCTGGATCTACACTGTTCGCCCATGCCATAGAGGTTTGAATATGGAGGAAAGGGTTAAAAACACTTGATAATTTTGCCTGACAAGTGACCAGGCACTTTAACATTTAAATTAATGGCAAAACTATGGAGGTAAAATTAAAGAAGACCTGACCTGGCTGTTTTATTTAAATTAAACTTGTTTTTATCAGTAAAAGTGTAACACAAAACCCCTGCAGTCAAACTAACAAGAAAAACTTGATCAACAACTATACTTAAATGGCAATAAACCTTGAAAATAACATCAATGAGTTTACTTCATTAACCCTTAGAAACTCCATATATTTGCCTTTTTACGTGTGTGCCACCATTTAACCCTTTCCTCCATAGATACACCTTTATTGCATGGGTGAACAGTGTAGATCCAGATCAACCGGCTCATCCAAAATGCGACCAGTGCAGATCCTGAACAAACAGCATGGATGTGCCGGCTGATCTGGATCAACACTGGTCACACATGTGTAAAAATGCGTATATATCCATGGAGGAAAGGGTTAAGACATTTATGCCATCTGATCAGGAACTGCACTGTTCGTTTTAGGTCAGAAATAACCTAATAAATCAAAAATCGAACAGTGCAGATCCTGATCAGGAGGCAGAGTCTGATGTGCTGGCTGATCTGGATCTACACTGTTTGCCCATGCCATAAAGGCATGTAATATGAAGAGAAGGGTTGACTCTCAACAAATAGTAAACCAGGCAGACTATGTGCTACTGCAATAAGTAATAGTGATTTATCAAAGAAAATTTAATTACATTTTATAATAATTAATTTTAGTTTTGATTTATTACAAACATTTTATACTAATTAATTTTAGTTTTGATTTATTACAACAATAAACAAAATTTTAACATTTTTTCAAGTTCATTTAAAGGGGCTTTGTCAATTATCGGAAATTTACTCTGAACGATGATGCATGTGGGCATTTTTCAATAATGTTAATTTTTTTCCAAGTTCTAAAGATTTGATTTCCATTAACATTTACCCTACAACTTAAAATCTCTTTGCTTTGATATAAACTTCATAAATCATTTTTTATTTTTTGTACCGTTAAATTTGTCAAGATGTTTGTACTAACAGTACCGTGCAAACATCATGAATGTGTCCTCAGACACTGATGCCCCCACTGCTGCAACAAATTTGTAATAACAAAGGGCCATAACTCTGGTAAAAATTGTCTCAGGAAAAAATCCTTTCTTTACAATCATCTACCCATCCTGCTCGGTCATCTGTGCAACTTTGAAAGAAATCAGCCTTAAAGTTTAGGAGGAGTTGATGACACAAGATTTGGGGATGTACATGTGCACATACGGACAGATGAGTGCAATTCTATATGCCTCCGACTTTCTGGGGGCATAAAATTATTAATTAGCACTATTTTTTACGCAAGTCGATAACCTATTAGCGCTCAAGGACAATCTTCTACTCCGTAGCAGAGAAAACATTCAATTCATGTTCACAGAGGTGTTTTAGTAAATAATTAACACTTTTTGGTGCTATTAACATTATGTTGGGTGCTTCAAGGGAAAATGCGTTTTCAGGGAAATAAACTTTATTTCTTGAAATGATGTCTTAAAGTTGAGCTGGCTACACGTGCTTATTATGCTTTTCGGGGTAAAAGTAAAAATAATATATGCAACAAAAGATCACCTATTAACTATGAAGAAAATAATAGGTAATTGTAAGTTCTTTGACAATATGGTATCAACTTCAATGTTCACCTTTTCCCCCATGTCACATTTGTGACCAATGTGACCAATGTAGACCCAGATCAGCCAGCAAATCCTTTGAATCTGATCTGGGTCTACATTGTTTTACGTGTATTTATTAAATTTCTGAAAACATCTCATTAACAATGAACCTGACTTAAACAGAATATAAGGCAAAGTTAAAGCATAAACTTAAACATGCAAATTCAGATCTGGATCTAAAATGATCTCAAATATCCAATAACAATTTAAATACAAAACATCTACTTACCAGAAATTGAACACAAATAGCATGCCAGTCGTCATGTTGGAGATTTCCTAATCCTTTTTAAGAAGTTCCAACCATTTACACTATTAAACTAGTCAAAACTAATTTCAATTTTTTTCCTTTTTAAAATGCAGTTTACAAAGTATCCACTTCAGTTTGCTTTCCAGTTAAATGACACTGTTCAAGTAATTATCAACAGAATCACTATCTCCTCACAATAAAATGATTGTGCAATCACCAATAAACTTGATTTCTATTGCTTATTTGCATTAAATTGCACAGATTATAAAGTCTAGGTCATGTACCTGTATAATAGAGACGAAACATGTATCATTTTACTTCAATTACCATATTTCAGCTTCAATTACCCCCCCCCCCCCCCCAAGTATAAGAATATTCATTCAAAGATTCTTAACACTACCAGAACATTAAGCAAATCTCCTTTATCACTCTAGCCCTTTCTTCCATATATTATACACATTTTTTCGCATGTGCATCCAGTGTAGATCTGCCGGCACATCCCTGCCGTCTGATCAGGATCTGTTATGGTCACACTATGGTCAGAAATAACCTAATAAATCATTAGCGAACAGTGCAGATCCTGATCAGATGGCATGAATGTGCCGGCTGATCTGGATCTACACTGTCTGCCCACGCAATAAAGGTGAGTCTATGGAGGAAAGGGTTAGACAAGTATTTCACCCAGCACTTTTGTAATCTTTCCCATTTACTTCATATATATGCTTTTCAACGCGTGAGTGACCAGTGAAGATCTAGATCAGCTGGCACATCCATTTGACTGGTTACATCTTGATCAGAAATAACCTAATGGATATTAAAAGCAAACAGTGCAGATCACCAATGTGACGGCTAATCTGGATCTACACTGTTTGCCCATGCAGTAAAGTAATACTCATGGATTAAAGAATTAATACCACTGGTACAAATATTGACAATCCCCTTTATAACCCTTTCCTCCATAGATATACCTTTGGTACCTATCGTGCCTTCTGATCAGGATCTAAACTGTTTGCTTTTTGATTTGTTAGGTTATTTCTGACCAAAATGCAACCAGTGCAGATCCTGCAGTGGATCTACACTGGTCACACATGCGTAAAAAAGCATATATATGGAGGAAAGGGTTAATTCCATAGGAGTTAAACCACTACTACACCAAGCCCTCAATTCATTCACATATTCTTTATACTGCTAGTACTTCCACAACAGTTACAGGAACAATCCTAAGACTGACTGACTGACTGACTGACTACAGGTATGGTATTGATCTGACCACACAAGATCAGATATGATACAATGACTCTACAACCATCATCAACTAGTATATAATCACCTCAGGGCCATCCTTAAGAAAATTGTGTTTGCAGCTGCCCCAAGTTTGGTTACCGGTACTAGGATCGTTACCTTTAACCCTTTCCTCCATATTACCTTTATGGCATGGGCGAAGAATTTAGATCCAGATCAGCCGGCACATCCCTGCCTTCTGATCAGGATCTGCACTGTTCGCTATTTGATTTATTAGGTTATTTTTTACCAAAGAGCGACCAGTGCAGATCCTGATCAGACGGCACAGATTTGCTGGCAGATCTGGATCTACACTGGACGCACAGACGTAAAAATGTGTATATATGGATGAAAGGGGGCAAGTGTGTGAAATCATGCTCTAGAGAAATAAAACCATGTTTTAGAATCTTTCAACTGTGCAAGTTATTACTCATTGTCATTGTCACCTTCTTTGCCAATATTTATGCCCACTAACCATAACTCATCAATATTTGCTGATTCAATTATATTTAATGACCACAATGGTAGTTTTATTTTATTTTACTATGAATGCTTTGAAAATGTATCATATCAATGATTCTCAACTTTCAAAAACCCAATTGGACATCAGAACAAAACTGACTATTCATTGATCAATACCAGTCCCTGTCCGTGTTCCTGATTTTTTCTCAAATATTGAGATTTTTACTGAAATTTACTGCATTTATCCTTAATTAAATGGTTTATAAATGTCACTTTCTTAAGTTGCAAATAGAAAATAAAATCTCTAAGACTACCTATCTTTCCACCTCAAGTTCTTGGAAAAGCAACTGCAAACAAACCATTTTCGAGTTGGCCTAATCCAATTGTAAGACAAAAGATAGCTAATAAAGCTATTCTATTTATTTATTAGTAATGTGTGAGTTAACCCTTTCCATGCATCTAATCACTCTGACCTTGATCGTCTGTTCACTTCTAAAGCAAAGTTTACGGAAGAAGATCATAAAACTAAGATTGAAGACAAGTCATAAATCTCAAGCATCCCATTGGCTGAAATGGAGACCAGTGAATACCAGTCCTATATCTCAAGCATCTGATTGGCTCAAATGGAGACCAGTCTATACAAGTCTCAAATCTGGTCCTAAGGTTATAAAACTGAGCATGGAAACCAGTCTCAAATCTCAAGCATCTGATTGGCTGAAATGGCGACCAGTCACCATTTCAGCCAATCAGATCCTTGAGATTTGCGACTGGTTTCCAATCTCAGCTTTATAACCTTCAGCCCTGTGCCCAAGATCATAAAACTAAATCTGGAGATCAGTCTAATCTCAAAACTTAGTTTCATGATCTTGGGCCCGGGTCTGCAGATTGAGTTTCATGATCTTGGGCACAGATCCTGATCAAGCTGCAAGGATACACATGGAATATAAGCCGTTTCCATGGAGCATGGGCTTCAAACAGAATGCTAAAGCTCCTTTTGGAGCCGATATTGTAAGTTAACTAAAAGTTCAGAAAGGATCAGGGTCTAGCGTAGATAAACCCTAGGAAAGTATTTAATTAACCTAAAATGGATCTACACTGGCTACTTAATGAATCAAAAAGCAAACAAGTGCAGATCCTGATCCTGATCAGATGGCATGGATGAGCCAGCAGATCTGGATCTTCACTGTTCACCTATGGCTGACAGACATATCCCATGAAGCAAAGGGATAATTAACAGGAAATTGAAAATGATTCCGATCAAGAGCAAGAAATTCTGTTTTGGTTTAACCCTTTCCTTTATTGCTATGGCAAACAGTTTCGATCCAGATCAGCCGGCACATCCGTGCCGTCTGATCAGGATCTAAACTGTGCCCTTTTTGTTTCATTAGGTTATTTCTGACCAAAATGCGACCAGTGCAGATCAAGATCAGAAGGCATGGATGTGCTGGCTGATCTGGATATACACTGGTCTCACACACATAAAAATGCATATATATCAAAGGGATAATTAACAGGAAATTGAAAATGATTCCGATCAAGAGCAAGACATTCTGTTTTGGTTTAAGCGGGAGAAGATTTCAATTAGGCCAAAAAACAGAAGCCTATTACAGATAAATAAACACTACATAAGCCTGGTAAAAAACCAGTTGATGTGGTAACAAAATAATCTGTAGAATATAGTCCAGTAATAAACACAGTGTGCTACATTCACCCTTTAATTCATGTGACACGGCTCATATCCCAAAAGCAACCAGTAGATCCAGATCAGATTATGTATGCTTTCAATTTAATCTTATAATTTCTGACGAAGAAGCCCTTGAATGCCTGGGAAAGTATTAATAAGAAAATAATATGAAGCCCTGAACTGGAAACAGTGACTTTTGAGACATTTGCTGTCAATGTAGACCATGTCAGCCAAATGTACAACCAGTGTAGATTCACATATGCCTGCACATTCATACAGTCTGGTAAGGATCTACACTGTTCGCTTCTTGGGTAAGAAATAACCATATGAATCTAATATTGTTAATCCTGATCAGACTTCAAAGATCTACATATTAACCCTTTCCTGTACAGATACACCTTTATTGCTAGGGCGAACAGTTAAGATCCAGATCAGCCGGCACATCCGTGCCGTCTGATCAGGATCTAAATTGTTCGCTTTTTGATTCATTAGGTTATTCCTGACCAAAATGCGACCAGTGCAGATCCTGATCAGACGGCACGGATGTGCCGGCTGATCTGGATCTACACTGGTCGCACATGCGTAAAAATGCGTATGTATCGAGGAAAGGGTTAATCTTCACTGGCTGCACATGGAATAAAGCCATAGAGTAAAAAGTAACTAAACATAATTAATGATCCTATTAAAATTTTCAAAAATACATATCACCCTTTCAAAAGACAAACCACAATTATTAAAAAATCCAAATTCAACAAATTATTTCATGTTAACTATTCCAACTTTTACACTTTTCAATGCTGAAACAAGCATCCCAAATAAATAAACCGAACTGTTGACAAACGTATAATGAACCCATTTGTTTTAATTACTCTTTAGTAGGCCACAAGATAAATGTCCATGAAGAGCTATTATTGTCGGAAATGAGAATACATCAAACCAGAGTGACTGACTCGGCCTAACTGACAAGTGCCCTATGACAGATGTAAACTAGTTCACATATACACCATTCTTACATGATCACTTGGCAAAGACAATAGGTTACATATACAACATCAGCTGATGCTTGTAGCACCTGTCAAATTGCAGGTCATACAATAATTCAACTTAATGTAGAACATACAGACAAAGCCAAAATAGCCTGTTGTATGCATAATTTTGAAGTCTGCAGGTCATACAATTATACAGGGATTTCCACAGATGCTGATTCTTGCATTTTGATGCAAGCTAATTTAAAACTTTCAAATTTGACACCGCCTGATTCTGAGCTTGGGGTGATTTTGATGCAGGAGAATTTAGGAAAAGAGATCAAATTTTGCTAGAATAAAGATAAATATTGTGTCTATTGCATTTCAAAGATGACAGAAATACTTATTTGACCCTTGAAAATATATTAAAATGAAGTTAAAGCAGTTTTAAAAGTAGTAAAAATCAATTAATACAAGATGTAATTTCAAAGATCTGATTCTGATAATGACCCCTTAAAATCTTCCACAGGGGTCAGATGACCCCTTGTTTTCAAAAGCTTTTGAAATCCCCATAATACAACTTAATGTAGAACATACAGACAAAGCAAAAAATGGCTGTTTTACATGTATACACAATGGAAGTATATAATTAATAGGACATGACTTTATCAGATAATGTAATTTTGCAATATTGTCTAACTGTACAGAAGCTATCTCTCCTGGATTTTGCCCCAGGTTCATTAATGATAGATAATAGAATGCATCACATGTGAACAAGGCCAAATACATGTAGATCTTTCTCATCTTGTTAGGGGAGGAGGGGAGGGAGGGGGGAGTCGAAAGATTCCTTTAATAAATTTAGCGACTGTTACGACTAAAAAACTGGCATGTTCCTGAACACCAAGTATAAGGACAACAATCATACCTTTTTTTGGTGGGGGGAGGGAAGAGAAGATCGGGGAAGGAGCTGGACCCTTCAGTGGATTCACAAATATTAGGACTAGAAATTTACAACTGACACCAGGGCTGAAGGTTATCAAGCTGAGATTAGAAACCAGTCTCAAATCTCAAGAATCTGATTGGCTGAAATGGCGACTGGTCACCATTTCAGCCAATCAGATGCTTGAGATTTGAAACTGGTTTCCATGCTCAGTTTCTGGGCTCAATTATCATAATGCTTATACTTGGAACCTAGCTAGAATCTTACACAGATGATTGGTTGACATTGAGCTCAGTCTCAGAAACTGACCAATCAAAAGTCTGAGTTCTGAAACCAACCACTGATCTCAATTAAATGATCTCAAGACCCAGGGGAATGGGGGTGATGGGGTTATCAGAAATAGGTGACATGGAAAAATAAGAGCAGTGCATATGAAATTAGAATAATTTATATGCTGAGAAGTTTAACAGATTATCTGGACTTTCTGGGAAATTCTACTACACCTCCGTCCATCTACACACCCCCCTGGCAACCCCCTGCAACAATATAATAATAAATTATTGGCTATACTTTAAGCTGACATCAAAGATAAAATATTAAGTTCTCAACTGAAACTATTAATAATTCATGGAAAAAATCAGAATCGGAAATCCGTTTTCGACATGTTCAATAATTATGATATGTCAAAATAAGGAAATATCATCTTGTTTTTACTGTTTATCAACTCTTTTAAACAAAGAAATCTAAACAAAAATACCATGACGGATAGATCCAACTTGTTATAAATTTCATTGTCATACGGTCCTTCACTGTCAATTGTTCAACCTTCATGCAGATGTACTAAAATCAAGACTTAATTTATCATTAAACTAAATTGATATCAATATTTCCAATGATCATGAGTCATTAGTTCAGTACTTCCATGCACTTTAACTTTAGCAATAACCCCTTATGATCAGACCATGTGTTTCTTAAACCGCATACACACGCCTGATTTAGTTAAAGCTGATAGTAAATAAAACTATTACGAATGTAAACATTACCTTGTCATAAAAGGACTGTCATTGGTTTAAAATGGTGGGCTGGTGTAAATCTGACAATCCGATTGGTTAATTTCACTGTCTTCCATTTAAATCCTTTTAGAGGTTTGTAACAGTTATAAATAGATATACCAGCTGATGACCGCAGAGATTGATCATCTATAGTTTCAGTCATTGATCAGTATTACACCAGCAAATGAAATGATGCATAAATTTACTAATTTGTATGAACAATGGCCATCAGAGGAGATGGGCATGCTCAAATATTCAAATCATTGATAATTACAGCATATACCCTTTTTCTCCATATATACGCATTTGTGCCGTCTGATCAGAATCTGCACTGGTCACATTTTGGTCAGAAATAATCTAATGCGGACAGTGCAGATCCTGATCAGACGGCACGGATGTGTCGGCAGATCTGGATCTACACTGTTCGCCCACGTAATTAAGGTGTTTCTATGGAGGACAGGGATAACTGAAATGATACATACTAACTAGAAAAATCTTTGATTAACTATTCCACATATAAAACACAAATTAGACAGACAGTGAAACAAAAGCAAGTATCATAATTAATTACAATCAAAATATTTTTTAGCTTTCTTATAATGGGAATTTCTATTGACAATTTTGGAAACATAGTTATATTTTGCCTTCAGGAATGGTGTCAATATTTAGGCCCCACATCTGTCAAAAAGAACAAACACTAGACAGTTTACTGCCAATGAACTAGCAGAGTGCTTAATGGGACTAAGTCAGACTTCCCGAAAGTTGCCAGACCGTAGGACCTGTCTGGTAAAGTTTGGGCCGTTTCTACATGATTTCGTATTCTATCAGACAGAGTGTCAAACAAAATTTAGAACTTTGTCTGCAGCTTATTCCTTTTTTAAAATGTTTCGGTTAGACAGATTTTGTTTCCGTCAGACAGATTTTCACATCTTGTCTGACCAAATGTCTGACACTTTTTTCCAACTTTCGGGAAATCTGCTAAGTACCATAGACTCCCTTTCAAATGCCCCTGAAAACAATGCACTTTGCTTAATTTTTTTACTCCAAAAGTTGTGGGTATTTTTTTAAACACTTGTCGTGTCAATGAAGTTTACATAAATGTACAGATAGAAGTGTTATAGTTTCATTTAGAATTGGATATATTAACCCTTTCCGCCATAGATACACCTTCATGGTAGGGCAAACAGTGAAGATCCAAATGCGCGGATGTGCTGGCTGATCTGGATTTACACTGGTCACATACAGGTAAAAATGTGCACGTAAGGGTTAAAGGACTGAGAATTAACCCTTAGCCATGAATAAATGAATGATTCACTTCTGCTTAAAAATAGGCAAGGGGCATTAATTGGAAAGGGGGTAAGGCATTTGTATACGGGGATATACGGTACCGTACTAAAAAGTGCTGAACGGGCACTAAATAAGCATGTAGCATCAATCAATGTTTGTTACCACTCCAGAACTTGATTTTCTCAGATACTATTGATCTTTGTAAGATCCATTTGGACCGTTCTTGGCTGAATGCACAAAGCATTTTAACCCTTTCCTCCATATATACGCATTTTTACGCATGTGCCACCAGTGTAGATCCAGATCAGCCAGTACATTTGTACCAGCTGAACTGGATCTAAACTTTTCACCCACTCATTAAAGGTATATCTATGGAGGAAAGGGTTAAACTATGACATCATCTTGCATGATAGAAGGCAATAATGTATTTGTTAGACGTAAAATTTTGCAACTTATTTAGATGGCACACTTCTGGATGTATTTTTATATCCATTTTATACAGACTGCCAATTTCTGTCGATTAAATATTTATGATTAATAATAATAAAGTAGGTGTGTCCTGGTAATCTGAAACTGTTTCAATTAAGGAAAAATAAAACCACCGGTGAAGAAATTATAAGGTTATATATTGCTCATTAAACATTCAAAAGCTGAACGTTTCCGAGAATATCAATATGTGGGTAATGTTTTATAGTAATGAGTTAATTGTTTGCTTATTTTGGAAGACAATTTTTTTCAAAGCTTAAATCAAACTGAATCAGTCTTCTTGCAAGCTCCTAATAGCAGGGGTAGATTCAGATGGGTTGCCAAGTCCCCTTTTTGGGCAGAAATATTTATTTTTCATGGGGATTTTGTACAGAAAGTTGGAAATGTTCGTGTTATTACCCCAAGACTGCACTTTACAAAACTCCTTTCTGAAAATCTTTCATCTGACCTTGAACTTGTTTGGAAAACGGAACTGTCTGGTCTTCAGCTTTTGTGATGCAACTATATATATAAGGAACAGCTTGGCATTTGCCTCTTGTGCAATCTGATTAAAATCATCTCCTGAAAACCGCTACGCTATCAGGATCTGACGACGAGTAACTTAAACGTGCTTTTATTACTAACCCATTGAACCAATCAGATTGTCGCCTACAAAATCGCAAAAGTGAAAGTAAACTTAGTATTTTAAACCATGGAAAGTGTTTACAGCCTGCTTAAGACGTATTTAACTGAAGATATATGTGTTTATGTAGTATTGCATTAATTGTAATTTAATGACATCTTCAGATCATTTTGCGAACGTTATAGATCATGCTTCCTGTGTTGACAATTTCTAAAAATAGTATCGGGGAAAACCGCTATAGCTTACGTACGGTGTCTGAGGGCCGTCATCAGATCTAACAGTTTGTTATATCTGACTTTAGTGAGATTGCCTCTTGTGATGCTATTTTTTACACTAGTACAGTTTAGCATTCATTTCTATCACTTTCCACCATACATATGCCTTTTTATGCACGTGCATCCAGTGTAGATCCAGATCAGCCGGCACATTTGTGCTGTCTGATCAGGATCTGCGCTGGTTGCATTTTGGTCAGATATAACCTATCAAATCAAAAAGCGAACAGTTTAGATCCTGATCAGACGGCATGCAGTGCCCGCTGATCTGGAACTAAACTGTTCACATTCGCAATAAAGGTGAGTCTATGGAGGAAAGGGCTATATATATAACAGCTTCCTACAAAGTATATGGTACATGTGGCATCCAACTCATGTGATGCTCTCCCTTTACAGCTAGTGTATGTAGTACACAGTACAGTTTAGCATTCTGCCCCTGTGACAGCCAGACTGCAACTCAGAACAACATGTGTAGAAAATGGTAAACTTACAGAAATCTTCTCAATGTGACCATAAACACTCCGCATTGTTCGTCCATCAGACCGTCTGATCTCATCTCTTATCTACTCTTTTAACATGCACTTATTACCTCCCTTTTTTATTTTTTTAAATCTATACCTCAATTAACAAGCAATGTCTTTTAAGCAAATGTTATATACCATTAATTCTTTAAGTAAAAGCCACATTTTATTTTGATATATTTTGATGCACTTTATATGGTTTCCCAGATGTCACATTATGTTGAATAAAGCAGGCTAGTGTATTTATTGACGATACATTGTCTTTGTGACCTTTCTCCACATATATAATCACATCTGCTCCAAAAGTTAATTATGGTATTCAATACCTATGCTAACTGCATTAACTTGATTCTGAAATAGAACACAAATGCAAGCATGGTCAAGGCAAATGCATTGTTGTTGAACAAATATAGGTGCGGTTTTAGTGCGTATTATCTAAATGATCTCGTAAAATTAAACCGTCAAATTTCTTTTGTTTAACTATAAATTTAACATCTAATATTTGATTATGCCTTAAAGCTTTTGACCTTGGCTGTTAAAATGATACAATAAATTTACTTAAGGCATTTATTAGCATAATTTCGATCTAGGAGTATGGCTTGATAACAAAGCTCTCTCCCACAAGTACACTTCACCTCTGAGACACAATTAACCCTTTCCTGTATAGATACATATTTATTGCTAGGGCCAACAGTTTAGATCCAGATCAGCCCGCACATCCGTGCCGTCTGATCAGGATCTAAACTGTTCGCTTTTTTATTCATTAGGTTATTTTTGACCAAAATGCAACCAGTGCAGATCCTGATCAGACGGCACGGATGTGCTGGCTGACCTGGATCTACACTGGTCCCACATGCATAAAAATGTGTATATATCTAGGAAAGGATTAAGGCTAGCCATGCTGGATGCCTTTGAACATTGTGTAATTTATAATAAAATCTTAAGTGAATTATTTTGAGATTCACCTTACAAAAACAACACAATTTCATTGTCAAGCATGTTCAAAAATATTTGTACAACCTTATGACATCAACAAATTTAATGGCACATTATGGGGTATGTAACGGGAAAACACATCTTTGGTTACAATTTCTGACTTTTTAGTTTTTACTATACTGTAGAATCTCGAAAATAAGCATATACCAAGGTACTTTTCCTGTGACGCATCTTATTGGTGGAAGTATATTTTTTTTATACACTTTCATGCATTGTTTGCAAAATATTTGTCGAACCTGTAAGAAGATAATTTATCAACTATTTCATGAAATGATAAACTTCAATCCATTGTGAATGATATTGTTTCTACTGGAGAGCGAACACGCACCGTCAGGGCGACAGCGCCTAGCCATGCAATTCCGAAAACACAACCCACTGAGCTAGCCGAGACAACCCCCAAAAAAGGTTGATCTGATAACCCTGATATACATTATCATCACTGCATGACATCAGTAACAAAGTCTTTCATTCCCTTAACTTAATTTATACGCATTATACTAAGTGTGTGCCCAGTGTAGATCCAGATCAGCTGGCACATCCATGCTGTGATATCATAATTGACACTGTTCACTTCTTGGTCAGAAATAACTTAATGAATTAAAAAGTGAACAGTGTAGATTCTGATCTGATGGAATGGATGTGCCAGCTGATCTGGGACATCAATGAAGGCCACACAATAAAGGCCTATATATTAAGTAAAGGGTTGAAATTTTAAAAAAACTAGAGATCCAATTTGTATTAAAAGTATTTCAAGTCTCATTTTTTTTCATTTACCACCTATATCATTTCCAACACATGTAAATCACAGCCATAAAATTACCCTACATTGACTGTATATCAAAATCTGTTAAAAACGATCTCAAGTTTCTAGTAAATTATGGTTTTGGTGTTGTACCTCGCTGTATGAATAGTTAAATTGAATGATCAAACACCTTGGGTGGCTCGGCTGGGCAAGTGGCGGGTGTACAATGGGAGTCTGGGTAAATAATTGATGGAGTTCATTACAATGACGGTATACGAAACACATCATTATGTCAGAAAACTACCGAACATGTAGTAAATTGACTAATGTACTTGTAATTCAGGGTGAGGCTGGAAAGAAGACTTTTCATGCAATGTTTTTTTAAGTGCTCAAATTGTATGTGTATATTTTTCATGAATATATTATCTTCAACTGTAAAATGAAACCTCTTAACTGTATGGTATTTAACATTTGACAGTACCCAACAGGGAGGCAAACTGTATGTAGTTAAAGGCCCAATAATCTTGTCAAAACGTTGTTTTTTTTCATTATGAAAATTAATTAACCACGTTGACCCTTTTCAAAAGAAAGTATAAATGACCAAATATTTATGTTCTCAAACAATCCCCAATCATTGAGACCCGGTCCGAATTAGTATTTTTGTAGCCCACAATCAATCGGCGAAAAGTTATCGGGGTTTTCCGTACGTGGGCCGTAAGAACGCAGAACGCGGTGACGTCATTCACATAAAAATTGTAAACACAAAATCATGCAAACATGGAAAGAAAAAGACGAGGAAAAATAGAGATTCTTAAAGTTTTAACTTCATTACAAGGTAAACAAAGAAAGATGTAAATGTTATATGACCCATCCCTGTAACGGCTTTTAGTGGGGAATACGTCATCAATTTATGCACTTCTGCATAATTAGCGACCGTCACCTGCCGGGAGTTGCCGAAAATCAGCTCGGAAAGATTCGCTGTTTGTTTTGTAAACAAGATAAACGATCCGCAAAACATGCAAATAAACATGCTGCAAATAAATAAGATAATACCCTTTTCTTATTGTAAGGTTTATTTTTTGTGTTATTATGCATACAGGTGAAATCTAAAATGTTTAGGTTAATAAAAAATATGCTGTTTGACAAGTTTATTGGGCCTTTAAAACATTTCAAGTCATTCATACAGTTCACCCTTTGCTGCATAAATGTACCTTTATTGCATGGGTCAACAGTGAAGATCAAATCAGCTGGCTCATCCATGCCATCTGATAATGATGTGACATGTGCAGATCCAGATCAGATGGCATGAATGTACAATGGTGGCACACACTGTAAAATATGTAAATATGGAGTAAAATGGTGAAAAAAGCCCTGTCTAGAATGCCTTGATCTCAAATGTTCGTGTACTACACTGCAAACAGAACACCACAAAATCTTAAAAAGCGTACTCCAGCGGCAGTTACTGAGAATTTTAATTATTAGACGTTTTGTTTTTTTGCAATATAGAAATAAATTGCATTGAGTGAGCGAAATTTCTGTTTATTGTATGCTTATAATGCATAATTTGCAAGATTTTTCAGAAAACCTGCACAAAATCAAACCAAAAATGTTTGTTTATATTGTTACATCATGGATCGCACCAAAAATGTTTGTTTATATTGTTACATCATGGATCGCACCAAAAATGTTTGTTTATATTGTTACATCATGACATCATATACTCAAATTTGAAACATTCTACACGTTCTCATTTAGAATATTATGTGCATTATTATGGTTTGCATTTGAAACAGTGAAATACCATTTTTATTTCACCATGCAAAAATTATGAATCACTGGAAAGCATAAAATAAATTTAAATTTCCTTTACTTTGCTTCTAGATGAAGCTTAGTACGTTATTCATCTTTAGTAAGCTTAAATCTCCATACCCCTCCCACCATCCCAATACACATGCTGTTAACCTGTCAATCTTGTCTCGAAAACAAGTTCTTTGCTGCACACATAAACAATTTTGAACTCAAACGTTCATTTCCTTGACAACTATGGATTTTCTCAAATGAGTCAGAAAATACAATTGTCAAAACATCTTCCTGTTTCATTAAGATCCATTTAAGCTATTTTTTGAGTTTTGGATAACAAGTATTCTATTTACTCCATATAATGGTACACGTAAATGCCTTTTTAATGTGTGTGTGACCAGTTTAGATCCAGATTAGACAGCATGGATGTGCTGACTGATCTGGATCTACATTTGTTGCATCTTTGTCAGAAATAACTTAAAGAATCAAAAAGCAAGCAGTGTAGATCCTGATCAGATGGCACAATAGATCTGTCTTCCCAACCAATAAAGTTGTATTGATGGAGCAAAGGGTTAACATTTTTGCTTATTACCCGTATGCAACAAGTGTAAATCAGGATCAGCCTGCTGATACATACAGTCTAACCAGGATTTACACTTTTGAATGGTCACTTTAAGAGTATATAGGATTAAACATTTTTAGCAGATTCAGCAACATCAAAATTTAAAAGTTCAGTCATTTCCACATTGATTTTCTCTATTCTGGGTAATTTCACCGGCTGGGAGTACCGTTGTACAGACAAATAAATAGTGGCATCAAAGAAAAGTCGCTTTCATATCAATGTGAATGTATTGATTCCGGATTGAATAACATAAGGAAATCTACTCAATGAACGCTGCTACCAATAATCTAGGACTGCAAGTGTAAAACAGATTATGTTAAATTGTATATTGACAGACTCCTAAAGAAGGAACTGTGAATAACAATTCATTTTCATGGAAATATTTTCTCAAATACCGTCGCATCATTGACTTATGCCAGAACAATTTTTTGCTGCAATAACAACTAATGGTAACAAACTTGTAAAACTTAAGATTCAGTTATACATGGTAATGTCTGTTGACTGTTGAGTTACTTAACACTTTTCTCCATATATGAAGGTTTTATCGCATGTACCAAGAGTGTAGATCCAGATCAGCCAGCACATCAATTCTGTGCATACTGACCTGGATCTATTCTATGTGCTTAGTAAAATGTTTCATGCTCAAGGATCCCTTGATGTGGAAAGCAACGGTAGAAATATCTTAATTATAATTATACAATCTCACTGACAGATGGCAACTAAATTGTTTTGTTCTGGCTAGTCATTTTTTCATAATAAGCTGTACTATTTATACAAGTACGAACATTTTTTTAAATAGTCACTTTAATACTTTCCTCCATATTTACACATTTTTACACATGTGTGACCAGTGTAGATCCAGATCAGCTGACATATCCATGCCATCTGATCAGGATCTGCACTGGTCACATTTTGGTCAGAAATAACCTTCAAATCAAAGAGCAAATAATTAGATCCTGATCAGATGGCACAAACGTTTCGGCTGATCTGGATCTTAACTGTTCACCCTTGCAATAAAGGTGTATCTAACGAGGAAAGGGTTCAGTCGTATTCATTGAGTAAAGCATCATTTCACCCTTTATTCTTCAACAGTTAGCTGCTTTAACAACAAACACTCCTGAATATTGACTATAACAGTGGCAGGGCAAACTGTTGAGATTAACGGCGCTCTATCAATACTGGTTAAAAGCTTACAATTACCCTTCAATGTTTAATTAGTCTCATGTTTGGTATTGACTAGTACATAACAGATTTCGCTAACAATATAATGGTGCAACATTGCCAATCTGCAAAATACAGTATAAAAATAACATGACAATTTGATGTTTTATGTTTGTGGCAAAGTTATTGTATTACAATTATTATTTTTAACTGAAACTGGTAAATTTCTGTAATAAGTGCAGACTGTTGGGGGCAGCAGTTCTATTTGACCCAGGAATTGACCCTTTACTTGGAATTTCCCTTGTTTGCTTTTAGACTCCTTATGTTATTTCTGGCCAAGAAGCATTCAGTGTAGATCCAGATCAGGTGTCCACTGATCTGGATCTACTATTGTCACACATGCAATAAAACCTATAAACCTATAAAATAATATACCGTCATTGTTCGAATATAAGCCGCACTTATGTATAAGCCGCACCGCCCCCAAACCTGATGGAACAGATCAAAATTGCTTATAATGTATTTATAAGCAGCCAAACCTGTGTATTAGCCGCACCCCCAACTTTTTACCGCCGAATTCTGGGAAAAAAGTGTGGCTTATATTCAGACAATGACGGTAACACTAGGTAAAGCAGAATTAACACAAAATAGATATCTGGACACAAGAAAACATTTTTCACTCAGCCAGATTGACTTATCTACAACTTGGCATTCAACTGAACCAGATGTAAACAAATACCGTATACCCCCGTTTTAGCGCCCCCGGGGGCATAACATTTTATGCGAAAAAAATAATACCTTACAAGTTTACCGTTATTGTTAAAGTTGTGATAATAAAAAGTGTTTAACAGTTTTCAATTGATTTGTGTTGGAATAATACTGGATTATTGTCAGAAAAGGTAAGATCTAATTTAATTATTTGTACTTTTTTGTCAATTTTTAATGTCTTTCTGCCCCTGATTGAAAAATTTTAGAATGAAAAAGGGGAGGGGGCGTTTATTAGGGGGGGAGCGTTAAAACGGGGGTATACGGTATGATTACAATGATTTTATAAATAGGTTGAGATGAATAGGTAAATGCATAATTGCTTCTTTCATAGTGACATACATGCCTTGTTTAATGTCAAGTGGAAAAAAAATTGCAAAATTGCGGTATTTAAATCAACAAAACATTAAAACTGCTACAACATGAAGCACCCAGACTATGCAAAATGCCTGACTGTGGTAGCTGTCCTGCAAGAGCAGGAACGTATTCAGAGGGGGTTCAGTGGGGTTACTCAAGTCAAACCCCCTTTTTGGGGCAGCAACATTAATTTTTTTAAGGATTTTGAGCAGAAAGTTAGAAAATATCATTTAATCCCTTCCTCCATAGACACAACTTTATTGCATGGGCGAACAGTGTAGATCCAGATCAGACGACACATCCGTGCTGTCTGATCTGATCAGGATCTTCACTGTTCCCTTTTTGATTAATCAGATTGTTTCTGACCAAAAAGCAACCAGATGTGCCGGCTGATCTGGATCTACACTGGTCGCACACTTGCAAAAATGCATATAAATGGGGGAAAGGGTTAACTAAACTGAGACTTCACAAACCAAGCCCTTTTCTGGAAATCTTGCATTTGATCCTGAAGAAGTGTCAAGTTTTAATGTTAATATTTCAAACCATGAACCACAATAAAAGGTGCAATAAGTAGGAAAAGGGACATAACTGCAAAATGAAACTGTTTAGAGTTATGGATGAGAACTTGTTACTGTAATAACAGATAATAATCAGTTTATGAAAAGTTAAGTAACCCAGTCAATTAGTTATAAAGTTGCTTTTGAAGTGTAAAGGAACTGTTAAACAAAACATCATAATATGTAAGGGATTAGACATTTAATAATTAGCATATGTTGATGTAATTAGAATCATTTGTGTGAAGTTTCAAGCCAAATATCTGACTAGTTTTAAAGTACTACAAACTTTGATTTCCATTAGATTTTGACCCAGCGAGCAATCTCCGGAAATAGTTGTTGCACTGCAACACTTCACAAGATCATGGTTTTGTCATGGGACAGTTGTCTTGGGTAATTTTAAGTTATTTTGAAATGAAAATTTTAAATTTTTTAAGAATGTTGACAAATGCTGAAGAACTCCCAAATAATTAAACTAACTGCCATATTTATGCAATTTTAAGTAAAAAATGTGATAAATATTAAAGTTTGGATTAAACACTGCCATTTGTTAGATCATTTTTGTCGTGATACAGATCTAGTCACAATCTGGGGAGAAGATGTGTAAGTGGCCAGGAAAGCTCAGTCGGGTGAGCACTCGCCCTGTAAGCAAGGGGTCCCTGGTTCGAGTCCCGGTCTAACTGCATATTCTTTGATCTCACCCTGTGACATGTTAGATAAATGTCTTTTTTTTTAATTCTGAGTAATTATAAATCCCTTACACTGGTTTACATCAAGACAAGACTTTTAGTGTAAGATTTACATCAAGACAGAGGAGTGTTAATTATTTATGCTGTGTCAAGATCAAGTTACGGACAAGATAAAAATTTAATACTTTTTTGACAACGACAGGTCTGTTACGGCAGACATTTTATTATTAGATATAAACTTCTTTCATTCATAAACTAGTTAAAGACCTTGAGCCTTGGTTCTGCCAGATTATACTCTTTTATTACAATTTTGACAAACAAGATAGGCCTATATGTTGGCTTTGAGGCAGATTTACAGTGTAAAGCATAAATACTTTATACTCCAAATAGTATTGATTACTGTCTGGAAACAGTTTTCATGTATATTCAAGGTTAAGAAACTCAAGAGCAATCCATTTTTTAGAGGAATGCACTACATGTACATAAGGCTCAAATTACCAGTCAATATCCACACACACACAAACACAATAGTCATTATGATGTCCTTGTTTGTGACATGTAAGGTTACTCATTATATTTTACAAGGAAGCAAAAACACACACAGTTGGTCAAGATTTCTGCGTTTGAAACAAATACCCTTTCACCTAAGACAATACAAATGAAATAAGTGCACAAAAATCAAAATGCAACTGCAGACGATTTTTTTAAAGATCGATTTCATGTTTTTTAACAAATGAGGCATGAATCGAACTTACCCCATGAACCAATCCATGGTATCCCGTAGATACTCCGGTAACCTGTCCAGCTTGAATGCGTCTTACATTTATGGCGCTTTTTTTCTCAGAATGTTGCTGCAATTTATGTTCTAATCGAAAACATCAAAGATGGCGTTTTAGTCAGCAAAAAGAAGAGTATTTAGGGGAGATAACTCTGGTATAACTGGCAATGATTTAAGGTGACATCTATTCCATATTCCGAAGCCCAACAACTATAAATTTCTGGAGAATTACACATTTCAAGCTGTTTTGAACGAAATGTGAATTATTTTGTTAGTATTTACTCTGATATTTTTTAATAAAATGCTCTGATTACCGAGAAAAAAAACAACTACACTACAATAGCCTCCTGGATCACTGTACCATAGGCCTAGTCTCAATGATTTTTATAAACATAACCAGTCTCTAAAGTATCAATAAATATATACAAAAATATTCAAGAAATAACACTTTAAAACTTACTATTGTTTATGCCGTTTACATGTTGATTTTAATGTAACATAAAAACTGTTGACATGTGTGGAGGTTTATAAGTTTTTTTCATAATGAAGGAACAAGATTCTTAAAAAGTATCACATATATTGATTCTAATTGGAATTAGCTTTTCATGTATGTATTTTTTGTAAAGATATATAAGCTTTAAAAAAAACTATTTGAAGCCGTCAAAAGTTGCCACAAGATTCTTGCCGCTAGCATATAGACATAGAAGGAAAAATTTCCGCATTGATTTGAATAGTAACTGGGTTGTGCGCAAAGGGCGACCATCGTATATATAGAAAAGGCCTTGTTGCGCACACATAGTTGGGCTACGTATAGGCCTAGCTGTACAAAAATATAAATCATAATTTGTATATAGACAAGAAGAAGAAAAACAGCAGCAATTTTTTACAAGTCGCCGCAAAATATTGCAGATTATTATTGTATATACTTGGTATAGTTTTTGTAATTTTAGCATTATTTAGGCAACAATTAATACTGCAAAGCAGAAGGATATTAATTTCTTCACTAAAACTTGCAAAATGAGTATTTTTCATTAAATTCATTTTTACTTTGTTCACCAATCTAGGGTCGTAGCTGTGCGCAGGGTTAGTTTTCAAGTGCGTTGTTTGGTTGTTTTAATGAAATATATTATATGGGTTCACTGTATTGGCAGGCTTGTGCTCCCCCTTAATCGTCAATATCGGAGCCCTACATTCTTCTTCCAGCATACAAGTTAGACAAAAATTACATTTTTAAAAGTCCCAAAAATACAATAAAACAGTAGGGGATATGGTGGCGGGTTCAAGCAGTTTGGTCGAATCAAAATCTTAGTTTAACATTTTTGTTTTCACAATTTTCCTTGAAAATTCTCCTACTTTGGAACGCGCATTTTGCTATTTTTAATCTCCACTTGTTTCCGGCTTCTGGAGGAGGCTTCGCCCCACAGACCCCCCTTGTATCACCCCTTGTAGGGGCCTACAAACTGAAAAAAAACTGGGAACGCCCCTGTCTTCTTCCTCTCTTCTTCTTCTCTTCTTTTCCAGTACTTAACTACAATCTCTTCTGGAGCATTGTCATTCACTGAACGGGATTTTTCATCATTAACGTACGAATCAGTTTTCAAAGCGGTTGATCAATTTACAAAGTAGCGAAATGGGTAAAGCCAACCTACACACCAAGATCCCTACCAGGGAAGATATTATAATCCTAAGGCTAATCCCCTGTAGTGGCGGATCCAGAGGGGGTTCAGTTCGGGGTTGCCCGAACCTCCTTTTTCTGAAGCAATATTTAATTTTAATGGCGATGTCAGAAAATTCAAAGTTTTTGGAAATCTTGCATCCGTTGCTGTCGGAGGACGTTGTGTAAGCGGGTATAAATGCGATCTGAGGGCCGATGTTATGGTCTCGACTGTGCACGGGCCGGTGTCGTATAATTGTTAAATAATACACCAAGCAAATACTCTGAATTGGAACCGAAATGAGTAGATGTGAAAAAGGACTTTCTCAGATTTCAATTATTTTTTTTTAACAATTTTGATACAGTGTACATGAAATTAAGAGAACTTTCCGAAAGGAACGGTATTTCCGTCTGCCTTGGTGTTCTTCATCCAATCGTATCAACTAGGCGATCTCCGGCAAGCTTCGGATATACACGTAGAATCACCGAAGTTTGATCCCAGTGGTCCTACATTTTTTTCATTTTATAAATACCCATAGATTCGCTGATCAGCTATCAGTAATTTTCCTTAAATTCGTTTATTGAAATGTAAACCTATATTTTCACTTTACGACGTTTGCCTGCTTTATGCAGGGTTGGGCTGCAAGAAAGGCTCGGGTTCGTCTGGGGATGTCTTAGGGTAGTTACATGATGATTTCCAACTTAATAAAAGGGGGTTCGCGAAACCCAACCGAACTCCCTCTGGATCCGCCAATGTCATCCGACGGCTGGTCTAACTGTGCAAACGATCGGAATCTTAAAATAGACTCCCGACCGATAATGTTAGCGTGCGGAATCTATCGTGACCCGACATGAGGCGCAACCGTCTAAGGCGCGGATCCAGTGGTGAGTTCAGTGGCGTTGCTCGAACCACCAGCGATATTTATTTTTTTTTATGTGGAATTTGGCCAGAAAGTTTGAAATTATCACGTTGTAACTACCCTACGATTGCCCCAAACGAAATCTTGTATCTGTCCCTGGCACTGCTCATCTCGTTGAGAACCCCAAGGGCGGATCCAGAGATGGTTAAGTGAGGTTGTTCGACCCCTTTTCGGGCAGCAATATTTAATCTTCATGTGGATTTTGGCCAGAAAAATGGAAATTATCATGTTTTAAATATCCTATATGACTGACCCACTTTCTGGAAATCTTCCATCGACCCTGCTACTGTTTATCAAGCCTGTTAACGTTGAACGCAAACGTACTATGAATAATAAAGAGGCTGCGATGTTAAATATTTGAAAGAAAAGGGATAATTTATTAATTTATGCAAAATATGTCATTTAGCGGCACGTTTGTTTCCAAGATTAATTTTTAAGCCTGTATATTACTTGCTAATATAATGTTAATTTGATCAAAATAGGCCACATTGTTTGTATAAGCAAGTTGTTTACATGTATTTCAGTTAAAATATACCTAATTGCTTGAACCAAATGTCAAAAAAATCCGCTAAGACTATAAAATTAGCATGTTGATAATTTGATAGTTTCCACTGAGCATAGATTAAGAAAATTGTTAACTGTTCATGGTCGAAAACTTCAATGTTTCAGATTTGGTTGATATTAATTTTAATACTTCTATGTAATGTCTATAAATGAATGATCAGGGTCGAATTTCGCCGAAGTTTTGGAATTTTAGATATATCATAAAATTTCGCGGGGATCAAATTTTAGCGCAAATTACATAAGTGACATTTTCGTAAGGGCTTATATTCGCGCACTTGTATTATTCATATAAGACAAGACATTCAATGGTTTGATTTTGCTAGGGTTTGATTTCGCGCATTAACCCCTTGCGAGAAATACGCGAAAATTCAACCACCGCGAATTATAATGATACTACAGTAATCAGTACATTTTAGGACCTGTTGTGAGTGAATTTTACTGCGTTAGTGACGCTATAAACAACTGGCTTTAAATATATTCACATGTACGTCGACTGTGTAAGACATATTACATCACATTTACACTGTTTACTGCATTCTCTCACCAGAGGGCGTGCTACACAAGTTTCGCTTAAAATACCCATTTTCATATTAAGTAAAATATACAGAGATCAAAATAATCTCACGAGCATTTTATTCATTATTTATATTTTGTACAAGAATCTTGTACATCGGGCGTTGACAGAGGTGTAAGCGAAACTTGTGTAGCACGCCCTCTGGTGAGAGAATGTGTTTACTGGTCTTCTACATTTTAAATTACAAATTTTGGAAGTTGAAAACACTTTGTGACCAGGTACCTTTATAAACTTTTACTTTCTAAATCATAGTCCGATTAAGAACAAAATGCTTTCAGTTTTTGTTTTTTTTTGTTCTGTATGTAAAACTCTTTAACTCAATATATACGTGATTTTATCACAAGTGATTACAGTGTAGATCCAGATCAGCCGCGGGAACCATCACCATTTTCGCGGCAACCAGCACGCTGGGACGTAGCCCAGCGATTCGAACCCTGTGATATTTCAGTGAGAGTAGTGGATCAGATGAAGACTTATGGTAAGAAATGTGTAGCTATCGTACGGATGACTGTGGGTAGTCTGGCGATACAGAAATACTGTGTTATCATTATATTTCGTGTTTGTTTAATTTTCGCGTATTTCGCGGTAGGGGAAGTGCGCGAAGTCAAACCCATGCGAAACTTAACGACCTAATATAATATCCTATAGGAGCAATACAACTGCGCGAATTTATGTACGCGCGAAAATGCCAATTGTGTCACTTGCGCGAAAATTAGTTCACGCGAAATTAAATGATAGCACAGTACAATGCGTTTGGAACATTCTAGTTTTTCATTGGTAGGTAGCTGGATGTGTTGCTATCGTCAGTATTCGAAGTTTCTGAGAAGGAAAGTAACGATGGTGTATGGCATATTGTTTCTGGTCCTTGCAGTAAAGTTGATCGAATTCTCATTTTCTATGTAAACGAATTAACAAAAGTGGATAGTTTGGGTGATCACAGATTGCAAAAGGAGGGGCGGAGCGCTTCCGGCAATATAGAACGCTCGTGTCCCCGTTCCGAAACTTTCTGCAGTTATCTTTTGGAAGAAGGCTGGTGTGCGTGCGTTCACGAGTGTGTCTAGTGCCGCAGCCCATGCTGGGAACCAAAAAGGCCATGAAGCAGGGAACAAAGTAACGGTAGATCTACCAGGACACCCACATCGCACATGTTTAATTGACTGTACTTTTATTGTGTCGCCTGCGGTAGCAGGTAGACACATAGGGATCCTATTGTCCGGCGACGTCGGCGTCGTCGTCGGCGTCGTCCGGTAGTCCTCAACCTTTAACATGAAACTTAATGTGGCCTATAACTTTGAAAGTACTTGTCCTATTCACTTCTTACTTGGAATATATCATAAGCATGAACAAAGCAATCAGTGACAACAAGAACGATAACTCCTCTTTTACTATTTTATGAATAATGGCCCTTTCAAATGCAACTTTAACATGAAACTTAATGTGGCCTATAACTTTGAAAGTACTTGTCCTATTCACTTAATACTTGGAATATATCATCAGCATGAACAACAGCATCTGTGACAACAAGAATGTTAACTCCAGTTTCAGTATGTTTTGAGTTATGCCCCTTTCAAATACAACTTTAACATGAAACTTAATGTTGCCTATAATTTTGAAAGAACTTATCCTTTTCACTTAAAACTTGGAATATATCATCTTCATGAACAACAACATCGGTTACAACAAGAATCATAACTTCTGTTTGACTATTTTATGACTTACGTCCCTTTCACATGCAACTTTAACATGAAACTTAATGTTGCCTATAAATTGAAAGTACTTGTCCTATTCACTTAATACTTGGAATATATCATCAGCATGAACAACAGCATCTGTGACAACAAGAATGATAACTCCAGTTTCAGTATGTTTTGAGTTATGCCCCTTTCAAAAACAGCTTTAGCATGAAACTTAGTGTTGCCTATAACTTTTAAAGTACTTGTCCTACTCACTTAATACTTGGAATAAATCACCTGCATGAACAACGCCATTTGTGACAAAAAGAATGAAAACTCCTGTTTGAATATTTTATGAGTTATGTCTCTTTAAAATGCAACTTGAACATGAAACTTAATGTTGCCTGTAAAATGGGAAGTACTTGTTCAATTCACTTAATACTTTGAATTTCTCATCTGTGTGCACATACCAGTTTTTAAAGAATGATAACTCAGGTTTCACCATTTTTTTAGTTATTCCCCTTTCAAATGCAATTTAGGTGACACATGTCTTCTGTGGTGTAGTCTTGAAATCAACTTCAAATTATTGAATCTTGGTTTTACATTTACGCGAAAAGTGGGACTAGCTGAAATTCTGACCCACCTAGTCCTGGACTAGTTACCAAAAAATAAATTTGTCCAGCCCTGACTTGAATAAAATATTTTTATCATATATGATTAAACATAGGCCCATATTTCAACTTTTTGCATGCTGGTGACACATATGTTCCGCGGAACACAACATTCTAGTTATTATATATGACCCTCTATAAATTCCCATAAATAGGAGGATTTTTAAAAAATAATTAATGATGTTTTATGGCGGGATTTTGAAAATGAGAAGACTAAAGAAAACAAGCGTCATTTTTTCATTTTTTGCTCTTCTTAATCTGTCAACAATGAGCAAAACTATGCACATGATAACTATCACAGTATAAATGATCTAATACTAATGCTCCAATATTAACCCTTTCCTCCATAGATGCACCTTTTTTGCAAGGGCGAACAGTTTAGATCCAGATCAGCCGGCACATCCCTGGAGTCTGATCAGGATCTAAACTGTTCACTTTTTGATTCATTAGGTTATTTCTCACCAAAATGCGACCAATGCAGATCCAGATCAGACGGCATGGATGTGCCGAGTGATCTGGATCTACACTGGTCACACATGCGGAAAAATGCATATATATATGGAGGAAAGTGTTAAACAAAATGGTAGAGGTACATGTACAGGTATAATTCTGGTACAGAATAAACAATTAATTATTAATCATGTCAACACAAAAAATTAACAGTTCACAATGCATTAAGGTCAAGCTGGGCAAATAATTTTTTTTTTCAGATTTATTGATCATGGTCTGATGCAAGATTTCCAGAAAGGGTATTCATTTGGGGCAGTCCTATGATAGTCACCTGATATTTTCCAACCTTCTGGCTAAAATTTCTCATGAAAATTTAAATACCCGGTATTTGTGACCAAAAAGTGGGTTTGAGTAGCCCTACTGGATCCCTTATGGATCGGCCCCTGTGCTCTTTTTTTCTACGATGGCTGTTTTAAGGTAATGTATATCCTGATCAGGTGACACTGATGTACCAACTGATCCGGATTTAAACTGTTCCAAGATGCAACAAAACCAGCCTATTAATTTTGCAGTAACAGATTAGCCTAATAAATTTCTACTATTTTGAAGAGACATAATTATTAATATCATATACCCTATGAATTTAAAGCATTCTGATTGGTCGAGAGCTCCGTACTCGCAGTCCGAAAAAAGTGATAACTACCCTGGGAATTAATAACTACCTTTGCTATCATCATCACCGTATAGCGGGTTATCATGCATCATCATCATCATCATCATCATCATCATCATCATCATCATCAGAATGCTTTAAATTCATAGGGTATATGATATAACAAGTAAATACTAATTTTGAGGTCGATATGTAGTTTTGTGGACCTGGGTAGTGTGATATCGTCCTCGGTCGATATCACACTACCCAGGTCCGCAAAACTACATATCGACCTCAACATTAGTATTTATTTGTATAATATTTGCCAAGAAAATGTGGATATGATTTTGTATCAAATGTGCAACCAGAGTACATCCAGATCATCTTGCAGTCTGATCTGGATCTTCACTGTTCAATTTTTGGCCAGTAATATAACATATTAAATCCAAAATTAAAAAGTGTAGATCCTGATCAGACTGCAATAGATGTGCAGACTGATCTAGATCTAAACTAGTCACACATGAGATATAGAGGATATTTGTTTTTACCAGTGTAAGATAGAAATATATTTCACCAAGTGAGCTCCGGAATTCGTATTTTCACGAGTGGGAAAGCCACGAGTGAAAATACATAATTCCGGAGTTCACGAGTGAAATATATTTCTATCTTTTACTGGTTAAAACAAATTTTCTCTTTATTTTATGCTTTTAGAGCAAAATTTGTGTGAATTTGACAGAAAAGTTGCAAGAAATGGCGCCAAAACTGCTTGCTTATGACGTGACGTCATGACGTCAAATATACAAATTTGAGCCCGTTTTCTAAACGTTCTCATTTGGTATGTTATATGCGTTTGAATACCAACGTGAAAAAATCAGTGAAAATAAATATGATATTCCACTGTTTGAAAACAGTGAAATACCACTTTTATTTCACTGGGAAAATTCTATAATTCACTGAAAAGCATAAAATAAATAAGCGGAAGTCATGGAGTAAAGGGTTTTAAAGGACAATTTTATCATTTGCCCTTGTTGAACTTAATTCCTATTTAACCATACCAAAATAAATAATAGACAAAATTTTAACTGGTTGTGACAGAACAAATTTTGCAATAACAGAATAAACTTTAACCATTTACTCCTTATATATGCCTTTTTCACATGTACGGACAGTGTAGATCCAGATCAGCTGGCACACGAAATAAACTGAGAGATGTGCCAGCTAATCTGGATCTACACTGTCTGTCCACACCATAAAGATATATATCTATGAAAGAAAGGGTTGACTAACTAAAGCACAAAACCCTAATGTCAATACATATGACACCGGAAAATTTTGAGTTTATGATTAGTTCATCAATATTTATAAAACACAAAATAAATTTATTGTTTTAAAGGTCATACTTGAATTTTTTTCACATCCACAAACATAAAATATTATACATTTTCTTTACTAAAACTTTTCAACAATAATTTTTTTTAAAACCTAAATACATTTTTTTCGTAAATTTTTATTAAATACTTTGCTCATAAACAATTTATATTTACACAAATGTATGGCAAGTTATGTATGAAACAATATTTAAATGCTGAAATGTTAGACAATGTCAAAATCCGCTAATATCAAAGTATTAATTGATACCAAAAAATATCAAGATAATGAGTTTTCTCTGAATAATATCTAATTAAATTAATACTTAACTATAGGGGTACGTCATGGAAGCACATATAGACAAAATATATTCAATATTCTGGAAATACTTGAAAAACTTTTTACTCCATACAGACAGGTTTTATCGCATCTGAGACTAGTGTAGATCCAGGCCAGCTGGCACATCCGTATATCTGATCAGGACTTACACTGTCAACTTCACGTCAGAAATAACTAATGAATCAAAAATGAACAGTGTAGATCCAGATCAGCTAATCTATACTGTTCACTTTCTGACTTTATTAAATGATCAAGTCATTTCTGACCAAGAAGCAAACAGTGCAGATCCTGATCAGACAGCACATATGTGCCAGCTGATCAGGATCTACATTGTTTGCACATGCAATAAACCCTGTGTATATATAGTAAAGGGTTTGTGCAACCAGTGAAGATCCAGATCAGCCAGCACATCTGTGCCATCTGTTGGCTATCTACACTGGTCACATTTTGGTCAGAAATAACTTAATGAATCTAAAAGTAAACAGTGCATCTCCTGCTAACGTATCTGGATCTACACTGTTCGCCCATGCAATAAAGGTGTATATATGGAATAACTGCTTTCTCCATTGATACACCTTTATTGCCTGGGTGAACAGTTTAGATCCAGATCAGCTGGCACATTTATGCCGTCTGATCAGGATCTAAACTGTTCGCTTTTACATTCATTTGGTTATTTCTGAACAAAATGTGACCAGTGCAGATTCTGATCAGACGGCACAGACGTACCAGCTGATCTGGATCTACACTGGTCGCACATGCATAAAAATGCGTATATATGGAGGAAAGGGTTAAGACTGTCATGGATCACAGGTCATCTGATCGCAGGTAAAAGCACTGTCAGAATATTTTTGAATTGAGAATGAATCTGAATTCACCACAAAACATAAATATTAAACTAACTGTAATAAATACAATTTTCATATAAAATTTACATTGTAACCCAATGTTTCAATACAGGGGTTCCAAAGCAAACAAGCCTTTGACTATAAATTTTTTAAAAACCTCATTTTGACCCTGAAGATTTTTAGCTGGAAATTTTTTCTTAAAAGTATGTGAACTTTGGCTATTAATTGCCAAAATCCACTAAAAAGTTATAAAAAAGATCCTTAAGATTCCGCAGCTAGTTGAACACCTGCTACATGCAGTTAGGTGCAATATTGTTCTAATTCATAAAGAATTAATAAAGGAGATACCCTCAACCTCAAACTCTCAATTTGTGCTCCTGAGCACAAGAAAAAATGCTGTGAAACAACGCTAATAAATTATATTTCCCTAAACCTTACATTTATAACAATGTAACTATGGTGATAAAATATCTTCTAGCACGATTTATTTCATCACGAGTAAACTGGCGATTCAAGTTCTCCATGTGGAGATACCGATGGTTCAGGTTCACCATAAAACTGGGGGTCAAACGTTGGCGTCATTTGTAACTTATGTCTATAACTGATTTTTGGAAGATCTGCTGAGCTCGATCTGAAGTTAACTTCAGATTGTGTATTGTTATTACTGTTAATGGCCTGATTCAAAGTTCTAAAACTTGTTCGATTGAAAGGTCCGACTCCCTTGACTTGCTGCGTTTGTTTATGAGCAAACCCGTACGGACGCGAGTTCACTGTATTTAAACCCTTGGAACTGGAAGACTTTGATCCAGGAGACGGTCGGTCTTTGTGACCGAGTCGGCGTTTTTTCTTTCTGTGCTTTTTACCACTACCTTTCTTGTGATGGGAAGCTAGATTTGCATATTTCTGAAAAGATCTGGTTGTCTTTTCGGACAATTTCTTCGTCTCTTTCTGACTAGGATTTTCGATTCTGCTTGATGCTATGCTTCCTAGACTTGCTGTTTCTTCCGGTATTTTTCCTCGATCTAACATCTGCAAAAATTTATCTCGTGAAGTGCTCTCTTGCTTCCAAAAAACGTGTTCAATCATCCCAGGTGTGTTTATGTCTTCTTCAGTTTGCTCTAAAAATTCTGCACCCTCTCTGTTCTCCGGACCTTCGTAACAATTTTCAACATATTCACTGCCAGTACTGGTATGTAAACTATTTTTAGAAATGCTATAAATATCTGTTTTTGGTATTTTCTTTTTCACAGTTCTTGTAATGCTTTCATCTACTTCTCCCATTACAGGTGTTATTAAGTCATCAACAAAGTACCCCGATGCAACGGCAGTTTCACTCTTCACAGTCCCGACTGCTTTCTCTTTTCTTTCACTAGGTGTAACAGCTCTTCTTCTCAAAGCTTCAGTGGTACCCATCATACCTTGACTCTCTGTCGCTAAATTCTCCGAATATTTTATTGTCTCATTTCTCTTCCATTGAAATCTTGGGACAGACCATTCTATATAATTGTTTGGAGCTGAATTTTGTACCAATGCTGTCCTAATGGCATTATCAGTGGTAAAAAGTAATTCGTCCGAAGTTAATGCTAACTGCTCCAAATCATTGGCATTGTTTTGCAAACCATTCTGATTTTCACTCTTGTGCATTTCATCACAAGTTTCAAGTACCCTATTTAAAGATGGCCGTCTGGGAATGGGTGGCTTTGAAGCGGTTTCTTTCACAGTTTGTAGGTCAGAGGCAATAAGCACTTGTTCTACAGACAGTTTTTTATCAGCTGATACTTGTAGGTTATCAACTGACAGTTTTCTATCAGCAGATACTTTTGGAGAATTTTCTGACAGTTTTTTATCAGCAGATTCTTGTGTGTTTTCTACAGAAAGTTTTCTATCAGCTGATACTTGTATATTTTCAACTGAAAGTTTTCTATCGGCAGATACTTGAATTTGCTCTGAGGACTGACTGCTCTCTACATGGTTACTCAACATCTTTTTTTCACTTGTTTTAAAGTTATTGGCTCTTCTTTGGACCAGGCTTACAGCGAATTCATTTGTTGGTTCTGTTTTTTTACTTTCAACAGAACTTTTTCCATTGTGTACTTCTTGTACTGGTTTGTTTACATCATTCGGAGTTTTCGTTAGATTGTTTATAATAGGCTGTGTACTAAGCCCATACTTCTTCAAAACTTTTTCTCTCTCTGCCTGTGTTGCTTTTGGTCTGTCAGTATTTGCTGAAGAAACTTCATTTTTACTAGGATTAATATTAGCTTTTTTATCATTTGTTTCTTCTTTAGGAGTAATTTTTGTGACATTATCACGTCTTCTTTTCGAAAGGTTTGTATTTATTGCACTTTCTGACTGGACACTTCTTCCTGACATATTGCCTGCCGGGGAATATTTGCCATATTTCTCAAGTCTTCTCGTGTGTATTTCACGTTTTTGAGGCTCATTAATCTTTGCACTTTTACATCTAACATCTGCAGTCTTTCCATTACCATTTTTAAGTGAATTATTAACCTTTCCACGATTAAGTCCCCTGAATTTACTTTTTCTATCTTCTTCTGAAGAGTCAGACTCAGAGGAAGTGACATCACTCTCACTTTCTGTGCTTTCCGCAGTTGAAGAGTCAGTATCATACAAGTCAAAAGTGGCACGCCCTCTATATACTAGACTGTTGTAGTTTTTAACCTTGTTTGGATTTGTTTGGGTCACAGGAGCTTTGTTTAACTGAAAGTAGAGAATTTGGTCAAGATAAGCTATTTCAAATTACCATGTTTGAAAAACTTGCATTACACACAGATAATATTCTTATATGTAAAATATTATTATTAATATAAATAGGATTTCTGCATGGGATACATAATGCTGTGTTAACCCTTTATTCCATGAAAATGCCTTTTATCACATGAGAGACAGAGTATATAAAGATCAGCTGGCACATCTGTTCATGTCTGTCCTTTACGTCTCAAGCAGTTACGATCAAAACTGTGGTGGAAATCGACCCGATTTAAATTCTGTTATTTATCAATAAACGTGAGTCAGGTAAACTTTAAACGCCGAAATTGAAATTTGTTGACATGGGTGGAGGTTTAGAAGAGTTTTGCATAAAAAACGAAACCGTTATTTATAAAGGATTACATATATTGATTCTACTTGAATGTGGCTTTTCAGGTATGTAAATTTTTTAAAGATACATATGGTTTAAGATGCTTTATGGAGCCGCCAAAGTTGCGATTCAAATTCCGATCGGCGGCATATATAAATAGAAGAAAAATTTTCCACATTGCTTTGAACAGTAACTGGGTTGTGCGCAAAGGACGATCATCATATATATAGAAAAGTCCTTGTCGCGCACAAATAGTTGTGCTAAGTGTAAATCCTGATCATGCTGGCTGGTATGGGTCTAAAAATTTCACCCATGCAATAAAAGTTGTATCTATTATGGAATAAAGTGTTAAAACTTTTAAGGTCAGAGAACAATTGTATCTAATTTAGTTACAACCTGCGTCAATACTTTAAAATAGTCAACAATTAATACTTTATAATACAGAATAACTGTGTTTTTATTGTTTTATTTTAACCCTTTCCTCCATAAATACACATTTTTACACATGTGCTACCAGTGTAGATCCAGATCAGCCAGCACATCCAAGCCATCTGATCAGGATCTGCACTGGTCGCTTTTTTGGGCTGAAATAACCTAATGAATAAAAAAGTGAACAGTTTAGATCCTGATCAGATGGCACTGATGTGCCGGCTGATCTGGATCTAAACTGTTCGCCCATGCAATAAAGGTGTGTCTATGAAGGAAAGGGTTAAGAATCTTGACTTAAAAAGATGGAATTGCAAAGACAAAACACCAAGTGCATAAAACATGAAACATTAATAAAACATGCAGAGTATACTAATGACCCCCAATGACTATTCCTGTACTTCATATAGAAGGGTTGTATCACTTGTGCTAGCACTGTAGATTACAGGTCAGCAAGCACATCCCAGTCATCTGATCTAGATCTACCCTGGTGACATCTTGGTCAGAAATTAAAAAATTAAAAAAATAAATAAATCTAAAAGTGAACAGAGTAGATCCAGAACAATCTGCATGTATGTGTTGGCTGATCTACACTGTTCATGACACAAAACCTATATTCCATGGAATAAAAGGCAAAGGACTTTCGTACAGAATTGGCTAATAAAGTTCTTATTCCTCTGTGCAATCTGAGCTGGATCAACATTTGCACCTATGCAATAATATATAAATATCACATCCCATTGGGGGAGACAGTACGAAATGTTAACCCGAGAGAAGTAATGTCAACCGAGGCGTTAGCCGAGGTTGACATTACATTCTCAAGGGTTAACATTTCGTACTGTCTCCCCCAATGGGATGTGATATTTATTTTATTACACCGAACATCCGAACATTTGTTTTTTTTTAGAGATCTTGACTATGACCGAATTAATTGCTTATCTCCCTTGGTCAATTACGCATGCGTAGAAGTTAATTTGTAATCGGATTTCCAAGATATTTATTTTTAGATCCACGCGAGGGTGACAGTATACTGTCGCATATGTGACAGTAGAAATTATCTCCCTCTGACGTCACATTACGCTATATAGTAAACTAATCACGTGAGGTGTAATAAAAGGCGTATATATGGAATTAAGGGTAAAAAGCCAATGATACCAAACATAGTGCAATAAAAAAATTAATGCTTTATTCCATGTATACAGGTTATATGGGGCACGTCAGAAGGGAAAAGGTACCTTCGATCATTTTAGTGATATTTTAGTTTTTACTAAATTTAGAAAGAACTTACAACTATAAATCAATTTCTTATAACTAAAGTGAGATTTTGTTACTCACTTTAATATAATGAAATGGTATTTTTTTACCGCAAAATGCATAATAAATAATGTCGTCTGCTCAAATTTATGACAAATGTCCGAAGGTACCTTTTTATTGTGATGCGCCCTAAATCATAAGTGTCTCCAGTTAGATCCAGATCAGACTGTACATCATGAAAGACTGATCTGGTCGCAAGGTTATAAAGCTGAGTTTGGAAACCAGTCGCCATTTCAGCCAATCAGATGCTTGAGATTTGAGACTGGTTTCCATGCTCAGTTTTATAACCTTGGGCACTGGATCTACACAGATTGCTCCTTGGTCAGAAATAACCAAAGTGTAGATCCTGATCAGACAGCACGGATGTGGATGAACACTGGCACACACCAGGTCCTGACTGCAAGAATATAAACCATATCCATGGAATAAAGGATAACTTTGGTATCATTTTACTTTCCGCTGGTTTAAATTTTGCATATTTTGCGTTAAATAAAATGCATGAATTTAAACCACCACAAATTTAAACCATGTAATAATATGCCATTTATAGAAAAAATGCAGTTGATCCAATTTTAAACCATGAAAAATGTGATTGCGTGAATTTATGCACACGCGAAATCAATATATCTTTTTGTGGCTTTTGCACCAAATTTCCTCCTCGCATAATTAAATGATACCACAGTGACCTGCTTTGCTTTTCCCTTCTGTGCACTGAACATACCTTAGCTGCTATTCTTACAGCTGCCTTGAATTCCAAGAGAAAAATAAACATGCATTAAAACTATGACCCTCACTGTCTTTACCCATTTTAACCCTTAAATCCATATATACAACTTTAAATGCATGTGCAACCAGTGTAGATCCAGACCAGCTGGCACACCGATGCCATCTGTTCTGGATCTACAGTAGCTGCATCCTGGCCAGAAATAAAGGCCAGAGAAAAAAATATTTTAGATTCTCATCCCTGCCCGCCCCTGTCCAAAACCACCCGCCCCCAAAAAAATTATTGGTAAAAAAAATCGAAACATATTCTGTTCCGTACAGAACAGGTTTAAGACCATCCCGAAATACCTTCATAAGGTATTTCGTTAATAAAAAATAAAAATTAACAAGTGCCCACCCGCCCCTTTTTTTCCCCAAATCCGGATGAGAATCTAATAATTTATTTTCTCTGGCCTAACCTAATGAATATAAAAGTGAACTGTGTAGATCCTGATTAGATGGTATCATTAACCCAGTTGATCTGGATCTACACTGTTCACCCATGCAATAAAGGTATGTCTATGGAGCAAAGGGTTAATATATATTCTGGTGTTCAATTTTAGTTGTAACGGTGTGGTTTTATTTACCTCTTTCCTCCATAGATATGGCTTTTATTGCATGAGAAAACAGTGTAGATCCAAATCAAATGGGCACAGATGTACCATCTGAACGGGATCTACACTGTTCACTTTTCGATTTAATAAGTTATTTCTGACCAAAATAACAAACAGTGTCACCATTTCAGCCAATCAGATGCTTGAGATTTGAGACTGGTTTCCAAACTCAGTTTTATAACCTTTCAGCCCTGCTGTGGACTTGGGGGTTACATGAAGCATGCATGCATTAAGCATAACCATTGGCAATACTGAAAAATTAACATGCTAAAAGCATAACAAGTACATCTATCTGTAGAGTGCATGGGAATTAATTTCTAGGGTAAATGCCTTACTTGATTTTGGAGCCTGAAAGATGTATAAGATGACAATTTAATAAATATCTAAGCAAACCAGATTGATATTTCCTTGTTATTTTTTATTGGTGGTGAACAAATCAGCTTACACCAGTGTGTATGAGGAATCCGCTTACACCACTGTGTAAGAGGAATCGGCTTACCCCACTGTGTAAGAGGAATCGGCTTACACCACTGTGTAAGAGAAATCAGCTTACACAACCATGTAAGAGGAATCAGCTTACACCACTATGTAAGAGGAATCAGCTTACACCACTATGTAAGAGGAATCAGCTTACACAATCATGTAAGAGGAATCAGCTTACACCACTATGTAAGAGAAATCAGCTTACACAACCATGTAAGAGGAATCAGCTTACACCACTATGTAAGAGGAATCAGCTTACACAATCATGTAAGAGGAATCAGCTTACACCACTGTGTAAGAGGAATCAGCTTACACCAGTGTGTAAGAGGAATCAGCTTACACCAGTGTGTAAGAGGAATCAGCTTACACAACCATGTAAGAGGAATCAGCTTACACCAGTGTGTAAGAGGAATCAGCTTACACCAGTGTGTAAGAGGAATCAGCTTACACCACTGTGTAAGAGGAATCAGCTTACACCAGTGTGTAAGAGGAATCAGCTTACACCAGTGTGTAAGAGGAATCAGCTTACACCAGTGTGTAAGAGAAATCAGCTTACACAACCATGTAAGAGGAATCAGCTTACACCAGTGTGTAAGAGGAATCAGCTTACACCACTGTGTAAGAGAAATCAGCTTACACCAGTGTGTAAGAGGAATCAGCTTACACCAGTGTGTAAGAGGAATCAGCTTACACCAGTGTGTAAGAGGAATCAGCTTACACAACCATGTAAGAGGAATCAGCTTACACCACTGTGTAAGAGGAATCAGCTTACACCAGTGTGTAAGAGGAATCAGCTTACACCACTGTGTAAGAGGAATCAGCTTACACAACCATGTAAGAGGAATCAGCTTACACCACTGTGTAAGAGAAATCAGCTTACACCAGTGTGTAAGAGGAATCAGCTTACACCAGTGTGTAAGAGGAATCAGCTTACACCAGTGTGTAAGAGGAATCAGCTTACACAACCATGTAAGAGGAATCAGCTTACACCACTGTGTAAGAGGAATCAGCTTACACCAGTGTGTAAGAGGAATCAGCTTACACCACTGTGTAAGAGGAATCAGCTTACACAACCATGTAAGAGGAATCAGCTTACACCACTGTGTAAGAGGAATCAGCTTACACCAGTGTGTAAGAGGAATCAGCTTACACAACCATGTAAGAGGAATCAGCTTACACCATTGTGGAAGAGGAATCAGCTTACACCAGTGTGTAAGAGGAATCAGCTTACACCAGTGTGTAAGAGGAATCAGCTTACACAACCATGTAAGAGGAATCAGCTTACACCAGTGTGTAACAGGAATTAGCTTACACAACCATGTAAGAGGAATCAGCTTACACAACCATGTAAGAGGAATAAGCTTACACAACCATGTAAGAGGAATAAGCTTACACAACTGTGTAAGAGGAATCAGCTTACACGAGTATGTAAGAGGAATCAGATAACACAACCATGTAAGAGGAATCAGCTTACACCAGTGTGTAAGAGGAATCAGCTTACACCAGTGTGTAAGAGGAATCAGCTTACACAACCATGTTAGAGGAATCAGCTTACACCAGTGTGTAAGAGGAAACAGCTTACACCACTGTGTAAGAGGAATCAGCTTACACCACTGTGTAAGAGGAATCAGCTTACACCAGTGTGTAAGAGGAATCAGCCTACACCAGTGTGTAAGAGGAATCAGCTTACACCACTGTGTAAGACGAATCAGCTTACACAACCATGTAAGAGGAATCAGCTTACACCACTGTGGAAGAGGAATCAGCTTACACCAGTGTGTAACAGGAATTAGCTTACACAACCATGTAAAAGGAATCAGCTTACACCACTGTGTAAGAGGAATCAGCTTACACCACTGTGTAAGAGGAATCAGCTTACACCAGTGTGTAAGAGGAATCAGCTTACACGAGTATGTAAGAGGAATCAGCTTACACAACCATGTAAGAGGAATCAGCTTACACCATTGTGTAAGAGGAAACAGCTTACACCACTGTGTAAGAGGAATCAGCTTACACCACTGTGTAAGAGGAATCAGCTTACACCAGTGTGTAAGAGGAATCAGCCTACACCAGTGTGTAAGAGGAATCAGCTTACACCACTGTGTAAGAGGAATCAGCTTACACAACCATGTAAGAGGAATCAGCTTACACCAGTGTGTAACAGGAATTAGCTTACACAACCATGTAAAAGGAATCAGCTTACACCACTGTGTAAGAGGAATCAGCTTACACCACTGTGTAAGAGGAATCAGCTTCCACCAGTGTGTAAGAGGAATCAGCTTACACAACCATGTAAGAGGAATCAGCTTACACCACTGTGTAAGAGGAATCAGCTTACACGAGTATGTAAGAGGAATCAGATTACACAACCATGTAAGAGGAATCAGCTTACACCAGTGTGTAAGAGGAATCAGCTTACACCAGTGTGTAAGAGGAATCAGCTTACACAACCATGTTAGAGGAATCAGCTTACACCAGTGTGTAAGAGGAAACAGCTTACACCACTGTGTAAGAGGAATCAGCTTACACCACTGTGTAAGAGGAATCAGCTTACACCAGTGTGTAAGAGGAATCAGCCTACACCAGTGTGTAAGAGGAATCAGCTTACACCACTGTGTAAGACGAATCAGCTTACACAACCATGTAAGAGGAATCAGCTTACACCACTGTGGAAGAGGAATCAGCTTACACCAGTGTGTAACAGGAATTAGCTTACACAACCATGTAAAAGGAATCAGCTTACACCACTGTGTAAGAGGAATCAGCTTACACCACTGTGTAAGAGGAATCAGCTTACACCAGTGTGTAAGAGGAATCAGCTTACACGAGTATGTAAGAGGAATCAGCTTACACAACCATGTAAGAGGAATCAGCTTACACCATTGTGTAAGAGGAAACAGCTTACACCACTGTGTAAGAGGAATCAGCTTACACCACTGTGTAAGAGGAATCAGCTTACACCAGTGTGTAAGAGGAATCAGCCTACACCAGTGTGTAAGAGGAATCAGCTTACACCACTGTGTAAGAGGAATCAGCTTACACAACCATGTAAGAGGAATCAGCTTACACCAGTGTGTAACAGGAATTAGCTTACACAACCATGTAAAAGGAATCAGCTTACACCACTGTGTAAGAGGAATCAGCTTACACCACTGTGTAAGAGAAATCAGCTTCCACCAGTGTGTAAGAGGAATCAGCTTACACAACCATGTAAGAGGAATCAGCTTACACCACTGTGTAAGAGGAATCAGCTTACACGAGTATGTAAGAGGAATCAGATTACACAACCATGTAAGAGGAATCAGCTTACACCAGTGTTTAAGAGGAATCAGCTTACACCAGTGTGTAAGAGGAATCAGCTTACACAACCAGTGTGTAAGAGGAATCAGCTTACACCAGTGTGTAAGAGGAATCAGCTTACACCACTGTGTAAGAGGAATCAGCTTACACAACCATGTAAGAGGAATCAGCTTACACAACCATGTAAGAGGAATCAGCTTACACCACTGTGTAAGAGGAATCAGCTTACACAACCATGTAAGAGGAATCAGCTTACACCAGTGTGTAACAGGAATTAGCTTACACAACCATGTAAAAGGAATCAGCTTACACCACTGTGTAAGAGGAATCAGCTTACACCACTGTGTAAGAGGAATCAGCTTCCACCAGTGTGTAAGAGGAATCAGCTTACACAACCATGTAAGAGGAATCAGCTTACACCACTGTGTAAGGGGAATCAGCCTACACCAGTGTGTAAGAGGAATCAGCTTACACCACTGTGTAAGAGGAATCAGCTTACACAACAATGTAAGAGGAATCAGCTTACACCAGTGTGTAACAGGAATTAGCTTACACAACCATGTAAAAGGAATCAGCTTACACCACTGTGTAAGAGGAATCAGCTTACACCACTGTGTAAGAGGAATCAGCTTCCACCAGTGTGTAAGAGGAATCAGCTTACACAACCATGTAAGAGGAATCAGCTTACACCACTGTGTAAGGGGAATCAGCTTACACGAGTATGTAAGAGGAATCAGCTTACACTAGTGTGTAAGAGGAATAAGCTTACACGAGTGTGTAAGAGGAATCAGCTTACACCAACACAAGTGTGTAAGAGGAATCAGCTTACACAACAATGTAAGAGGAATCAGCTTACACCAGTGTGTAACAGGAATTAGCTTACACAACCATGTAAAAGGAATCAGCTTACACCACTGTGTAAGAGGAATCAGCTTACACCACTGTGTAAGAGGAATCAGCTTCCACCAGTGTGTAAGAGGAATCAGCTTACACAACCATGTAAGAGGAATCAGCTTACACCACTGTGTAAGGGGAATCAGCTTACACGAGTATGTAAGAGGAATCAGCTTACACTAGTGTGTAAGAGGAATAAGCTTACACGAGTGTGTAAGAGGAATCAGCTTACACCAACACAAGT
This sequence comes from Corbicula japonica, assembly GCA_038501625.1. Taxonomy (NCBI): domain Eukaryota; kingdom Metazoa; phylum Mollusca; class Bivalvia; order Venerida; family Cyrenidae; genus Corbicula; species Corbicula japonica. The sequence goes on from JAZAYU010000151.1 coordinate 327,998, forward strand.
GTGTAAGAGGAATCAGCTTACACCACTGTGTAAGAGGAATCAGCTTACACCACTGTGTAAGAGGAATCAGCTTACACGAGTATGTAAGAGGAATCAGCTTACACTAGTGTGTAAGAGGAATCAGCTTACACGAGTGTGTAAGAGGAATCAGCTTACACCAACACAAGTGTGTAAGAGGAATCAGCTTACACCACTGTGTAAGAGGAATCAGCTTACACCACTGTGTAAGAGGAATCAGCTTACACGAGTATGTAAGAGGAATCAGCTTACACTAGTGTGTAAGAGGAATCAGCTTACACGAGTGTGTAAGAGGAATCAGCTTACACCAACACAAGTGTGTAAGAGGAATCAGCTTACACCACTGTGTAAGAGGAATCAGCTTACACCACTGTGTAAGAGGAATCAGCTTACATGAGTATGTAAGAGGAATCAGCTTACACTAGTGTGTAAGAGGAATCAGCTTACACGAGTGTGTAAGAGGAATCAGCTTACACCAACACAAGTGTGTAAGAGGAATCAGCTTACACCACTGTAAGATAAGTCAGCTTACACACCAATGTATGAGCCATCTTACACCAAAGCTCAAATTGAGTTTTCTTACACCCTCGTGTAAGATGTGTTATTGTGTTAAACCCTTTGTAAGCCAAGACATCACAGTGTAAAACGATAACGATTGATTGATGAGTCATCTTACACTCCTGTGTATAATGAGTTAACTTACACCCCTAGGCTGAGGTAGGGCAGCTTACACCCCTAGGTTGAGGCAAGGCAGCTTACACTGATGTAAGGCAGCTTACACCAATCAAAGATGAGGTGAGGCAGCTTACACCAATCAAAGATGAGGTGAGGCAGCTAACACCCCTTTAAGCTGATGTGAGGAAGCCTACAATTCTTTAGGCTGAGGTGAGGCAGTTTTACACCTCTTAAAGTTAGGCTGAGGCAGCTTACACCCCTTCAAGCTGAGGCGAGGGAGATTACAGTCTTTTAAGCCAAGGTGAGGCAGCTTGAACCCCTAAGTTGAGGTAAGGCAGCTTACATATCTGTAAGCTGAGGTGAGACAGCTTACACTCCTAAGCTGTGGTAAGGCAGCTTACACCTCTTTAAGCTGAGGCAGCTTACAGTCCTTTAAGCTGAGGTGGGGCATTTTGCACCTCTTTAAGTTATGCTGAGGCAGCTAACAGTCCTTCAAGCTGTGGTAAGGCAGCTTACACCTCTTTAAGCTGAGGCAGCTAACAGTCCTTCAAGCTGTGGTAAGGCAGCTTACACCTCTTTAATCTGAGGCAGCTTAAAGTCCTTTAAGCTGAGGTGGGGCAGTTTGCACCTCTTTAAGTTATGCTGATGCAGCTAACAGTCCTTCCAGCTGTGGAGAGGCAGCTTACACCTCTTTAAGCTGAGGCAGCTAACGGTCCTTCAAGCTGAGGTGAGGCAGCTTACACACCTTCAACCTGAGGTGAGGCAGTTCGCACCTCTTTAAGTTATGCTGAGGAAGCTAACAGTCCTTCAAGCTGTGGTAAGGCAGCTTACACCTCTTTAAGCTGAGGCAGCTAACAGTCCTTCAAGCTGAGGTGAGGCAGCTTACACCCCTTCAAGCTGAGGTGAGGCAGCTTACACCTCTTTAAGCTGAGGCAGCTAACATTCCTTCAAGCTGAGGTGAGGCAGCTTACACCATTTTAAGCTGAGGCAGCTAACAGTCCTTCGAGCTGAGGTGAGGCAGCTTACACCCATTCAAGCTGAGGTGAGGCAGCTTTACACCCCTTCAACCTGAGTTGAGGCAGCTCACAAACCTTCAAGCTGAGGCAGCTAACAGTCCTTCAAGCTGTGGTAAGGCAGCTTACACCTCTTTAAGCTGAGGCAGCTAACAATCCTTCAAGCTGAGGTGAGGCAGCTTACACCCCTTCAAGCTGTGGTAAGGCTGCTTACACCTCTTTAAGCTGAGGCAGCTAACAGTCCTTCAAGCTGAGGTGAGGCAGCTTACATCTCTTTAATGTGAGGCAGCTTACAGTCCTTCAAGCTGTGGTAAGGCAGCTTACACTTTTTAAGCTGAGGCAGCTAACAGTCCTTTAAGCTGAGGATTAGGCAGCTTACACCCCTTCAAGCTGTGGTAGGCAGCTTACACCTCTTTAAGCTGAGGCAGCTAACAGTCCTTCAAGCTGAGGTGAGGCAGCTTACACCCCTTCAAGCTGAGGTGAGGCAGCTTACACCCCTTCAAGCCGAGGTGAGGCAGCTTACACCCATTCAAGCTGAGGTGAGGCAGCTTACAACCCTGCAAGCTGAGGTGAGGCAGCTTACACCCCTGCAAGCTAAGGCAGCTTACAGTCCTTCAAGCTGTGGTAAGACAGCTTACACCTCTTTAAGCTGAGGCAGCTAACAGTCCTTCAAGCTGAGGTGAGGCAGCTTACACCCCTTCAAGCTGTGGTAAGGCAGCTTACACCTCTTTAAGCTAAGGCAGCTAACTGTCCTTCAAGCTGAGTTGAGGCAGCTTACACCCCTGCAAGCTGAGGTGAGGCAGCTTACACCACTGCAAGCTGAGGTGAGGCAGCTTACACCCCTGCCAGCTGAGGTGAGGCAGCTTACACCCCTGTCAGCCGAGGTGAGGCAGCTTACACCCCTGCAAGCTGAGGTGAGGCAGCTTACACCCCTTCATGAGGCAGCTTACACCCCTTCAAGCTGAGGTGAGGCAGCTTACACTCCTTCAAGCTGAGGTGAGGCAGCTTACACCCTGTGTAAGTTGAATTGAGTTCTGCAATATATGTGATGCACCATAATAAAACCAGGTTTATTGCCAATGACAGGAAATGCCCAGGCAACAATTATGTATAAAAATATTAACTTTGCCATAAGTATCTGAACTGCTGAATGACAAACATATATAAAAGCCTGTTGTATAAATCATTAAATGTTCCCTCCCAACTTCAACGAATTTAAACCATAACTTTACTGGCATCAATTGTAATTTACAATAAACCCCTCTTTAACGGACACCTAAGGGACTGAGGGAAAGTGTCCTTAATAGCGGGTTATCCTTAATTGTGGGTTTAAATCAAGAAGAAGAGAACATGTCTGTTCTTTAAAAAATCGCCCATAATACCGGAGTGCCCGTAATAGCGAGTGTCCGTAATGAGTGGTTTTACAGTATAGTATGACTCATAACAAATAATACAACAGTGGGTGCCCATGTGAAGATGTAATTTGTGGATTCTGTGCATGAAAATTTTTCCCACAAAATTAATTAATACCTCATTAACCATGTCTACCATTACACCATAACCTGAAAAGGGGCGTGTCAAAGGAAAAGGTACCTTTGGACTGTTGACGTCAATCCTTGAAATGAGGTTATAAAATTGTGCTCTACAAATATCATTGTATTGCCAAACGTGCAATACAAACACTTTTTGGTTATGAAAAAATATTTATAGATAACTGTAAGTTATTTCCAAATATAATAACAACTAAAATGTCAAAAATACCACTGTCAACACCTTTTCCCATGAAGTTCCCTAATAATAAAATAATAATAATAATATTTTAAGAACTTAACCCTTTATAATATGCAATTTTAACACATGGGTGACCAGTTAAGTATCAGATTACTAGGCACATCTTTGCCATCTGATCTGGATCTACTATGTTTTCCTTTTGGACAGAAATAACCTAATAAATTTAAAAGTGAACAGTTTAGATCCTAATAAGACGGCATGGATGTGGCAGCTGATCTGGATCTAAAATTTTCACCCATGCAATAAAAGCCTATGTAAAGGGTTAAACAAAGAAATTTTTGCTTAGAATGATGCAAGAGCTATTTACATGTATATACCTGCATGCCTTCTCTACAAGACTCTAACTGGACGGGCTTTGTGGGAGGAAATCTACTTTTTCAACTAAAATATCTAAATGTACTAGCAAAAGCTACTTGGTTTCTTTGTTCCCAAATAATTGTTGTGGTGTATAAGTTTGTTTTTCCAAATATCAGATCTTATCATCTACCATGCAGCATTGTCAAGTACCGTCATCACTCAAGTACATGCCGCACCTTTCACTTCAGTGCGGCTTATACATAAGTGTATATGGTAATGACAGATAAATATTTTGTGCTATGCAAAGTCTCCAGTTCTAAACAAACTAATCTAATCATTGTTTTTCTCAAAGCTTTTTAAAGACACAACTTCACCACAGACAAATGTGTCAACTATATGAAATCAATTTAAATTGAACAAAATATAAATATTGTATTAGTAATATGTAGGGTTATGAAAATTCCCTTGGTATACAAACACTAGAGGGGTTTTCAGTTGGACATGTGTGTCGCAATCAGGTACTTTGTCAAAATAAAAACTGGTACAGTAAAACTTCGAAAACTCGAATACTAAAGGGGACTATGAAAATGTTCGAGTTTTCCATGGCGCTCGAGTTTTCGAAGCTTCACTTTATGAGGTCCGATTTCTAAGTCAAGTCGTATAAACACATGTATGTTACCTTGTTGTTGAGTACGTTATCTGAATATCAGCTAAATTAATTAAGGATTCATTTCAGATTGTATTTTCTTTAAACCTGTATATCTGTTTATAAACATTTTTGAGGTTGTTTTTTTTCAAGAAAACTGCTTTTTAAACCTTTCGTGTTGACATTGTCCGAGAACAAGTATACTTTACAACGGTGCGTCGTTTTTTTATACGCGTGTAAAATTTACTAGGTCCCGTCAACATAAAAAACAAAAACAACCTCGTCTCAACGCAGCCGCCTACCGAGTGATCATAAAATAATTTTCTTTATTTAAAACCTGCTTTAATCAGATCAATTAAAACACGTCAATAGACAATAAACTGCCAATTATAACCAGTCACAACGTGTGAAAACCACGCGTCACCATTTACCAAATACTCCCGCGAGGTGCGAAAATTTTATCAGTGGTTTATTACTCGAGTTTTCCAATACAAAGAAGATATATGCTTTAAGGGACCGACACCTGTGTTCGAGAATTCGAGTTTTTGAAGTTCGAGTTTTCCATGGTATTGTTATATAGAAAATATAAGAAATTTGCCGGGACCAGCAAAACTACTTCGAGTTTTGCCGAGTGCTCGAGTTTTCGATGTTCGAGTTTTCGAAGTTTTACTGTAATTTGATGAAGAAACAATAAAAAATGGCAAAGATTAAGCCAATGTGACAAAAGTACAGAAAGGGGAAAAGTACCATCAAATATGACCTTGTCCAAAAACTTTTGGCTTCATCACAACCTTGTTGTTAAAGCAAATTAATTGGAAAGCTTGATGAAGAAATATTAAGAAATTGGTGACGAAATATTAAGAAATGGCAAAGATATAGCCAACAATAAGTTTTGTGTGACAAACAGACAGGCTGACGGACAAAGCAGTCCCTATGTATCACCTTTTATTCTTAAGGGCTACACAAAAATTCCTTTCAACCATAGATCAGTTTGATTATTTTCAAATAAATCAAACCCCATGTAAAAACAAACCTGTACACCGGACAACTAACTCGGAAACCAATTACATAATAGCCTCTAATAAAACGAGCTGTACTATGTTACCTTCGCAGACTGCTTAGGTTTAAGGGGCCCTTTCGGGTGTGTAGGTGTTTTCTTGGCCTGTCGTATTAATCAGCATTACAATGATAAAATGTCACATAAGTGCAAAAATGGTGTAAGTTCCATTGAAAACCATTATTCCTTTCCTCCATATATATGCATTTTTACGTATGTGCGACCAGTGTAGATCCAGATCAGCTGGCACATCCGTGCTGTCTGATCAGACGGCACAGATCTAAACTGTTTGCCCATGCAGTAAAGGTGTATCTATGGAGGCAAGAGTTATTTCAATAGTTCCAATGAAATAAGAAGGATTTATACAGTTTTCACACTAAAATGATGTTAAGAATATTTACAACATTGTAACAATTGTCAAAATAGCACATAATTACAATGTATCTGATTGGCTTATTAGGAACATCTGACTGTCTTTTTTTAATGAAGTAGCTCTTTATTCAAACAGCAATATCATGAGAATTTTTTTTGAGCGTTTCATTGCTGTATGAATGGTCAAAATGTTAACACCTAATTTTAGCACCAATACCTTTTAATCAAAACTTGTTTTAATATGAAATCTTTTAAAGTGAAACTGAGGAACTCAGATGACTGTTACATTGAAGTAAAGAAGGATGCCTGCAACCCTTTATTAATTTCTTTAACCCTTTCCTGGATATATATGTATTTTTACGTGTGTGCGACCAGTGTAGATCCAGATCAGCCGGCACATTCGTGCCGTCTGATCAGGATCTGCACTGGTCGCATTTTGGTCAGAAATAACCTAATGAATCAAAAAGCGAACAGTTTAGATCCTGATCAGACGGCACGGATGTGCCGGCTGATCTGGATCTAAACTGTTCGCCCTAGCAATAAAGGTGTGTCTGTACAGGAAAGGATTAAACCTGTTGCAAATGCGGTAAAACCCGTATATATGGCAGTAAAGGGTTAAAGGTGTCTGGTCATGTATCAGGATGAATAATTTAAGTGTTTTAAAAAATCAAAATTTATAATACTAAACTGTAGAAGACTTGTAAACAAATTAAATGTGATGTAATATTCATACAGTCAACGTACTAGTGAGTATATTACAGCGAAAGGCATTATAGTGTTACAAACGCAGTGAAATTTACTCACAACAGATCCTAAAAAGTACTGATTAGTCCAAAATTTTGGTAAAATTCGCCCCTGTTAAGTCATAAGTAGGCATAAAACAGCAGTATAATTAATATAAATCACAACTGAGATATTGAAGTACTGTATAGCGCTTAATATTGGCGGTGTCAAATTTCGACATATTTTGAAGTGTTTAAAATTGGCGGGGCCATAAATTGGCGTAAACAAACCAGACCACCAAAATAAAACCCTTAATGAAAAATAGCCTAAAATTCTAAAATGTCTAAAATTGGCGTTAACACAGATCGTCAAAAACACCCCATTTACATTCAATATTCAACACCACATTATTATAATACCAGTGTGAAAACATTATCACAGCTACCTAAAAATAGATTGGTTTGTTTGATTCATGACATATTCTAATTATATAATTTTTGTATCAAACTGAGAAAACTGCTAGTGTATCAAAGTTGTCTATCTTCCAGATATTAAAATGGCAGTGTTATTAATTGACAGTGATTTTTATTGGCGGTGTTTTATATTGGCGCAACTGATAATATAGCCAAAATAAAAACCACGCCAAAATAAGAACTTATACAGTATTCCACCCTGATTAGTGAACCGGCTGCTTTAAGTTTTCTTGAAGTATACTTACAATAGTAAAGGTTCCCTCTTCTTTAGTTATAAGCTGAACCATGTCTTCTTTCCAGCCAACCTCTGTTGCAAACTTCACCATGTTGTCAACCAAATCACCTTAAAGGGAAAGGTACAGACTATTCAATTAATTCTGTATAATTATACATGCTTTTCATGTGTAACTTTACTCATAACTGAACATCTAGCTGTCAAACATTAGGCATCTATCTATTATTGGTTTATTAACGAAGTAAAATCATATTTCACCATAACTCTTACAAATTTAAAGTAAGAATAATGCTAAATTCCACTAGTGTTTAAATGTTTCTAAATAAATGTGATAATGTCTTAATTGTTTTAAAATTTACATTCACTTGTAAACTCATAATCTATTACAGTTAGAGATTAAGTAGTAGGCCCTCAATAGCAACACTTCAGTGAAAACAATAACAGTTTACAGTTACTCGTCTTACATTCCTCCTGTCTAATCCCGCACACACCATCGACAACAAAAATTACTGATGTCTTTAAATAAATGTTATTTTCATTCATATTACATGGCTATCAGCAAGTCAAGTTCCTAGATGTAACAGATGACTGTTCCAAATATTTAAGAATTAAATTAATATTTCACATTCATAAGGGTATGGAAGATATTTGGGTTGTTAAAAAGTGTGTGAATCCCCACCCAAATGTTTTTCATAGCCTGATAAATGCGATAAAAGATTGATTTAATGCCTTACTCAAACTACGAGATTAAACCCATGCAAAATTTAATGATATTACAACATTACAAATTTTGACCAATACTTATTTTATCGAAATGCACAAGCCTGCATTATGAAAATAACTGTATTTATTGTGGCAAAATGCACAGTATTATCACGTCAAGAACCAGTTTTTAACTTCCCATTATCACATTTTCCAACATTAGTAGCCAAAAAAAGATAAGGAGACATTTCTGGAGAGTTTTTAACCCTTTACTCCATATATACGGGTTATGTGGCATGTGCGAAGTGTTGATCCAGATTTTCTTGCATACCAGATCAGGTCATCCGGTGTTTTCACCCGTGTAGGAAATTTCGATCCTACACCCCCCATGTAGAATGAGTCACGTGAGTGACGTCACGTCTTCAAATATCTGACGTAATATATTCAAGTTAGTGACGTCATTTATAAAAAAGATTGCTTTAACGTCAATATTTCAGCATAATGAAAATAAATAAGTTTGTATACTTACACAAAAATGTTATAAATAATAAAAGGTATGCAAGAAAAAGTATCTTGCATGAGAAATTCGGTAAAGATAGAAAAATCTGTCACCTCGGGTGAACTGTTTTGGCGGGAACTCGGCAGAGCCTCGTTCCCGCAAAACAGTTAACCCTCGGTGACAGATTTTTCCATCTTCACCTCACACTCATGCATGATACTTATAATTACTCCATATATACGGGTTATGTGGCATGTGCGAAGTGTTGATCCAGATTAGCTGGCACCTGTTCAGCCTGGTCAGGATCTACAGTGTGCTTCATGGTCATAAATAACCTAATGAATAACAAGAGTGCCAAACTGACACAAAATACGCCCGTCATATTAAAAATTTTGTGGTAAATTCAATGGTAATGACAACATTTTTGGGAGCAGGATTTTGCAACTCATTGAGTGCTTGAGCTGTTTTTCAACAATCATGTCAACATAATCATGGTTCCCTCGTAAGACAAAAACACAAAAAAATGTTCCGTAGAACATCAATTTCACATCAAGCAGCTCTCATATGTAACCCTCAAGAAGTTTTGGAGTTATGCTCCGGACAAAATTTATCAAGTAAATATGATAAAGGGGAATAACTCTAAAAAAAGGGCAAAGTAGAATTATTGTTCTTGCACACTGCACTATCTACCAATGTGCTCTGTCAGTGTATGAAGTTTGAATAAAATCCCTCGAGTAGTTTTGGACTTATGCTCTGGACAAAATTGTTTCAGACGGACGGACAGATGGACGAACACACGGACGCACCGACGGACGAAGGTCATTTCTAATATCCCCTTCGCCTTTGGCGGGGGGATAAATTGGCGCGGGGATAAATAAAGACAGGACAAAAACTCTTTGACTTAGAGAGCAGAAACCCAAATTTTGGACAATTAAAGGGCCATAATTCAGGAGTGTCTGGGGGGATTTGGCTGGTTATAGAACTTGGTCGAGACATTATGCACACCAACATATTCACCAAGTTTGATAAAGACCTGATGAAAACTCTTTGACTTAGAGAGCAAAAAACGCTGTGGATGCCGCCCGCCCTCCCGCCAACCCGCCCGCCCGCCGCAGGTGTTCCCATAATACGTCCCGTTTTTCAAACAAGCGTATAAAAAAGTAAACAGTGCATATCCTGATCAGATGACACATATGTGCTGTCTGATCTGAATCTACACTGTTGTCTGTGGAAAACTGCCATATCCCATGGAATAAAGAGTTAAAGTAACTATGTGATAAACATGTCTCTTGAATGTTAATGACCCAAGATTATAAAACTAAGATTGGAGACCAGTCTCAAATCTCAAGCATCTGATTGGCTGAAATGTTGACCAGTCACCATTTCGGCCAATCAAATGGTCTACAGATTAAGTTTTATGATCTTGGACGCGTGAGTTACCAGCTATGACTACATCCTGTGTTCTCCGGCTGTATTTGAAAGGACCAACCGCCTCACGATTAAACAGAACTCTCGGTACATTGAACCTAACAGTGTCTATGATACCGGCAAATGGCTGTACCTGAAAGTTTGACAGAAAACACTAGGTTTTGAAATTTGACCATGTGATATTTCATAGCAAAACATACATGTATGCAAAAGGAGTGGCTTTAAATGATGAAAGATATCCAATTCTGATCATTAATTTTGTTTGACCCAAGAAGAAGTGTTTAATGACATAATTATGTTGCATAACTTTTAGAAAAGCAAAAGTTTGTTTGTCACTGTTGAAAAAATTCCACAATGCCCTGATGGAGAACATTATCTATTACTCCATATATATACGGGATTAATTGATTGTGGGAACATTGTAGATCCAGATCAGCCAGCAAATCCTCATTGTCTGATCAGGATCTACACTATTCACTTCTTGGTCAGATATAACCAAGATATTCATGGCCATGAATGATTTTAGCATATAGTGGTGAAATATTAACCTGCCCATTTTGCATACATTATTCGGTGGTTGGTTGTGATATTTTTAACTTTATCACCAAAGCGTGAAAGTCATCATTACCTCAACGGGAAATCCATTACTCATGCAGTATATAGGTGTCTTCTTTCCGCTAGGCAGGTATGAAAGTGGAATGGCTCAGTGGTAAAATGCAGCATTCAAATGCTAAAGGTATGTGGTTCGAGTCCTGCTAGTGCCATTTTTGTTTTATACTTTTTTAAGTTAAAGCGTTTATTTATATAAAGTTTCACGTTTTTGTTATTTTCCACGTGGAAACCGTTGTTAATTTCTACATGTATGGCAGATGATCATTAAGAAATATGTAGTTTACACAACGTGTATACGTTTTGAAATGGCGGAACAATCAGTAATAAACATCTACAATATAAAACGCCACGAAAAATATTATAGGTCCAAGTATGACTCGAACCTGCGCCAAGCGGCAAAAAAATTGTTGTTTGCTATTTTCTGCCTTCCTACCAACTGCGCTATAGACGCATGTGGAAGTGAATGCAGTTTTAAAGATATACATACAAATGCAAAAGACCAGTCCAAAATAGCAAGAATATCCCCGTCTCAAAATAGCACAGTCAACAACTGTGTAATGTATGCATAATGGGCAGGTTAATATTTCACCACTAAACTGTAGTACAGTGTGTTTCTGCAACACTGAAGTCAAATTAGTTAATCCATATCACATAGTTTTCATCACTACATCATAACAGGTTGTTTATTCTGATATTTTTCAGTACTCTTAACCACATACCTAACTCCAATATAGCAAATTTCCATTCCTGTTCTACAACCATTATGATATTCTTACGCCATTCATTAATGTATAACTGCATTGCTATTGTTATTACTACAGTATGTAAACAACCTTGTTTACTGAAATTTTATTGTTTATAGGGTATTTTAATTTATTTTGAGCGAGAAGGGTATATAATAGAAGAATCATAATGAAAGTTTTGCAGTCTGTAGGTTTGTATCATTTCGTATCATTTCACTTGCGAATGTAAACCACGTCAAGGTTGACCTTTGCTCTTGCATGATATTGTTTACACATGCAACTCAAATGATACAAACCCACAGATTCCATACTGTTTTACTACTCAAAATTTGATAAGGGCCTCTTGTGTAGTCCATAAGTTTGACCGCCTAGATAATTTTCCATTCATGTTTCAATTCAATAATTCAACTCAAAGGAATAATTCATAGGTTTTATCAAATAAACAATACAAACAAAAACTTACGGTTACTGTTCAAAATGTTAACCATTATTAATAATAATTACAGGCTACAAAAGTGGCCCTTATCAAATTCTGATATATATATAATACCTCAAGGGACGTGCCCATGACTAGAACCATGTCAGCCTGAAGCATGTCCTTCATGTAGCTGTAAAACTTGCGAGGTAAATCTTCACCAAAGAACACAATATCTGGCTTCACTATTCCCTGAAAGTCATAAAAAGTGCATATAAGAACTGTTAGAAGACAAACTATGCAAAGATTGGCTAAAGCTTTCAGAATAGAGAGAAGATTTTTCAATTGAAGGAGGAGTAACCAAGGTTTTCTGATTTCTTTTAACCTTTTAATCCATATATACAGCTTTAAAGCCCCAGCCCTAAACTTAAGTAAGAATATACTATTGAAAAATCATATTTGTCCACATAGACTCCAATATATAAACTCTCTAACAGAACACAAAAGGTCCGATCGAATTCTTTCTTATAGACGGGATTTTCAATGATAATGTTAAATTATCGTTAACAAACTTTTAAGAAGTTAAATATAATTGAGCTATTTTAGACGAAGCGACCACTTCATGCGCGATCTCGATTTCTGTGACGTTTCGGAAATCCTACTTTCGCTTTTAGTCGTGCGGACCAAATTTATTTCAGTAAATTAAAATTTTATTAGCCCGAACTAATGCTGCAAATTTGCGCCTATAGTTCCAAATACATGTAATATTTCATACAAGAGCGGGTGATATTGAAGTAATGCCACTTTAACTGTGTGTGCAGCAAGTGTATCTCCAGATCAGCTGGCTTATCTGAACACATCCAAACAATGAGGAGTCTTTCAAAAACTGTTAAACCATCATTATTTGTGAGACACATTTTCAAAGATTTCATTAGCTGATCGGTTCAAAACTTAAAACCACCACGAAAAACTGAACATAAAAATAATTCAGAAAATTGAGTTCCACAAAATTAATATTCCACAAAAACCGTGTCTAACTGAAAACCACAAAATGTTATGCCCATGAATATAAGACAATTCTTAGTAGATATCTAAAATCGTACCACACATCCTCGTGTAGGGCATCGTGGAAGTTTGTCGGAGAATATCTTCTCCTGAAAGAGAAATAAAACATTTTACATTAAAGGGAGATGTGCAGGATCGAGCAGGTGTACTTGGTAAAATCGTAAACAGATCGATCTATGTAACACTTTTGTGTACTTTTCACTAAACTCTACATTTCAAACCCTCCAGGAAGTTTTCGGTTAATTTTACCATTTTACCGGACCTGAAAACAATCCGCTGAAGAAATCCATATACAACAATACATTCTATATTTAGCGATCATTCTATATTTAGCTCATCGCTGAGCTTACTATTTGTGTTGGCCCAGGCATTTTGAAACAAATGGCGACGTCGATAGTTGGCAAGGTACACTGAATGCGTATTTTGGTCGAAGTGATCACGTGACAATCCCAAAAACCACCGTGGCTTTACGCGGGAAATAGAAAAATAGCTAACCTATGCGCGTCGCATAGGATAGGAAACACCATTTATATATCTTTTTTTATAAAATATTGGTTTGAAATATTTCGTGTTTAAATCAATATTTGAGCTTCAAATAATGATATTCAACTGATTAATAACCCTTTTTGCAAATCTGTTCCATTCATCAATCCTGCACATCTCCCTTTAAATTTTTTTTTTCATTTAGAAAGTTATTCTTACTTCAGTGCATTAAAAATCATTTGGTTGAATAATAATACCGTTTACATATAGATAAAATGAAAGGTCAAATAAAATAGGTCACTAAACATATTTTGTATCCTTTTACTGCATATTTTCAACTTTTTATCACATGGGTGAATAGTGCAGATCCACATCTGAACTGGATCTGGATCTTCTTGGTCGGAAATAACCTAATAAAGGAGTAGGTTCACAAAGGCCTAATATTGGCCTAAAAATACATGTATGTAAAATTTTAAATTTTGTTACATATCTTAAATTTTAATGCCATTGAATACATACATAGTTATACTTTTCATATCTTAAAATTTTATGTTGATTACTGCTAAAGGAGTTTGACAAGGGGCCATCAAAATTGCTAAAAATGAGAAAAATGTGCAAAAATTCATATTTTTGTCCATTTTCACAGCAGATTTTAGAGGTTTTTGATATGGGCACACTTCTCGACCAAAATCAAATTTTGACCATGAATTCAGCACACAGTTATACAAAGAAAATTCTTTAAATTAGTTTGGTCGAAGCCTGCGCCCAATATGAAAATCACCAAAATATGACGAAAATTTAACAAAAAATTGCATTTTAGCAATTATTTTCAAATTTCAGACACATTTGACATACTTAAATTTTTATTTTGGTTTATGGGTTCGTCTTCACTTTTTATCTTTTCAAGAAAACAACCATTATAGATTATAAAAAGCACACTTTCAGTGATGTAAATGCAATTTGAAAATTTGAGATAATTTTAGGCCAATTTTGAGCCTTTCGTGAATCTACCCCTTTATAAGCAAACAGTGTAGATCCTGATCAGACAGTACATATGTGCTGGCTGATCTGGATCTACACCATTCCCACCTGTGATAAAAGGTGTGTCAACGGAGGCAAGGGTTAAAACAAACTACAAACAGAAAATATGTACCGGTTCGAGAAAAAAGAGGAATTCTGACAAAATATAAGTGTTTGCACAATACTGATTTTACATTTGTTTAGCATTAATTGATACAGAAGTTTTATTTAAACCTGCATAAGAATATTTACCAATATCAGAGTATTTTCTGAGCATTACAAGATACCGGTACATATGTCATTTTCAGCATGTAAACAAATATGCTGAGGAATTATGTCATACCAAGAGAATGGGCATTTGAAAGGAACTGTATTTAAGGTAAGGCAATAGAAAAAAATATTTTAGATTCTCATCCCCGTCCACCCCTGTCCAAAACCACCCACCCTAAAAAAATGTATTGGTAAAAAAAATCAGAACATATTCTGTTCCGGACAGAACAAAGTTTAGACCATCCCAGATATCATGATTTTTTGGAAGAAATTGAAAAGATGGACGAATATTCTACACCAAAAGTTTGGGTCCACATAAATGCCATTTTTTCACAATTTTAAGCTAGTTTTTCTTCTCTTCTCAGGTATTACGTTAATAAAAAATAAAAATGAAAAAGTGTCCACCTGCCCCCTTTTTTCCCAAATATCCGGATGAGAATCTAATAATTTATTTTCTCTGGCCTAACCGAGTAGGTTTGAAGATTGCAGCTACTTTATTTATTTTTACTACAATATATATTTAAACAGCAGCACATTAAACCTTTATTTCGGAGCCCTCCATTTTGTGTTTGCATGTTGTACATGTTGCCGTGGCAAACGTTCCATGGGCTTCCACCATCTTCTCCGCCGGCACACCAGCCACTACAAAATATGTAAAGTAATGAAGTAAATTGGGGAAGAAATCTGCACTAACACAAAATATGTTGTTAATATTTTTATTCCGACGTTTCGATTTATAATCTTCATCAGGGAATAACAACATCGAGTGCGTGACGTCGTCAAAACAGCGCGTAAACGCCACTTTGACGCTGACACAAAATAGCGGAAAAAACGTATATTAAATTATGTAAATTTATACACAAAGCAAACCCAAAATATGATAAAATAAAACATTGGATCTAAACGATACTAGCAGTTTCTACATAGAAGAAGAGAAAATTGAAAAAAGAAACTAACAATATTTTACTATCATAATAGTGATTTTGCTTACACAAAATTACATAAAACATTATTTCAGATCGTAGACGATTTTTTTTTTTTTAAAGTAATGAAGAAAATACTAGAAATGGAAAAACTGAACTACATTTTTATTAATTTACTCCGTGGGATACGGCTTTTATCACATGGCAAATATTGAGGTATGACAGGAGTGTCAGCTTTCCCAAAATATTTAATATTATTACAAATCACGTGATTAGTTTACTCTATAGCGTAATGTGACGTCACAGGGAGATAATCGCTACTGTCACATATGCGACAGCATCATGTCACCCTCGCGTGGATCTAAAAATAAATATCTTGGAAATCCGATTACAAATTAACTTCTACGCATGCGTAATTGACCAAGGGAGATAAACGCATTTTGATCATTATTTGTAGCCGCTTATTGAGCTAACGCCTCGGTTGACATTACTTCTCTCGGGTTAACATTTCGTACTGTTTCCCCCAATGGGATGTGATATTTATATACTGTTGTATCATTTAATTTCGCGGGGATTAAATTTCGCGCTAATGACTTAAGTGATATTTTCGAGAGGGCTTAAATTCGCGCACTTGTAAGCTAGTCAATAGTTTGATATTGCTAGGGTTTGATTTCGCGCATATTCCCTAGTGCCAAATACGCGAAAATTAAACCACCGCAAAAAATAATGATACTACAGTAATAATTATAAAATAAATAATTCAAATCCAATGGCAATTTCATAAAACTGGTAAAATAATCAGACGTCCCGAAAGTTGCCAGACAGAAGGGCCTGTCTGGTAAAATCTGGGCCGGTCCTACATGGTTTCTTATGTTATCAGACCGAGTGTCAGACAAAAATTTGAACTTCTTATACTTGCTTATTCCTAAAAGTTTATTTTAACATGTTTTGGTTCAACAGAATTTGCTTAGGTCAGACAGATTTTCACATCTTGTCTGACTGAATGTCTTACACTTTTTTTCAAATTTTCGGGAAGTCTGAATAATTTCCATATATGTATTAATTTTGGTTAGGCAAGCAAGGTTTAGAACACTAAAAATAGTCAAGTATGGATCTTAGTGATCAGTTTGGACTCAAACTCAAAGATGGAAATATGTTTTGAAATGGGCACATTGAAATCGTCAATTATAAAGAAACAATTCTAGTTCAATTCCCTTGAGGTATCACAATATTTATATGCTATAAACAACAAAGAAAATAAATTATTTTTCAAAACTTACATCTTTCCAGGCCATCTATGTTCTGTGTATACATGCGTAGTAAGAGTCCTTTGTCATACAGCAACCTTACAAAGTAGTGTATGTAGTTAGGTCGGTATTTCCCTGACGGGTAGAGCTCCTTGGCCAGCGTGAAAAATGGACGAGGGTTGATAAAAAAGTAGTCAATGTCAAAGATGGCTTCAGGGTAGGGAATGTTGTACTGCTGTAGATTATCATATAAGCCAGTCCCAGGTGACCTACAGAAACAAGAAGAGCTTTAACAATCTACTCCATATAATGCCTTTATAGCGTGGGCGACAGTGTAGATCAAGATTTGCCAGCACATTCATGCCATCTGATCAGGATCTGCACTGTTCGCTTTTTGATTCTATAGGTTATTTCTGATCAAAAAGTGAACAATGCAGGATAATAATGGACTATGGTGCAAATAATTTAGTTTGTTAACACTATTCTAGCTTGGTTAACAGACATTAATTTATGTTAACCTTTTTTCCTCCATATATACTCATTTTTACATGTGTGCGACCAGTGTAGATCCAGATCAGCCGACACATCCGTGCCGTCATATTTTGGTCAGAAATAACCTAATGAATAAAACAGCTACCAGTTTAGATCCTGATTAGAAGGCACGGATGTGCCAGGTGATCTGGATATACACTGTTCCCCATGCAATTAAGGTGTGTCTATGGAGGAAAGGGTTAACAGAAATTAAATTATCTAAATTATTGAACTGAGTGTCGATGTGCATTAATTTATGTAAATCATAATAACAAATGATAACAATAAAGAAGTTCTGACATTAAACTGCAATTCTGAAAGCCTGGTAATGCTCTTTTCAATAAAACATACTATGTATGTTTGTAAAAAAAGTTAAAGGAAAATTTAGACCAAATTCTAAAGTTAATATCACAAATAAATGTTTGAAATACAAAAAATATCCTGAAATATTATTAAAATCCCAGGAAAATCAATTTCTTATTTTCTGTCAAAGTCTTAAAAACTTTTAAACAGGTCGATATCAACAAACTTTATCATTTTGTCATTATGTTAAAGAAATTTGGATGATAACTGCAACTTTTAAAATCATGTGATAAAAACTGGTCTAAAATCAATTTAAAGCCAATTGTGATCACTGATTTGGATTAAAATACAAGAATTTAATAATGATATTTTAGATAAAAATAGAAGTAACAATCTTGGGTTATAGACCCATGATTTCCTAATTCAATTATAAATGATTTCACTTGAACAACAGTCTAGTCCTCTAAACATAAGGGGCTGCTGCCATGTGAAACCGCTGTAGATCCTGATCAGCCAGCTCATCCTTGCCATCTGATCAGGATCTATACTGGTTGGTTTTTGGTAATGAACAGCCTAATTAATCTTAACCCTTTCCTCCATAGACACACCTTTATTGCGAGGGCAAACAGTTAAGATCTAGCTGGAACATCCATGTCATCTGATCAGGATCTAAACTGTTTGCTTTTTGAATCGTTAGGTTATTTCTGACCAAAATGTGACCAGTGCAGATCCTATTCAGACGGCATGAATGTGCCAGCTGATTTGGGTCTACACTGGTCACACATGTGTTAAAATGTGTATATTTGGAGGAAAGGGTTAAAGTGAAACAGTGAAGATCCTCATTAGATGGCACAGATGTGCCAGCTAATCTGGTTCTACAGTGTTTGACGATGCAATAAAAATCATATGTATGTATTCAATGGTTAGGTATATACTGACAATAATTCAACTATAAACTTTTACATTGATTCAAATTTGTTTTGAATTGGCTTTCTATCACTGCAATATTGTCAAAAGCTATTGAAATCAG
Organism: Corbicula japonica; assembly: GCA_038501625.1. Classification (NCBI taxonomy): domain Eukaryota; kingdom Metazoa; phylum Mollusca; class Bivalvia; order Venerida; family Cyrenidae; genus Corbicula; species Corbicula japonica. The sequence goes on from JAZAYU010000151.1 coordinate 346,569, forward strand.
TTTATCATTTAACCCTTTCCTCAATAAATAAGCATTTTAACGCATGTGCGACCAGTGTAGATCCAGATCAACTGGCACATAAGTGCCGTCTCAACAAATCAAAAAGCCAACAATGCAGATCCTGACCAGACAGCACAGATGTGGCGGCTGCTCTGGATCTACACTGTTCGCCCACTCAATAAAAGTGTGTCTATGGAGGAAAGGGTTAATGGTTCATTGTAAATTCATCTTAAAACATTTTTTTTGCATTTGAACCAAATACATCATTAAACCTAAACAAAAAGGGATATTAATTTTTAAATCAAATATTCAATCTCTAGTTAAACTTGTAATACATAAGAATTACATCACATTCTAAAATCAGTGTAATTGGATACTTTAAACCATTTAAAATGGAATCAATAAGTCTTATAAACATTAAACATTAATCTGCCTGTATTACTAAACTGTTAATGCATTTTAAAATACTTCCTTTTAAAACTTGAACAATGATGCTGTCAATATTTAATAATAATGATTTTAATCTTTAACAGAATCCATTGTTGATAATTTTCAAACCTTCACAAATGATTCATTAAGGTAATTTAATGCTTTTTTGCCATTTTATAGAATGACATTAAAAGTGTAAGTCAGTAAATTATTGAATAGGAAGTTGTAATAACCAAGTTGAACATCGAATCGTAAAGAAAATGCCATTTTAATAAGCGCTATGCTGAAGTTAAATTTCAAAAGTAGAATACAGGGCAGGGCTGTTTTTCAGTGCCAGGGGAAGAGTCCATGCCCTGTATTTTGGGGGGGAACTTAACATCATTTTGTCCCCAATCAGTGAATGAAAATAAAGCAATGTTAAGTAACTTTTTGTGGAAAACTGGATGATTTTAAGATATTTTTAGAGAGGAAGGGGCTTGTAAATGGCACCTACTAAAGAAGAAAAAAGTCCTGTACAGGTCTTTTCACTCAACTTTGATTAGGGGTCTTCCCCTCTAAAGTTTTCTTTTGTGCAGTTTTTCAGTTTGTTTGATTATTTCTGATGATCGATTATGATACTTGACCTATTAAGAAACCCGGTAAATATTAATTGTTCTACTATGAAATGCCTATCAATGACTGATCAGAAGTGAATTTTGCTGAAATTTCGGTCTAGGTAGTACACTTTAGGACCTGTTGCCAGTGAATTTTACTGCAATAGAAACACTACAACAACTTCAGCTTTAAATATATTCACTTTTATGTTGACTGTGTAAGAATATTACATCAAATTTTCTCTACAAGCCTTCCACAGAAACTTAAATTCGATATTTGAAAAATCTTAATATTTTCGTCCTGACACGTGACTAGACACTTTTGATGTTTGAAGAATTTCTAGTTTCTTACAACAAATAAATATAGTAATCATTATTTAAACATTTTGTTTGATAACAGCAACAAACTTTGTATAAATTGTTGTCTGCCAATAATGCTTACAAAATCTTGGAAGTTACAGTACACCATATACATTAAATTACAGAAGGTATGAAAAACAAACATTGTGTGTCAATACTGGTATTTTCAATGTGTAAATAAGACCCATTGACAACACAACAGTAATTTTACTACAACTGATGAAATATACATTTTAGTGAACAAATATATTAAAGAGAACCACCAATTCGTGTGATAAACATGTACAATTATACAATTTAAAAGGAAAAACAACATTAAATATTGGTTAAGAACATACATATTTGTATTCTTAGATCTGAAAATTAACATTTTTGTTAAATGTTACTTGGTAACATGACACTGTCAAAAAAACAACAAAAAAAACAGCATACCATTCAGCATTAAAAGAACATTTCTTTTTAAATTTAAAAGAAATTGACTCAAAATGACTCTTTTTTCCAGTCTTACATATCTTAAATGTTTCCCTTTCCAAGACCAGGGGAGAAGTTTTAATTAGATAGTTCATGAAAACAGATTACAAAATGTATCGTCAGATGCTTAGCTGTTAATAAATAATAAAACTTTTAGTTAAATAAAACCGGACAAACATCCCTATACAGGGTCAGATGCAAGATTTGCAGAAACGAAGTATGTTATCACTAGATAATTTCCATCATTCCGACTAAAATCTCCATTAAAATTAAATAATAATATTTCTGCTTAAAAAGGAGTTTGAGTAATCCTATCAAACATCCAGTAGATCCGTCCCTGCCCTTATTAATCAAAAATGGTACAGCCATTATTGAAAGAAAAACAATTTTATTTTATAAAGTTCATAATATCCAGGGTTACATACCGGAAGTCTGGTATACCGCTGGGAGTGCTGATCCCTGCTCCAGCAACAACAACAACATTCTTGACTGTCTCGTTCTGAAGTAATCGTGCAGCATCACTGAAGTTTTTTACCAAACCATTGGTACCTGTACTTCCTGACAAGTTCCTCCTGTTGACAAATGAACTTTGTATATAATATATGTGTAACAATAACATCAATAATGAACTGTAAATGTTAAATAAACTTTACCAAAGAGCCAAACAACAAAGAAGGCTTTGACCCATTTCTCTGTGGGATATGGCTGTCATCCAATGGTGAACAGTGTAGATCCAGATAATCCAGGACAACATTGCCATCTGATCATGATTTACACTGTAAGCTTTTAGATTTGTTAGGTTATTTTTGTAAAGTAAGAAACAATATAGATCGAAATCAGATGGGATGGATGTGGCAGCTGATCTGGATCTACAGTGGTCATACATGTGATAAATCTGTATATATGGAGTAAAGGGTTACAAATTTATTAATCAAATTATCATCATTTAAAATGACCATTAGAAACAAAAATGTGACATAATGCGTATATATTATGGAGTAAATAACTTAAAATTTATTTATTTATTATTGATCATTTAATAAAATCATTCCAAATTCTCTATATTAAACTCAATATTCACACAAAATAGGTTATCTTTACTTACTTTAAAACTGGTTTACTTTTGTTATCACTTATAGAAAGTTTGGAAAGTCCAGCCGTAAGTGAGGCCTCCGATTGGGTCTTGTACACTGGACTGCTGTTGGGGTGGATAGCTCTAAGTGGTGCACCATTTGGTTTACTTCTTGACCCAGCAGAAGGCACCCTCTCAAGGGCCCCTGATGGCCCTGTCATAAAAAGGGAAATAAATTTATTGCTACAAATATGTCATCTAAACATTTATTAAAATTAAACAGAAACACAAAAAATCTTTTGTTGAAATAATATCCTTTTCTGGACAGTTTTTACCAAGTTCCAAATATCTTATTACACTCCATTTGCGATTCTATGAATCTGTACCAGGCTCTGTGAATTATAACAAGGATTGTATAGTGGTTTTTGATATAAATAATATTTACGGACAAACTAGACCACTGGACTGATGGACACTATGTTTTACCTAAATGAACGGACGGACAAACAGCATTTCATGGAGTGACAACAAATAGGAGAATAAGACAAAGAATAATTTCACAGTGCTACTCTTTTAATCAATGTTATACTGAAAACTCAGTTATTTAATATTCACAGTACTAGTGTGTCACAATATAATACTTGAAATTAAATCAATTATCAAATTCAGACCCTAATAGATTTTGTAGCTAGAACATCGCGACAATGCGAAAAATAACCCAAAAATAAGGGAGAATAATTCCCACAGAAATAGGACCAACAATTAAAGTGAAGCACTAAGGCTTCGAAGACCACCGACCTGATGGACGGTGAAGTCCTACTCAAGAAAAACAGGCTGTGCAACGGATTTTATACCGTGCACTGTCATGTGACAATATAATCATGGTTACTTACAAAACAAGTTTAAACAACCAATAAGAATAAACCAATCAAAAGTTGTTTAACAAAATCAAGTAATTTAATTTAACAGAAACACTTCGTATTGGAACTGAAAGTAGATGAAAAACAGGTAATATACAATAATACAATAAAGGTAGCCTGTTACAAATCCTTTGGTTGTTGATACTGCCATAATGTCAATGTCATAATGTCAATGTTATAAAAAACTAAATGATGACTAATACAGTGATTTTTTTCCATTTCTCCCCAATTGCCAATTTTGCAGTATTGCTACAGTTCTACACTAAACCATTAATCTGCATAATTAGCTGACAGTCATGCAATGTGACTGGCTCAAAACTTGCTTAAAGTTCTATGTTGTTTTTATTTAGCATACAAGAATGACTCATAAAATTTAAATTGCTTTATGTATATAGAACGACAAATACCTAAAATTAAAACAATAAACGCGATTATTTTAACGTTCTGAGAAATTTGGTACCTAAAATTTAGACGAAATTCTAACCAGAATGTCCTGTCCGAAGACTAGTCCACTACAGATGACACAACCAAATACCTCACTCACCTTTTCGTACGGCAGCCATCAGATACTTCAGTATCATCCTACACTAAGCATTTGGTATAGACGAATTTTTCTGGCTATATGAATACTCTTTAATTTTACATTCCATAGGAAAATCGTTATCAGTTGTCAAAATAACTTTTGGACGCCATCTTGAACATAGAAACAGATGCGGAGTATTTCGGACTTTATGGTCCAACTTTTTTCCCGCCAAACTGTCATTGGGAGGTGAGAATGAAGACAAAAGGTGAAGACGAAGGATGCCTCCAAAACAGATAGAACGGATCAATAGCTCAGTGGTTAGCACGTCTGCCTCTGAGTCCAGGGATCGCTGGTTCGATCCCCCGTTTCTCCAGTTAAATATAATAATGGGAGGGATAGCAATGAATATGCAAAGGCAGGGCAAAGGTTGGGATGTAAAGGCAGGGCAAGGGGTGGGATGTAAAGGCAGGGCAAGGGGATGGAATATAAATATAATAATGGAATATAAAGCAATGTAAAAATCGAGGAGCTGTGGATAAAATGTAAAATAAAGCCAGGGGATGTAGATGAATTATAAAGTAAAGGGAGAGGAAATATACAGTATGATCTGTAAACTAAAGAGATGAAATGTAAAGAATGGGGATGGAATGAAAAATAAATGGCATGACGATGGCATGTAAAAGGAGAGGATTTACATTAGATGTCAAGAAAGGGTACTACAATGGAATTTAAAGACAGGCCATGGGGATGGAATGTGAAGTAATGGATGGGATGAATCGTAAATAATGCTCTATAGGGAAAGGGTGGAATGAAAAGAAAGGGAATGGGAGCTGATGAGATGAATGTAAAGAATGGGATAGGAATGAAAATGACCTGCGGGTGGGATGAAATATAAAGCAAACCAATGGGGATGGAATGAAAAGTAAAGAAATGTAAACGCAGCCCAAGGGACACGATGGGATGAAATGTAAAGTAATTGCATGGGGATGAAATGTTAAGAAAGGCCATGGGGATGGAATGAAAAGAAAGGACATGGGTCCAGAACTGGATGAATTGTAAAGAATGGCGATGGAATGTAAAAGGAGAGGATTTACAGAGCATACAGGAAATGTAAAGAAAGGGCAGGGGAATGTAAAGTAAATGGACGCCATGATGGGATGAAATGTAAAGACGGGCCATGGGGATGTAATGTAAAGTAAGGGGCAGGGCAGGATGGGATGAAATGTACACGAATTCCATGGGAGTGAAATGTAAAGTAAAGGGAGAGGTTGGATGAAATGTAAAGAAAGAAAGCTCATGGGGATGAAATATAAAGTAAAGGGAGAGGTTGGATGAAATGTAAAGAAAGGCCATAGGGATGAAATGTAAAGGGCATGCGGATGGATTGAAAAGAAAGGGCATGGGAGAGGATGGGATGAAATGTAAAGAAAGGTCGTGGGGATGGAATGTAAATAAAGGGCATGGGAGAGGATGGTATGTAAATGGAGAGGATGGACATTAAATGTAAAGAAAGGGGATGGAATGGAATGAAAAGGGGAGGGGGGCATGCGATTGAAATGTCAAGAAAGGTCATGGGGATGAAATGTAAAGAAAGGCAATGGGGATGAAATGTAAAGAAAGTCATGGGATGGAATGAAAAGTAAATGGCATGGGCATTAAATGTAAAGGAAGTGTATGGCTATGGAATGTAAAGGCAGGGAATGGGAGGAATGGCAAGAAAGTACATAGGGATGGAATGTAGTAAAGTGATGAAATTGCGATTGAAATGTAAAGGCAGGGCATGGGGAGAGGATAGGATGAAATAGCATGTAAAGGAAGAGGATTTACATTAAATGTGAAGAAAGGGCACAGGAATGGAATGTAAAGTGAAGGAAGGACATGCGACTGAAATGTAAAAGCTTGAGGATGGAATGTAAAGAAAAGGCATGGGGACAGGATGGGATAAAATGTAAAGAAATGCGATGGGGATGAAATGTAAAGTAAAGGGAGAGGAAACTGTAAAGAAAGGGCACAGGGATGTAATGTAAAGTAAAGGCAGGGAATGGGAGGAAATGGCAAGAAAGTGCATAGGGATGGAATGTAGTAAAGGGAGCGGATGGGGATGAAATGTAATGTGGGAATGTTGATTTGGAGGTTAGGAGTTTAGGTTAAATGAGAAATATGGGAATTATTTAGTATGATTGAATTGAGGGTGAGGGGACGGGTGGGAATAAGGTAGGAAGGAGCTGGGGATGATGGAGGAGGTTCAAATGATGGAGGTATGAAGTGGGAGGGAGGATGAGCAAGCACGGGAAGTTATAGAAATAAGAGACGGTGGGGATGTGGTGAATGAAGCTTGGATGTGAAAAGGTGGTGACAAATTACAGACATAAAACTAGAGATATAGGACACAGATGAACCCCCTTTCAGTTGTTTTGTCAAAAAAGGCAATATTTTAGCCCCCACTCTGAGATGCCCCCACTGTTTAATTGTCATTGCCAAAAAAAAAATATTGTAGCCACATTACACTTGAAATTCTGGTTCCAGTTACAAGATAAGGATGAGTTTCGTTGTGCTAAACATTTAGTTTTGTCATCCTTTCAAGTTGGAATACACTCAAAATTGAAAATAATTTAAACAAAGGGACATAATCCAATCATGGTTACCTCGCACTTGCGTACTACTACTGTTAATAATGATGATCAACAAACTTATAGTTTCATTACTTTGGCTAATATAGTTTAGGGGTTATGTGCAACACAGTATTGCAGAGTACCGCAAATTGGGAAATTTTGCCGTCGTGATATTTTGGCGTTGTGATATTCCGGCCATTTTGCCCCATAATGCCTGTTTTTCATTTTGGCCAGTTTAATTTTGGCCATTAATCATTGTGTGGCGAAAAATAAACAATGATAATTATGTTATTTTTTCATGTGTTATAAATAAAATATTTTAAGATCAACATTTTCACAAAATTTATTGCAACACACAATAATCCAACAAGCTGAAAAATACTAATTAAAATTTAAAATTGTGACTGATCATGTTGATTTGATAAGCGATAAATACTGGTCAACATCGGCAAAGTGTGAAAGGCAATCTATATTGTTGTTGTGTTGGGCTTAATTTTCACCTGTGACATATTTTGGTGTGCTTAATTTTGGCCTCTTCATTAGGGTTGCCATTCAGGCCAATTATAAACCAAGGCCAAAAATAACCCAATTTACGGTAATTGTATTGTACTGAAATACATAAGGGGCCAATACTCTGGTTCAAATGAATGCGGTCAGAAACATAACCCAAGATACACAACACATTATGGTTAACAAAGCTGTAATGTTTTATAACTGTGGCTAAAATACTTGTAGAGTTATACGTGACACAAGATTACATGCTGAATGCATATTGAAACATGTAAAGGGCCATAACTCTGGCATGTCCTGAAACAAAACACCAGGTGCACAACCAATATTCTAACTATATCGCCAATAAAATTTCAATTTCTTCGCATTATTGGAGAACAATCTTCAAATTTAAGATGCACAATTTATATTTCTTTTTATGAAATCCCCCTTAAAATCCCGTTGTGTGTTCTTAAACCAAGGATATTTAATCGAAATGCAGGTAAAACCCAAAGTTACAAAATTGACCATAGCTTTTGTAAAGGGGATATACTGGAACCATCCAGAACTGCTGAAAAATCTTCTGATTAACAGCTAAGCATCGGCATTATTTAAAAATCCATATTTAAACACGGAGACATGAATTTTTGTTTATGAAGAATATACCTGCTACCGACAGTTTTGTGACTTTTGGTTTTACTCCTACCTCGATCAAATTTCGGTGGTTTCTAAATGCGTGCAGCTAATTTAATGATTATTTCATAAAAAGAAGTAAAAATGGTGTAACTTATTATTTTTCAATTTTGAAGAGTATAACCGGAATCATTAAAAATATGATGTGTAGTTAGAACATTGGTAAAGTTTCATGATTGTGGCTCACATATATATATTTAGTTACGCGGTACACTAGATTACATGGTAAAAGTATAATACTTAAATGAATAAGGGGCCATATTTCTGGTTTTAATAGGCATGGCCAGAAACAAAACTAATTAATACATGTATTGTTTTTTTACCTTAAATGCCAAAAAATAGTCATGATTTTGACAAAAATACAGACAGAATTTTTTTAACTTGTCCTGTTAGTAAAACTTGATGTCAAGAATAAATAAACCAAAGTCCAATTGAATTCCTACACTACTTTAGCAGTTGCTGAGAGTGAATTTACTCTAAATTATAACAGATTCCAGGGCTAGTGGAATAGCTTCAGTTTTCATCAGAAAGCCAGGTTACAAAAAAAAAAAGAAGTTCAAATATTCTGATATTTATTTTTCATATATTATTATAATTTCAAAACTATTGCACAAACATTTGAGCAACACAACATACACTGTCATTTAACAATCTGCATTTGTATGGTTTATATGTTATAAATTGCTGGTACTTTTAACCCCAGCAATCCCAGTCACTAGTAAATCAGCTTTTAATCATCCAATATAAATAAACACACGATCTTACAGTAACATTTGAATCACACAATTACAATAAAATGAGGATTCTGTATTCCATATTCTTGCAGTGACATTTTATGTGAACTGAAGGCCAAAATTCTGTAAGTGCTGACTGAACAAGGCCACATTTCTTTCAGTGCTGGCAGAACAGGGCCACATTTCTGTGAATGCTGACAGAACAGTGCCATTATTCTGTGAGTGCTGACAGGACAAGGCCACATTTCTTTAAGTACTGACAGAACAGGGCCATTATTCTTTGAGTGCTGACAGAACAAGGCCACATTTCTGTAAGTTGTGACAGAAAAATGCCACAATTCTGTGAGTGCTGGCGGACAGAATAAGGCCTCATTTCTATGAGAGCTGACAGAACAAGGCCACAATTCTGTGAGTGCTGACAGAACAAGGCCACATTTCTGTGAGTGCTGAAAGACCAAGGCCACATTTCTGTGATTACTGACAGAACAAGACCACATTTCTGTGAGTGCTGACAAAACAAGGCCACATTTCTGTGAGTGCTGACAGAACAAGGCTACATTTCTGTGAGTGCTGACAGAACAAGGCCAAATTTCTGTGAGTGCCGAGAGTACATGTTTCTACATCACAATTTTGTGACAGCTGATAGAACATATTCGCGGGTCACTGTTCAGTAGGTGCTGACAGTACACGTTCCTCAAAGGCCACAATTCTGTGAGTGTTGACAGTTCATCCGCCACAAAGACCAGGTTTCTGTGTGTTATGGCTGATGTTGAAACATATGTTACAGGCGACTCAAAGCCTCCGTATCTGAAATAGAAATTTTTTGAGTAAGTCACAATCATAGTCTTCTACTTATGTCCTGATGTACAAGGAAAAATCACAGATAAACCTGCAAAGATCTTAAAAGGACACAACTTATTATTATTAAATCATATTGGTTTGACCTTTCTCATTGGATTAAACATGATCACATGATATGCGATAAATTTCGATATTGACTCGTAGGCGGAGTCTAAATCAAATATTGACCTGGGCGAAAAATTTCACGCGCAAATCGGCTTAGGTACGAAATACGTCACAGCGCTGTTACGTCACAACGAATACAACCGTTGTAAACAAATGGCGTCGACTGTGGGAGACAGAAAAGTGATATGGACCATAATTTTACAATTTGTTTTATTTCGGCTAATATCTTTTAAGACAGTTACAAGTACTTAAGATGTTGATTCTAAAACACATTATTTTTTATTTAGTATCTTATAAGTTTCGCTAGAATATTTTAATTTCAAACGACTAGGTTAATACCACATTTTAAATGATTGTCTCATATCCTCGTTCTTAGTATGTCGTAGATTTATTATTTGAATGCTGTAAAGTGGACAGGGACTTCCGAAGACCTGGTGGCCTTGGGTCACATCAGGGATTCAGGTGGAGATACATCAAGTAATGTGGCTTTTAGTCGCATGAAGGCAATGTCAAGTCAAATACAAGTGACTTCTAGTCACATTCGGGCTTCGGGCAACTTCTTGTTGCATTCAGTTGACTTCTAGTCACATAGGAGCGACTTCTTGTTGCATTCAGTTGACTTCTAGTCACATAGGAGCGACTTCTTCTTGCATTCAGGTGACTACTAGTCACATACAGGCGATTTCTTGTCGCGTTCAGGTGACTTCTAGTTACAAACGGGCGACTACTTGTTGCGTTTTTGGTGACTTCTAGTCACATACAGGCAACTTCTAGTTGCATCATAGTCAGTCTTGAACGCTTGGGGGATCTCCTGGCAGATCATGGATCAAGATCAAGTCTTCTGATCTTCTAATTTGAATGCTGTTTTAGTATTTTAATTGTATTGCTTGTAATCAGTTATTAGTTTATATCATTGTAAAGCGCCTTTGAACGTGTATATGAAAAGGGCGCTATATAAGTTTGGTAATAATAATAAAATCTTTTTAACAGCAAAATTATTTTTACACCCCAAAACAAACGAGACTGTACGGTTGACGTCACCGAATGGGTATTTGTCACAAAAACAGTTAGTTATATAACTATGAAGTAAATTTTGTTGAATTTTCATTTTGGGAGCATAACAGTAATTTCTATGAAAGTTATGGGTCGGATATGATTTTGCTTCAATGTCGCACTGTGAACTTGACCTTCATGGTAGCAACATTAGTGTTGCACGTGTTATGACTTCTTGATACTATGGTGAACATTTCTGTGAAATAATTTTTAAATCTAACTTTAAATAACAAAGTTATGGACCAGCATGATTTTGCTTCACAGTCATGCTGTGACCTTGACCTTCAAGGTAGTGACCCAAATAATGCATGTGACACATCGTCTCAATGATATGGCGATCCATTCTATGAATTCGACCAATAACTATAGATATTGGTCTGATAACCATAGTTATTGACAATTACTAGGGTTACTGCCCGATAACCAAAGTTATTGGTGACAACCCCGTTATCGGGCATTAACTATGGTTATCAGCCAAGAACTAGGGTTTTCACCAATAACTATAGTTACTGGCCAGTAACCCTAGTTATCGTCAATAATTATGGTTTTAGGACCAATATTCATATTTATTGGTTGATAACTATAGATACTGGATTACGGTAGTTGTCCAAATAGCTACAATGGCAAGAGGATAACCTAGGATACTGAATAATATCTAGAGTTATGTGCCAATTGCACAATATTTTCAGAAAATTTAGTTGCTTATGAAAACCCTAGTTTTCAACCAGTAATCATGGTTAACACCGAGAACTATGGTTTTCGGTCGGTAACTATCGTTTTTGAACCAAGAACTTTAAATATGGATGATATCTATGGTTATAGCCTTCATCAATAAATATGGTTATATGGCAGTAATCCTAGTTATTGTCAATAATATACAATTATTTACTTATTAGCTGGGAAATATGCTGTGATATTGACCTAAAAAATCGTTATTGACCGAGGCGATAGCCGAGGTCAATAACGATTTTTGCGGTCAATATCAACAGCATATTTCCCAGCTAATAAGTAAATAACTGTTTTATTACATGAACTATAAATAATATAAAAGATGGAAACTTTCGGATTCTATTTATAGACAGGTCAGTATCAGCGAAAGCGGGTCAATATCTAGATTTATTGACTCGGTTATTTTGGGGGTGTGACCAATCGCGTTGCGTCTATTTATAGTTCATGTAATAACTATTGTTATTGGACTGATATATATAGACACTAGTCGATAACCATAGGTATAGGACTACCAGTAATTTTGCAAACCACTTGCCATGCAATTGTTGGAACATAAACAAACCTTCTGTGCCAATACTCCACACTTTTCTGACAACATTGCTTCTCACATGTAGGCTTTTTAGTATACTTGTATCTAAAAAAGAAACAAAGTAATATGAAAGCATTGGTGTAATAATGCATGTGTTTTTTAAGTTGCAAATTAGCACATTAAGAATGCAATATATCACAGAAATTATGATCCATTACAACAAACTTAATGTCTAGTTAGGAACAAAGTTAAAGATTATAAGTATCTTGCATGTATGAAACCACTCTCTTACACTATCGGCTCATTACATTCACCTCTGTTATAGGCTGGGACTACTTTCAAATACTTTTACTTTAACTCAAAGAAATAGTTCACCATTTACATTCACAATAGTTTGGGTTTCCCCGGTTTTCATGAAAGAAATTGAAGATTTCAGTTATTTGTTTTACATCAAGCTTTAAATTTCATAATGATGAATGTATGAAACGAAACCTTCTTAGTTTGGCTAAAAATCTTGACATTTTCCTTTCGCAGAGATGCAAAGTGAGTGTAAGGAAAGACAACTCTGCGAAGGAGATTGGTATGAAACATTTAAGTGCATATCAGCAATTCATAGTCGGCTAGACACTTCTTTTTCTTTGCACTACACAACAAGCGTTGTTAGAAACAGCGAGAAGGATAAATAAAAAATAAAACCTGTCCATCTAACCCCATTTTTTCCCAAAATTTGGATGAGAATCTAGGAATTAATTTTCTATTGCACAAGATTTTTGTTCTTCCCCGGTAACCCTTATGGAAACACTTTTCTGGTATGCAAGAAAATTCTGGCCACCAGCCTGTTGGCAAACACCAGTTACTGAGATGCATGATGCAGATTGTAAGTTCAAATCCTTCCTTTAAAATTAAAAACACATCCTGCCTGATAATCTACTGGTATGCAAGTTAAAAAAAACAGAAATACAGTGAATGCAGAGCTCACAGCACACAATTTTTATTACTGAAATGAACTAAGGACACAATTCTAGTAAAATAGTAAAATGGTTGCAGGACATAAATCCCTTGATTATGAACATTTACACGTCATGCCGGATCATTTGTGCAAGTTTGAATGAAATCTGGCAGATAAAAACTGGGGAGTTCACAACACACGATTTTTGGGGACCTGCATAACATGTACACATGGAGGATGGACAAATGCACACTAAATGCCTTCTGCTTTGCAAGTGCATACAAGTTTAGATTGCGTATTTTTATTTTACTGCCATATTTTTGGTATTTGTCTTTGACTGCCAAATTTTTGAATATTTTTCTTTGACTGCCACATTTTTGGGTAATTTTCTTTGACTACCACAATTTGGGGTATTTTTTTTATTGCCAAATTTTTGTCTGACTGCCATATTTTTGGATATTTTTCTTTGACAGCCATATTTTGGGGTATTTTTCTTTGAATGCCTCATTTTGGGGTATTTTTCTTTGACTGCCACATTTTGGGGTATTTTTCTTAGACTGCCTCTTTTATGGGTATTTTTCGTAGAAGACTACATTTGGGCATATTAAACACAAAGAAACCTTTCAATTGAAATGATAGACATAATTATTAACGTACCTTCAGTCTGCAAGTACTCTTTTATCACAGAAGCTATTGTTTCCATGGGAACACACATATTCACATGTGGATACGAGGCCCCAGACAATGAATCTCTGAAACAGTACATTCTTTTATTCAAAACAAGCTTCGTGCAAAATCATTTCTGCCATCTACTACAAATAAAACAGCACTATTTTGAAACTTTTTAAATCTAGAATGTCTTCGAACCCCAACAAACCCCTTTATATTTCAGTGCTTTACAGTAACAATAAGAAAATGCCACAATTCAACGAAAAACCAGGTTTTCTTCTTAAATTTAAAGTGAAAAGTGGGCATAACTAAAATACAATCAAGAGTTATGAAACCTGGTTAAAAACAGCTCTATTCTGAAACAGACCTTTAACAGGCTTTTATTTCGTAGGCAAACAGTTTAAATCTAGATCAGCCGGCACATCCATGCCATCTGATCGGGATCTGAACTGTTTGCTTTGATCGATTAGGTTATTTCTAACCATAAGGTGAACACTGTAGAAACAGATCAGAGTCAACAGACGGCATGGATATTCTGGCTGATCTGGATCTAAACTGGTCAACCATGTGACAAAAGGCGTATAAATATGGGGACTCCCAGTAAAGGGTTACATCTAGGTTATCTTGCAACACTAACAAACCCCTTTTTATTGCAATGATGGTACAGTAACAAAAATGCTCATGTTCCTTTTCAGTCATCTATAGGCATAATCAAATGGTATAATTAATATTAACCAGAACTGAGACATAATTCCACCCAGAAATGTGAATAGGCTGCTTAAGATAATTACCTTTCGAAGATATGAGGCACGCCACGGGAAAAGGTACCTTCGGGTCATTTTTGTATCATTTTTGTTGTAACTATATTTAATAAGAACTTTCAAAATTCTTTTATTTGCACATAACAAAACAGTGATTTTGTTACACATTTTGACAATAAAATGGTATTTTTACCGCGAATTGCATAATAATTAATGTCGTCTGCTCAACTTTATGACGTCGTTTCAAGGATTGACGTCAACTGCCCAAAGGTACCTTTTCCCGTGGCGTGCCTCAAATGGTATAATTAATATTAACCAGAACTGAGACATAATTCCGCCCAGAAATGTGAATAGGCTGCTTAAGATAATTGCCTTTCGAAGATATACCGGTAATTACATTAATAATCACAGTGTCACTACCTAGACTGTTTACCATGCTCCCAAAGCAGTTAATCCTTTCCTCCATAAATATGCATTTGTGGCCTGGGCAAACAGTGTAGCTCCAGATCAGCTGGCACATCCATGCTGTCTGATCAGGATCTGCACTGTTTGCTTTTTTAATTATTTTGGTTATTTCTGACCAAAAAGAGAATGGTGCAGATCCTGATCAGACAGCACAGATGTGCCGGCTGATCTGGATCTTCACTAATTGCATATGGGATAAAAAGGTGTAAACATGTACATGGAGAAAAGGGTTAACAACCTGAACCACTAAGCAACGGACGTGTTGATACCTTGAGTTACACACCACCATAGCAACAAGTTGTCCCTTGGTGTTGAACACTCCTCCTCCACTTGCCCCTGCATGAACTGCACAGGTTGTCTACAAGGAAAACAGATACATTGTACATGTACATAGTCATTAACCCTTTCCTCCATATATACAAATTTTTACTTATGTGTGACCACTGTAGATCCAGATCAGCTGGCGGGATGATGCACTGGTCAGATTCTAGTCAGAAATAACCTAACGAATAAAAAAGTGAACAGTTTAGATCCTGATCAGATAACACAGATGTGCCAGCTGATCTGGATCTAAACTTCACCCTCGCAATAAAGGTGTGCCTATGGAGGAAAGGGTTAATGGGCTATGGTTATTATCCCATGGAAAACAGTGTTGGCTGAGCAGTATCTACACTGTTTGTTCATAGATTCATTAGGTTATTTCTGCAAGGACAACAAATACAGTCAAACCTGTCTTTAGCAGCCACCCAAGGGAGTGACAAAAAGTGGCTGCTGAAAACAGGTGGCTGTTAAAGACATGTTATTAATAAAATGAGAACAAAATGTTAGTTTATGACATATTAAAACTGGCTGTTTAAGACAGGTGGTTGCTATTAACAGCTGCTAAAGGAGGTTTAACTGTACATATAAATAATCCATGGGATATGGCTGTTGTTCCATATGGGAAAACAGTGTATTTCCAGATCAGCCAGCACTATAGTGCCATCGGCCAGGGAACCACACTGTGTGTTTTATGATTAGGTCATTTCTGACCAAGAAGCAACCAGTTAGATTTAGATCAGATGGCACAGATATGTGATGAAACCCATATATATGGAGTGAATGGTTATTATACCCCTTGCAACAACAAATTTTTATCGCATGTGCTAACAGTGTAGATACAGTTCAGCCAGCACATCTGTGCCATCTGATCAGCATCTACACTTTTCACTTCATAGTCAGAAATAACCTAATGAATCAAAAAGTGAACAGCATAGATTTTGATCTGTGCCTAATGTAGAATGGCATCTACACTGTTTGCCCACGGAACAGCTACATCCAGTAAAAATAAGGGCAAATAGAAACATAGTGAAAATCATATATGAAAATACTTATTTGACCTAGTGTCTTATTTCTTGCCATAGATCACCAAGTTAAACAAGAGGTGTTTGTCAAACACAAATGCCCCCCCCCCCTGACGTGCAAGTGATATCTATTAGCATTGAATTTAAATTTTTGGAAATTTAGAGACTTTTGTAAGCTTTAGCAATGAAGGGTACCAGTCATGAAAGCAATTTACAAGACGGTGGAACTCCTATATATCAATAACCAGGTCATCCAATGAGAGGATTACATTTACCTCGACAAACATAAGCGCGTGTAGATTAACCTAGTCTAACACAAAGGATTTTATTGTAATTTAAATCAAATATTCGCTATTGGCGGAGATATAGTAGCTCTAGTGTTATGTCAATTCCGGTAATGTGCAGGCTTTAGTGACCATCCATACGAAACCAAAGCATTTAATAAACACAAGTGAGTGATAATCAGTGCCTATTTATGACACGGCATATATTGAAATAGTTTAAAATTAATGTTATGGATCATTAATATATATCTTTACTTGAAATTGTCATGGGGAAAAATAATCACAACTTTACACTGAGAAGTATTTTATTTTATTATACAAATAAACATAAAACGTTGTCTAGTTATTGATCGAACAAGGTTTTTTGTTGTCAAGGCCACCGTGACCTTGACCTTTGACCTACTGACCCCAAAACCAATAGGGGTCTTCTACTGGTCACGACCAACTTCCACACCAAATATGAGGTCTGTATCACAAAGCGTTGTCTAGTTATTGATCGGACAACGTTTTTGTATGCAAAGGCCACTGTGACCTTGACCTTTGACCTACTGATCCTAAAATCAATAGGGTTCTTCTATTGGTCATGACCAACCTCCACACCAAATATGAGGACTGTATCACAAAGGGTTGTCTAGTTATTGATCGGACAAGGTTTTTGTATGCAAAGGCCACTGTGACCTTGACCTTTGACCTACTGATCCTAAAATCAATAGGGTTCTTCTATTGGTCATGACCAACCTCCACACCAAATATGAGGACTGTATCACAAAGCGTTGTCTAGTTATTGATCGGACAAGGTTTTTGTGGTCAAGGCCACTGTGACCTTGACCTTTGACCTACTGACCCCAAAATCAATAGGGGTCTTCTACTGGTCATGACCAACCTCCACACCAAATATGAGGACTGTATCACAAAGCGTTGTCTAGTTATTGATCGGACAAGGTTTTTGTGGTCAAGGCCACTGTGACCTTGACCTTTGACCTACTGACCCCAAAATCAATAGGGGTCTTCTACTGGTCATGACCAACCTCCACACCAAATATGAGGACTGTATCACAAAGCGTTGTCTAGTTATTGATCGGACAAGGTTTTTGTGGTCAAGGCCACTGTGACCTTGACCTTTGACCTACTGACCCCAAAATCAATAGGGGTCTTCTACTGGTCATGACCAACCTCCACACCAAATATAAGGACTGTATCACAAAGCGTTGTCTAGTTATTGATCGGACAAGATGTGGTCTACGGACCGACCGACCGACATACCGACCGACCGACATGTGCAAAGCAATATACCCCCGCTTCTTCGAAGGGGGGCATAACAAGAGCTGTCAAAGGAGACAGCACCCTTAACTATACAATTCATCTGAAATAAATGCAAGTTATAATAACAATTTTCTTTAGATGCATAAGGTTATTTCTCACCAAAAAGCAACCAGTGTAGATCCAGATCAAATGGCATAGATGTGCCAGCTGACCTGGATCTAAAACAGTTTCACATGTAATAAAACCCGTATATATTGAGGGTTGAACACAAGACTGTTGTAAATAAAGAAAGAGTTCTGACAGTCTTGTGTGCAACCTTTGATATGAAGTAAAGGATTACCCTTTCCTCCATATATACGAACAGCCCTCGTACACATTTTTATGCATGTGCGATCAGTGTAGATCCAGAACAGCCAGCACATCCGTGCCGTCTGATCAGGATCTGCACTGGTCGCATTTTGGCCAGAAATAACCTAACAAATCATAAAGCGAACAGTGCAGATCCTGATCAGATGGCACAGATGTGCCAGCTGATCTGGATCTACACTGTTTGCCCATGCAATAAAGGTGCATCTATGGAGGAAAGGGTTAAGTAAAGCAGGTAAGAAGTAAGACAGGCCGTCACCATAGTAACGAAAATCTTACTTGTATCATAATTGGAACCTTGTTGTATCTAATAACCTTGGAAACAATGCCTCGGGTAACCAACGGCATGTGGCCCGGCCCTCCTCGAAATACAGCATGGCCCACCACATAAACAACTTCACCTGTAATATGTGAAACACAATGACAAAATGTGGCTTATAGGCTTACATGTATTTGAAAACACAGATCAGCCATAAAGTCTGATCATCATCAAGGCTTTTTCAGACCATGCAAGTCTACAATCTGATCCGGGTCTACATTTATTTCAAATTCAATAATTCCAACTTTCTGGCCAAAATCCCATGAAATAAAATACTGCTGCCCTAAAAGGGGGTTCAAGAAACCCCACTGGAACGGCCCCTGCATGATCATTAACCCTTATCTGGGATATGGCTGTTTATCCCATAGGTAAACAATTTTGATCCAGATCAGCCAGAACATCCATGCTGTCTGATCAGGATCTATACTGTTCATTGTTAGATTTATTTGGTTGTTTCTGACCAAGAAGTGATAAGTGTAGATCCAGATCAGAAAGCATGACCTGTGTATCATGACTGATCTGGATCTACTCTTGTGGCACACACAATAAAACCATATATATGGAGAAAAGGGTTTAACATAACAATCTCTAATCTCATATGGCAGAGCCAGCTCAATAAAGAGACTTTGATTAAAATCAAACAACTCGAATTAAGACCAGTCTTGAAACTTTAAATTCTGGTTGGTCGTTTTGAAGAATGAGCTAGATACTGATTGGTTAGTTTGGACACTGAGTTAGATTCTGATTGGTCAGTTAGAAGACTGAACTTGATTCTGATTGGTCAGTTTGGAGACCGAGCTAAATTTCAACCAATCAGCTGCTTGAGAATTGCGATTTGGTCTATGATCTTGGTATCTGTCAATAAATGAGAGCTACCTTCCACTGCTTTTGCAAAGGTGACAGGTTTGCTTGTGCTATCAGCAGACGGCACACTGGATGACTTTATTATGGCAACATCAAACTGGGACCTGGCTGGAGTCTTGTATACAAAACTGTATGGGTTACCGTCGACATCTACACTTCCTGCAACATAGAGAAATAGGTGAACTCCCTGCAGAGGAAGAGTTTTTCATATAAAAGAGTTTGTCATCTTGGTGCAAATACAACTCCTTCTGATTTTCTACAACTTATTCTTGAGGTGTTTCTGCCCTAATGCAAAGACTGGGGGATTGTATGACTTGACCAGGAAGATGAACCTTTGACTTTTAAATTTAAAAAATTCTAAAATGCTTCATTTTGACCCCTATTATTATAGTTGAAAGATAATTTTTCCTTAAATTAGGTGCATTTTAGGTATTAATTAGCAAAATTCCCTAAAATTAAATTATCTGTGAGATTAAGCTGCTAGTGGAACACAATTATGCAAGTGTACCATAAACTAGCATTACGTATTAAATAAAAAGAATGATATTTACCTCTGCCATTGGATACAGCCATAAGAACATGAGAGCAGGTGAGAATATGACCTCGACTTCCATCCAGGACAACACCCGATCCCCAGTTGTGACCTACATTTATACATGGTACCATTCCTGTTATACTGCTGACTAAGCTTTGATCTAAAAAGGAAAATATCTTTATGTAGACATTTTTACTTTTTTCTTGATTCTGTTATAATATAATCCAATGCCCTGAAGCAATATGGTGTGGCTTTACCCTTTCCTCCATTTATACTCTTTTATTGCATGGGCGATCAGTTTAGATCCTGATCAGACGGCACATCCGTGCCATCTCATCAGGATCTAAACTGTTTGCTTTTTTGTTTATCAGGTTATTTCTGACCAAATGCGAGCAGTGCAGATCCTGATCAGACGGCACGATGTGCTGGCTGATCTGGATCTACACTAGTAACACATGCGTAAAAATGAGTATATAGAGAGGAAAGGGTTAAAGAAAAGAAACATAAAGGCATGATTAACTATGAACAGCTTTCTGTCAATTAAATTTTCCAGCTTCTTCTCAATGGAAATATCAGTTGCCGCGCCACATGCTCGATGTTTTGGTTGCAAGCCAAAATCTAACTGAAATTGAAATTTGCAGTAAAATTTAATTGAAAACATTTCTTAACTGAAAATAATTGAACCCGGGTCTGTCCTTGCACACGGGAATATATTTTTTTTATGACATTTTGACTTGGAGCCAACAGTTTTTATGTTGCATAATGAAACATTGTATAAGAATTAAATTTATAAATAGCCACTGGTGATATATTGAAGGCTGGACCATGGGGCATCATTCACATGCATAGATATACATCACTTGGGGCTACATGTTCCTTGTGATATATTCCTTGCACAGCTGAACTCCGCCCCAGTGATCAATCTTGTGATATAACACTGGCAGCTATTTATTATTTCATAATTCTTTATGACTCTTTACGCTTTCCTCCATACAAACCCCTCAATGGCATGGGCGAACAGTGTAGATCCAGATCAGTTGGCACATCCGTGCCGTCTGATAAGGATCTGCACAGATTGCCATTTTAGTTTTTAGGTAATTTCTGACCAAAGAGGGAACAGTGCAGATCCAGATTAGTTGGCACAGATGTGCTGGCTGATCTGGATCTACACTGATTGCACATGTGTAAAAAGGCTTATAAATGGAGTAAAGGGTGAAGATGCTAAAACAAAAGTTACTTCATTAACCCTTTCCTCCACAAATACGTGCTTTTACGCATGTGCATCCAGTGTAGATCCAGATCAGCCAGCATATCTGTGCCGTCTGATCAGGATAAGGTGTATCTATGGAGGAAAGGGTTAAAATAAAACATACCAAATCCAGCAGTATCTGTATAATCTAGTGCAGGTTGTGTATGGACATCTAGCTTGATGTGGGACTTCAGAGAGCCCAGAACCTCACTGATGGCACAACCCAGGGATAGCCCCACCCACTCATTGTTCTTCCAGCACAATGAAGCTATCATGATGCCCGTCAACATCCTACAAAACACATCTTTATATTTCATCCTTTAACCCTTTACTGCATAGACACACCTTTATTGCATGGGCGAACAGTGTAGATCCTGATCAGCCGGCACATGTGTGCTGTCTGATCAGGATCTGCACTGTTCGCTTCATGATTCCTTGGGTTATTGCTGACCGAAATGCAACCAGTGCAGATCCTGATCAGAGGGTATGCATGTGCCAGCTGATCTGGATCTACACTGGTCACACACACGCGTCAAAATGCGTATATATGGAGGAAAGGGCTAAATGCATGTGTGACCAGTGTAGATCCAGATCAGCTTGCACATCAGTGCCATCAGATCAGGATCTGCACAGTTCGCTTTTAGGTCTGAAATAACATAATAAATCAAAAAGCGAAAAGTATATTTTAAATGTCAATAAAGAATCCTTCAGGACAACCCAAATGTTTTCCATACCTGATGAAAGCAATAAAATATAGATCCAATCCCGAAGTGTAACATTACATAATTATAAAGTGATTTTTTGTATTCTTACATCATAATCATTTAATTTTACCACTTTTCAAGTCATTTATCCAGTTTAATAAGAAAATTTGATAATGTTTACTGGTTTGTTTGTTTTTCAGTCATACTTTACCGTTTTCCTTTATGACAATAAAACAGCGCTCCCCCTTCACATCCAGGTATGCACCGCGCATCCGTCATCTGCAGAACACCCTGCGGACCTGCAACTTTACTTATAATCCCCCGACTTCTAGCATTTAGAAATACTTCGGGGCTCATGCTTCCGAATGGAGTGGCACATATTTCAACAAGGTCTCCGGGTTTGTTATCCACCGAATCGCGAATTTCGAGAAGATTGTCTGTCGAATACTGATCAAGTAACTTGATCACAATAAAGAATGGTAACAATCTATAGCAGAGGTCGTCATTTTTACTTTTTAACTTCAAGTCTTGTTCGGACTTTGTTGGTGGCGAGGTAATATCTTCTACAAACTGCCATGTGTCGCTCGGCATGTTGTGAGTTAATGTATCTCGCAGCCTCTTGCAAACAAAAACTTTCTTCAGTTTTCCCTTTAATTTCACATACTGTCTTATTTCTTGTGAACTTGTACTAAGTGAGTTCACCATATGAAATGGTTTGTCATTTGTTAAAACAGTATCCACTACACCACAATTGCCATTTACAGTATCCACTACACCACCGTTATAATTTGGTAGAAAGATATAAATCTTAACTGGACCAGAGAGGAGCTGATGATCGGCAGTTCCTTGCTGTAAAAGTCTTGTTAACTTCTCCTCTCCAATCTTATCAAGAAGTGGGTAAAGAAGGGAAGCATGGGTCAACACGAGACCCTGTTTTGGATCGATCAGTATACCACTGCATGTGCCCTCCGAATCACCTGTGTTCAGTCTCATAGACACAGCACATACTTGGTCAAACACAGCATCTTCTGATGAATTCATTCTTCATGAATTGATTGTTATTTCCAATAATTTATCAATCTGAAAAAGATATAATTTAAACATGTAATAAGCCCTTAAATCCATAGATACACCTTTTAAGCATGTGCGATCCAACCCTTTGCTCAATATATACACATTTTTACGCATGCCGGAACAGTGTAGATACAGATCATCCAGCACATATGAGATGTGAGTCCAGGAATTGCGAAATTTGATTCCAATCTACCACCATCTGATTAGTATCTACACAGTTGGCCCTTTACTTAATTTTTTGGTTATTATTGACCAAGAATTGAACAGTGTTGTAGATCCACTGATCTTGATCCATCTTGTTGCCCATGTCATACAAGATGTATCAATGAAGTAAATGGTTAATGGGAGGTACAAAGACTTTAACCCTTCCCTCCATATATTTGCATTTTTACGCATGTGTGACCAGTGTAGATCAAGATCAGTCGGCACATTGGTGCCGTCTTTTCAGGATCTGCACTGGTTGCATTTTGGTCAGAAATAACATAATGAATCAAAAAGCGAATAGTTTAGATCAGATGTGCCGGCTGATCTGGATCTTAACTGTTCGCCCATGAAATAAAGGTGTATCTATGGAGGAAAGGGTTAAACTTAATAATCTGCATTTCCAATGAAACTTTAATTTAATGTTGAAGGTAGCAGCATTTGATATACTTGCACTATACAAAATCAGGGGCATTGTTGGAATTTAACCCTTTCCTCCATTTATTCCCCTTTATTGCATGGCGAACAGTTTAGATCCAGATCAGCCAGCACCTCCTTGCCATTGATCAGGATCTAAACTGTTTGCTTTTTGATAAGTTAGGTTATTTCTGACCAAAATGCAGCCAATGCATATCCTGATCAGACGGCATGGATGTGCCGGCTGAACTGGATCTACATGCGTAAAAATGTGAATATATGGAGGAAAGGGTTCAAGTCTTCTGTATCTTCCATTAACTGTGTCCATTGATACATCTTGTATGACATGGGCACAAGATAGATCAAGATCAGTGGGCTCATTTGTGATGTCTGACCTGGATCTACAACATTGTTTAATTCTTGGTAAAAAATAACCAACAGATTAAGTAAAGGCCAACTGTGTTGATACTAATCAGATGGTGCAGGTACGTGCTGGCTGATCTGGATCAAAGCTGGTTGTCCATGGGAAAGTCTTGCTCAAGTACCATAGTTCAAAGACAGCAGAAACTATAGACCTTGGTCCAAAAATCGAAAATACACAGTACAGTGAAACCCCGCTATTAAAACCAACTTTGACTGGGAAAAAGTGGTCTTAATAGTGGGGTGATCTTTATTTCCTGGTAGAAAATATTGCAAAACTGCAAAATAGGATACCTCAAGAGTGGTCTTACTTGTGAGATGGTCTTAATTTCGAGGTGGCCTTAATGAGGGGTTTCACTGTAGTTACCAACCAAGAAGCAGTATTTGTCAACGGTAACCATGGTCCTAGAATAAGAACTTGGGCTTTTAATCCAAAAGCATGATTAACCCTTTCCTGTATAGATAAACCTTTATTGCTAGGGCGAACAGTTTAGATCCAGATCAGCCGGCACATTCGTGCCGTCTGATCAGGATCTAAACTGTTCGCTTATTGATTCATTAGGTTATTTCTGACCAAAATGCGACCAGTTCAGATCCTGATCAGACGGCATGGATGTGCCGGCTGATCTGGATCTACACTGGTCACACACGCGTAAAAATGCGTATATATCCAGGAAAGGGTTAAAAGAACATGAAAACTAACTCTTTCCTTCATATAATTATAAGCCTTTTATGGCATATGTGACAAGTGTAGATCCCGTAGGGTTAACTACTGGGTCTTGCATTTCTTCTCATGTGAGTAAGCCCAACTACCGGTAATTGTGTGTAACAAGGGCTTTTCTATATTATACGACGGTCACCAGATATCGATAAAAATCAGTATGTAAAATGGGTCTGTGCTCAAGAGTCAAATTATTGAGACTACATATCACCCAGGAGGGCGCGATCAAGAGGCACAATCACCGGCCTATTACAACCCAAAGCTAAGCCAATTATAGGAGTAGCCATATCGTACTGACTATTCCTGCCAATGAAGTTATTTACATGCATCTTGCACTTTGCTTTGTTAAGTCACCCTTTAGACTGTTACTATCCAAATCTTTAAAATTAACAAGAGCCTGCCGGAAACGAATGCACGCGCTGGACTATTCGAATGGGCAGAAATAAAGCACATTTGTAATTGGGCTTCATTTACAAGAGACAGTCACAAACGACTGCTTGCTTGACTATTCAAATAGTCAGAAATAAAGCACAATTTAAATTGGGCTTCATTTAGAAGAGCCAGTCGGAAATGAATTCAAATAGTCAGAAATAAAGCACATTTTAAATTGGGCTTCAATTAAACTGGGGAGTGAGTCAGGAGTTCAATCTGATCCTTCCACATTCACCCCACCAAAAAAATAAAGCATTACAAAAGAAAACAAGAAGGCCAATTGGCCCTAAATCGCTCACCTGTCAAACCTAACCTAAATATCATTGAAATAAGCATTCTGACCAAGTTTGAAGAAGATCGGACCAAAATTAAGACCGCTAGAGTGCAGACAAGATTTTTATATAATTTGACCTAGTGACCTAGATTTCAAGGTCACATGACCCAGTTTCAAACTTGACCTAGATATCATCAAGATATACTTTCTGACCAAGCTTGAAGAAGATCCAACCAAAATTAAGACCTCTAGAGTGCAGACAAGCTTTTTCTTTAATTTTACCTACTGACCTAGTTTTAAGGGTCACATGACCCAGTTACGAACTTGATCTAGATATCATTGAGATAAACATTCTGACCAAGTTTAAAGAAGATTGCACCAAAATGAAGACCGCTAGAGTGCGTACGCGTTTTTTCTATAATTTGACATAGTGACCTAGATTTCAAGGCCACATGAACCAGTTTCGAACTTGACCTAGATATCATTGAGATAAACATTCTGACCAAGTTTAAAGAAGATCGCACAAAAATTACGACCGCTAGAGTGCGGACAAGCTTTTTCTATAATTTGACCTAGTGACCTAGATTTCAAGGTAACATGACCCAGTTTCGAACTTGACCTAGATATCATCGAGATAAACATTCTGACCAAGTTAAAAGAAGATCGCACCAAAATTACGACCGCTAGGGTGCGGACAAGCTTTTTCTTTAATTTGACCTAGTGACCTAGTTTTTAGGGTCACATGACCCAGTTACGAACTTGATCTAGATATCATTGAGATAAACATTCTGACCAAGTTTGAAGAAGATTGGACCAAAATTACAACCGCTAGAGTGCAGACAACAATTGTGAATGGACGGACGGACGGACGACGGCCCCTCACAAAAGCTCACCCTGTCACTATGTGACAGGTGAGCTAAAAAGAAAGGAAGAAACATTTAACCATAGTTTCTAAGTCTAGATTTCTAAGTGAAATATGGCAAAAATTAAATCAAAAAGCAAGGTAGAATTATCGGCCTTGGAATATTAACCTGATGTATGGTAATACAGAAGTGTACAAAGTTTCAAAGCTGTAGTATTTGTAGCATGAAAGTTATAAGCTTTTAGCAGTTTGCATGCAAAACTTTAACAAATTCTTAGTCGAAAAACGGTTATAATTTGAACAAAATGGAAATAAGAGTTATGGTTCTTGGCATACACGATGAACAAGTGCTCAAAGGTTTAAAGCTGTTATATATGTAGTATGGAAGTTACGAGTTAGTACACTAGCTTGCTTGTAAACTTTAACCAGAAATTCTAAGTTATAAAAGGGACATAACTTGATCAAAATTGAAGTTAAGAGTTATTCTTGGTACACACACGTTGGATATGATGATGAACAAGTGTTCAAAGGTTTAAAGCAGTAATATATTAATATATTTTGTATGGAAGTTATGAGTTTATTTACAAGCTTGCATGCAAAATTTAACCTGAAATTCAAAATGGAAGTTAGAGTTATGGTTCTTTCAAACCTGAAATGTGAAGTCGAAAAAGGCCATAATTTGATCAAAATTAAAGTAAGAGTTATGGTTCTTGGCATAAATATTTGCGATATGATGGTGATCATGTGTGTCAAGTGTAAGAGCTGTAGCTTTAGTAGTTTTTAAGATATAAGTAGGTTGCACATAAACTAAACCAAAGCAGGACAGCGACACCGATGCAGACAACAGAGTACAATAGCTTGATATTTTCTTGGAATAGTCAAGCTAAATTTGAAATGTAATCTATATTTGGCTAAATTTGAGAATCTTTCTGCTCTTGTATCATCTATTTTACGTTTAAAGGCCAGAGTTCAGGTATAAAAGGGAGAAGCTCTGCAAAATGGCCACTTGTACTGAACTCTCTGTGGTGTCTGCTAGCAGAACACAGAAAGAGAAAAAACAAGAATATATCATGAAATAACTGATATTTTTATCTATAATTAGGCACACATATTCTCCATAGAGTTTTTTTACAATGTTGTAAATTTGAAAGAAGACTGACATCTAGAAATGTTATTTCCAGAAAATTATTTTCAAAATAACAGATAAATTCAAATTTCCCCCACTGGTGTGATTGACAGCTCAAGAAAGGTCATGAACTCTGAGAATGGCTAGCTTGGCACAAGGGGGGGATGGGGGGGAATCTTTACAAATGTTTATCAGTTGTTTACATTATGGTGAAAGCATCAAAATGCTCACTGTCTGATAAACACAATGATATAAATCACTCCCACAAATGCCCACTGTAAGGAGAACCTGTAGGGTTAGGAAACCATTGTCTCAATCAATATTATTATTTACCTTTCAGCAAGTCAGCCCCTTATGCTTACTGTATTTGCTTCTTTATGAAATTTATTTATATCTCTATTAACTAATGATTGATAGCAATGATTAAGAGAATTGTAAATAAATATATTATCTCTGTATAGCAATGCAACATTATTCATTGCTAAAGAGATAAATTCTAACTGTATAACCTTAGCTCCTATCATTCACCACACATGTTTCTGTTTACAAGTAATCTCACTAGAAACTGACCAGTTGTTAACCACGCCTCCAGCCCCAAATATGCTTAAAGGCCCTCCGTACGGATTTTTGAGTTCACGAACTCCCATGTTTAAGTGAAACCCTGCTATTAAGACCACCTATGGGAAAAGATGGTCTTAATAGCAGGGTGGTCTTCATTAGGGTGTAGAAAATAGTGTAAAACTGCAAAACCGGACACCTTAATAGCTTAATAATATTAGCAAGGTGGTCTTAATTTTGGGGTTGTCTTAGTGAGGGGTTTTCCTGTAGTAATTGTGTGCAAAGTTGGCTTTTTCATTTAGGGTTGTAGAATTTAAGTCAAAACATTTGTACTGTACTGTTTTATAAGTATATTCATATTTTAAACTACTTGTTTTACAAACCATGATGAATGCAATAAAATATCGATTTTATCCATCATTTATTATTTTATAATAAAAAAGAACCCCTTAATATTAATAATTCTTTCATAGTGTTCCTTCGGAACCATCAATCAAACCCGCCTACACCAAAATTAGATTTAGAGGCAGAAGTGATTGTTAACATGATTGTATATTTGATTTTCATCGATTAAAAACACCCTCCCCCGATCCATGAGAGTAAAGACATAGCGAAGAGTTCAAGAACAGCTCTGTTATGAAGCTAATTTTCTGCTTATGTTAGAGCTACCGGAAACCCATAAATAATCCAGTACTAATTACCGCTCTGGTGACTACACAGCTGACACTGTATTGATATGTGCAATTGTATACACACGATGTCAAGGCCGTGTGTAGATCGTGTAGGCAATTTACTAAAAATAGAAACAATTAAGCCTGTCAATAATCATGTGATGTATGACGTCATTTGTATCAATTTTGACCCTTACTTTCGGTTTCAGATGCTTGTTGAATTTTGCTCAGTATTCAACTTAGAAAGATAAAGACTCATATCAACATCTAGAAATTTGAGTTAAAATATCAAAATAAGCCGACATATTTCAGAATAAATGAGAAAACCTTTCAAAATTTTCCGTGACGTCAAACTCGTAAAGGTCAAACTCCGTGCTTTCGAAAATTAAAACCCCGTTTTGTGTTGGCACATTACATGACGGTGAGTGTTTTGTGAATATTATTTTGCTGATAAATTTTGCAGGGAAAAGCTAGGGTCTAGGCTGTGTGAGCTTCGAAATCGCTATATTTCATGTATTTAGTACACTGTTCATGCGTATGAATTGTTCATTTTGAAGGTACGGTGCTCAGCGCACGATTTTCCATAATTTGATGCGCCATTTCTCAAGGACGATCAAGCGCGGTACAATAAACAAGGAAAGATTGAAACAAACACGGATAAAACGTCAAACCGAAGTTCACACAGACCTTATGACCTTGCCTATTGTGATAGTTTTGCAACATACGATGTCACAGCAAAACAAAACTTACATAATGAGCTTGTCCTGAAACGAGTCGTGTAATAAACAAATCAATCTTGTTGCTAGCAAAATTTAAAAATAAAATCTACTCTTGCGTCTTGGTAATTGTCGCACTGACCAACAAATACTCAGTCAACCCAATATGTCAACCCATTATCATATTTTGCTGTCTTTTTCTAAAGTTATTTTTCATGATTTTTTTGTGGAGAGGGAGATTCCTCAATAAATATTCTGATTTTTAAGTGGGACCTAACAATTAGGTTATGGGATAATTTAGTCTTAAAATAGAGATGAGATATTTTAATTGGGACAAATCTATATTAATAAAAAGCTTCCCAGTACTGTTATTTTAAAGTTAAAATAAATTTGTACAAAAAGTATATATAATTTTGGTTTCCTCACTTACACCCTCATTTTTCCAAACTGATAAAGTAGTGCAAATTTGCCAACAAATTTTTACAAGCCACAAGATATTTTGTGGTTTTGATCCTTGACTTATTTACTGAGGCCAGTGAAGGTCAAAAGTGAAATTAAAACTATCAAGTTTAACTGAACACACTTCAGTTGCATGGAAAATTGGTCCATAACCCACTTGATTATTATTACTTTAAAATTGGACTGTTCCATGGAAGTTAATAGTTTCCAGGTGTTAATTCAATAGTGAAGACCCTGCCCAGACATCACATTTGGATCTATATTTTTTTATATGGGAAATGCAAGCCTTATTTTCGGATGGTTGTAGTAACAGTGCATGTATGTTGGAACTATAATGTTCGGGGCTTTTTTTCAGTTGATTTTATAGCCGTTATTCGGTCATGTTCCCAATAGCAAAACATATACTTTTTTCCCAATTTGAGAAGAAAAATTCCCAATTGAATCAAAACAAACATTTCTGATGAAAAACAACAGCATCAGCACTGCATCTTTTGCTCTTTAAGCCAGGAATTATTGACAATATTAAATATGGATGGCAATGATTAAAAAACAGCAGATAACAGTAACATTTCTTATTCCCCAATGTAGCACAACTATTTGTACGCGACAAAGGCTTTTCTATATATGCGATATTTGCCTTTCGCGTACAACCCAGTTAGCATTCAAATCAATGCGGAAAATTTTCCTTCTATTTCTATATGCCGCCGACTGGAATTTGATCGCAACGTTGGCGGCTCCATAAAGCATCTTAAACCATATGTACCTTTAAAAAAATTACATACCTGAAAAGCCACATTCAAGTAGAATCAATATATGTAATCCTTTATAAATAACGGTTTCGTTTTTTATGCAAAACTCTTTTAAACCTCCACACATGTCAACAAATTTCGATATCCGCGCTTCAAGTTTACCTGACTCACGACGTCACGTTTATCGATAAATAACATAATTTAAATCGGGTCCATTTCCACCACAGTTTTGATCGTAACTGCTTGAGACGTAAAGAACAGACATCTGTAAAAAGTCAGTATGATAATGGGTCTGTGCTTGCAGTCGAATTATTGAGACTATCCCCAATGATGCTAAAAAAATTACTAATTTCTGGCAAAATGACTATAAGTTTCCCAATTCCAGGGGTATGGGTCATATTCCCAAAATGGTGAAAAAAAGCCCTGATGTTGTACACAAAAACCTGAATTTTCATTTTGAAACCAACATAGAACATTGGTCTACACAAAAACATCAAATCTTTTATATTACCCCTGTTCCTGGATTAAACAATTAATATCCAAGATGCATCTCTTGCCTCTGTATGTTGGACTTGTGCCAGCTTGCACAAGCATGTTTGGACCTTGCATCTTGGCCTTCAGAAATGATCATTTTGTATGTATGTTTGACTTGTGCACGCTTGTGCTTGTTTGGACCTTGTGTAATCATTACTAAATAGTATGTTGTTTAAGGCAAAGATTTCTTTCCTTCTTAAGAAGGGGCCGTTATATGCATTTCCCCTCCCAATGTTTCTTCAAAATCTTACAGACTTCCCCATTCTTTTCTCTGTCTCCAGCCATCATTCCCCGTTCGGGAGCAAATTCATGCTTTTTCCCCTCAATTTAAAGAGTATGGGCCCCTTCTTCAAGCAATGAAATTATTTACATACTAGATACTGTTTCTTTATAGCTTAAGAAGCAGACTGGGTTGTCAAGTTTTTGAAAACCTGGACCAGGTTATAAGTTCAAGGATTATCATCCTAACTTGACGACCTTTTCTTGCATCAAATTAAGAAAGAAAGAATCTGCATCAGTGAAAATCACTGAATAAAGTTTTTCTGCACATAATTTTCTTTCATCTCGGCCAAACTGTAGATTGTTTTAACAGCAGCTATGCCTGGAGACCTGGTTCAGCAATAAAGTGGCTGTGAAATGCTTGCAAGCTTATTTTACCCCTTTACTCCATATACTGTAAAACTCCTTTTAAACGCCCCTGGGGGCGTTACATTTTCTGAAAGGGGGACATATATAATTTATTTTTATTTTAATATTAGATTCTGAAGGATATTGGATAAAAAATATAGATTAACTCATTTTTTCCCTAAAATAACATGGGGGGGGGGGGGGGCATTTATTTGAGGAGGGGTGTTTAATAGGAATTTTATGGTATATATGCCTTTTTTCACATGAGCAAGTTGACCAGTATAGAAAGATCAGCCATCTCAGAATCTGCTCTGTTCGCTTTTATATTTGTGGGGTTATTTCTGACATAGAACAAAGAAGTAAACAGTGCAGACCCTTATCAGATGACATGTGCCACTTGATCTGGATCTTCACTGGTCGACCATGCAATAATGATGTATTACAAGATTAAAACATGTACAGGCATTTAATGGTGGCTACAATCATGCCTTGAATTTGTTGCAACATTTTATGAATCATGAATACATTATAGTAAATTCTGGTGTGATTTTGAAGCTTGCAGACCAGAAACAAAATAAAGGTGTATCTGTACAGGAAAGGGTTAATGATCCATAATGTAGTCCTGGGGTCAAAAGGAGTGAAGATGTTGGCCCATTAAATACTTCATTTTCTTCATTGTATTGACAATATGGACAACATAGTAGCTGATGAATTCATTGTAAATTTAGTAACTTTTGTTCCAACATTTACCTTAACACTTTAATCCATATATACACCTTTTTTTCCTACGGATGAAGTGTGTAGATCCTGATCAGCTAGCTGTGCTGACTGATCTAGATCTACATTGTTTGCCCATGCAATAAAACCAACATATTCATACATGCCAGGTATCAAAAATTATTAAGTGAGACTGGTGACATTTTTAAGTGAGATTTGAGCAAAAATAAGTGAGATTTTCTTAAGCGTGTCGAAACATGGTATATTTTGAATTTTCTTATATACCTTTACCTTTTTTATAACAAGTAACTAGAGTCAGTTATATTACTTTAATGAAGTAACAAGAAGACAATTAAACACATTTTTCAAAATCAAATAAAATATTTGTGACTAAAATCTTTATGCCACATTTATTTTAAAAATGTCCACTGAAAATTCATACTATTCAAGCCATTAGTTATCCACTAAATGCAATTACTGACTTGGCATTTATGAAGAAAGTCTAGTGTTGCATTTGCATAAAAATTATTCTTGAAGCTTTACAGAAAGGAGAGAGAAGGGCCCAAAAGTTTGACACCTTGGATTAATGCTTCAACATGCCAAGTAAACCAAAACTCTTGACAATTAACACCTTCAAAGTAATGCCTTAGACGTTTACCCATCCATAGCCGAAAACTGTAACACTTGCATTAAAATTGTACCCCAACTGAGACATAAAGATGTTTGAGTAAAAATATAAATTAATAAGAAAAGATAATTGGATAACACCTTATGTACATGGGATGTTAATCATTGCCCCAGGGTAATTGAAGCAGATGAAATAAACAAAATGTCATAATTTCCAATAATCACTGTCAATCAAGCGCTTTCATTTCCAATTAGGCGATCCTCGGACTTATTGGAGACATTGAAAATTGCCCTGCAGATGACAATTTTTTTAAAGAGAAATTATCAAAAATACGTGAGTTTTTTGTTTTTATCCGTTAGACCGTGAGGGTGGGTGAAATTCCGTGAGTTTTTACCTCACGGCGTGAGACTTGGCATGTATGCATATTTATGGAGTAAATGTGGTTAAAATTGTGTGTAGGGCTAAGTTCTTGTGACTTACTTTCACAGTTTGAATTGTTCCAGTGCCATGCAATTAACAAAGCTATTGGGACTCAGACTTAAAATTTCTTTTGGGGTTTTTCTGTTCCAAGGTTCACAAGAATGGGTGCATTGCTCTGATTACAGGAAACATGTTTTAACCCTTTCCTCCATAGATATACCATTACTGTGTTGGCGAACAGTTTAGATCCAGGTCAGCCAGCACATTTGTGCCATCTTGAATGATTAGGTTATTTCTGACCAAAATGCGACCAGTGCAGATCCTGATTAGACTGCACAGATGTTCCGGCTGATCTAGATCTACACTGGTCACACTTGCGTTAATATAGAGATTCAAGGGTTAAATTTTCAATCTTAATTACCATAATATTGTTTGTTTGTTTTTCAGGTATGAAAATTGTGTCACTTCACGGAAGCAAACATGACATACAAATTCTTAGTGTAATGTTATGTACTGAAGACAATGGATAATGGAGACTCCCTTCTTGATGTAATAGAGTATGTATTTTAAGTTACACTATGTATGTAAGACAGCTAACTTATCCAGGTCCCTTAAACTCCACATAATATGGCTGTTATCTGTAGTGGAACAGTGCAAATCCATTCTAGATCAGCTGCTGCATACATGCCATCTGATTAGGATCTACACTGTTCACTTTTAGATTTATTAGGTTATATCTGACCAGGAAGCGAACTGTGTAGATTCAGCCCAGATGGCATGGTTGTTACAGCTGTTCTGAATCTACACTGTCCACACGATAAAAGGCTTTTATATGGAGTAAAGGATTGAACTAGGCTGATACAGTATATATATTGATCAATTTGAACAGAGGGTTGTCTTTACACTATTTTTTTTCCCTCACCTTTATATGTTTAAGGGAGGTACCTTGAAATTGTTGTCAAGCCCGCTCACATTGAACTGGACTTAGTTGTCAATGTGCGTTAGTGTGTGCATGCTTCTGTCTGGATTTGTCCCTCTATAACTTTGACATGCATTGAGCAATCTTGTTTATTTCTGGCTTGAATGTTAACCTAAATGTGATGGAGTGTTGTGCACTAATCCCAGGTGCCTATCTAAACAATCAAGGTCACAGTCAGGGGTCAAAAGTCATATAGAAACTTGTCTGGCCCATAACTTTAACATGCATTGAGCAATTCTTTATATCTGGCATGAATGTTAACCTCAGTGAGACAGTGTCGCACACAGACACCTGGTTCCTAAAAGGTCAAGGTCACAGGGGTCAAAGGTCATATGAAAGCGGGCTGGACATGTTGCCAACAGTTGTCTAGAAAAGTATTAGGGGACCATCCAAAATTGTAAAGATCATTATTTTCTAAATTCTGCTTTACATGACCTTGTGTGTTATACTATAGAAGTCCAAATACCAGTACTGTTAATTAAGAAAAAAAGGTTAACCTAATGATAATTTGCAAAAGTCCAAAGCGGAACAAAGTTTGGCATTAAAATAATATGTTAACAAAAAAAAGACACAAAATAGGCAGAAGATAATAAGTGACTTGAATTGTTAATTTTAAGTCTGAATATTTGTAGAAAAATATATTTGGCAACTGTAATTGGGGACCAATTTTGGTCCTATTTCTGGTAAAAACAACTGCATGTGCTCTCGCATTCCGTCCAGTAAAATGCAATAAAAATTAAATTGTTAACAAGCCTCACGTGTACATTCTAATCTCTTTGTTAAGAGAAATGAGCATGAACATAACAGTTGCAAATGTATTTGATTATTTGTTTCAGTGGTACCAGTGACTTATTTGGACAACATGATAGCCAAGGGGTATGTATTGATGTGTCATTTCAAAAAATAAATGTGCTTTGACTTCTGCATATCAATACAGGATTATATGCCTTGTTTTTCATTTTATTTCATTGTATGAAAACCAATTAACATGGGCTATTTATATTTTTCTGCATGTACCCTTGATTTATATTTAATATAAAGTCCTCTCTGCTGTTTTCTGCATGCAATTTATTATCTAGTCTATGATCTATGCTTATTACGTAGTAATAATATGAATTGCAATTTAACCCTTAACTTCATATAAGGGTTTCAGTGCATGTGCAACCAGTCTAAATCCAGATCAGCTGCCCGCTGATCTTGATCTAGACTGTTTATTCCAGCCATAAGGCAAAGATATGGAGTAAAGGATTAATGAATTTTATAATAGTTGGTAGTATGTACCATATGACGTATGCCAGTACATAACACTGTGGTATCCATTTAACCCTTTTCCTCCATAGATACACCTTTATTGCATAGACGACCAGTTTAGATCCAGATCAGCCGGCACATCTGTGCCATCTGATCAGGATCTTAACTGGTCGCTTTTTGATTTGTTAGGTTATTTCTGACAAGAATGAACCCAGTGTAGATCCTGATCAGACGTCACGGATGTGCAGGCTGACCTGGATCTACACTGGTCGCACATGCATGAAAATAAGTATATATGGAGGTAAGAGTTAATTATGTGGGGGACAAGTATAGAGCAAAAGCAACAAATGATAAATTAATGCAATTGTATTTATCTTTAAAGACATTATTGCATGATGTCATGTAATTTTGATGGGGTTTTAATTCACACTCTTGGGCAGATGTCATGAAATTTAATCTGACATGAAATTTGCACAGTTGTATTACGCTTTTAAAACAGTAATTATAATTTTTACATTATGTAATTTTGATAGGGTTAAATTTCGCCCATTCACCCTAGCACGAAATTCGAAAATTTTAAACCAGCGTGTAATACAATGATACCACAGTTACATTGAAGATTGATATTTTATCTTAAAATTTGCTTATACAGGGACTGTACAACTGGGCTGATGAATTTCTCGGAGATGAAATGGACCTATCCTCCAATACGGTTACTGTGGAGTCGGGTAACCTAGTAACCAATGTTAACCAACCCAACCTACTGTTAACCTCCCAGAACTATGCCATCACTTCATCCGTCCCTGCACAGAATATAGCTATAGCCTCATCACAGTTTCACTCGGGCAAATCTGGTGGAAGCGGCCTTGTTTCTCAAAACAAAACTGCTGTAATCAATCAGGCAGTGCAGCTCAACACTAACCAGACTGGGTAAGGCATTCAGGGCTTTTTCAGGGGATTTTGGGATAAAAGGCCCCAACCCAAATTGGGAATTTTTTACACGGTATACATTGGTTCAACACTTGCTACATACATAAATTCAAGTGATGTTGGTTTCACAGATCACTGATCAAAAGTAAACAAACAACTTTTGTAATTTGAAAAGTCTTTTGATAAATATGGATTCTAATTTTTATGGTTTAAATTTTTTAGGCATTTCTGTTGAAATGGGATTTTTTTTCTTGAAATTGGGAAAATGGGCCTTATTTGGCATTGGGAATGGGGCCCAATCATAAGTGCTGTCTAATATGATGGCTGGTTGTCCAAAATTTTCACCAAGTCTTTTTTTCACTGCCAGGGGAAGAGGCACATGCCCTTAATTTTGGGGGAAAAAAGGGTGATTTTTTCTCTGAAAGGGAATGAAGAAACCTGAAGTAAAGTTACTTTTTGGGGAAAACTGCATTATTTTAAAGAAATTTTATGAGAGGAAGGCACCCATAAACGGCCCCTACTATAGAAGGAAACAAAGCCCTGTTAGCAAACGGTTTTTAGTTGGGAATGATAAAACAAATTAAGGCAGTTAGCATCATTAGTTTCTGGCTGCTGAAAAAGTTTAATCTTGATTATCAGAAACGCATTATGTTATGGAGAGTACATGGAGGT
Source organism: Corbicula japonica (assembly GCA_038501625.1). Lineage (NCBI taxonomy): Eukaryota > Metazoa > Mollusca > Bivalvia > Venerida > Cyrenidae > Corbicula > Corbicula japonica. Next base: position 383,951 of record JAZAYU010000151.1, read on the forward strand.
ATATAACGCTTTACTCCATATATGTGTGTGTGTAGGTTTTTTTAACCAGGTTTTCTTTAGAAAAATCCTGGTTATTAGATTGGGGTATGTCGTTGGGCGGGCGGGCGGGGGTCAACATTTTGTGAAGTTTTTAGCTCGACTATTCGAAGAATAGGGGAGCTATCCTACTCGCCCCGGTGTCGGCGTCGGCGTCCGTTAAACAAAAAATGCACTTTGGTCCATTACTTGAAAACTACTTATGATATCAACTTGAAACTTGGAATATATATTCACCATCAAATTCTACATCATTACCAACAACACCCATAACTCTGCTACAAATATTTTTCAAGTTATGCCCCTTTTTCACTTAAATTTTGCGTTAAGGAAAATATGCACTTTGGTCCATAACTTATAAACTACTTGAGATATCAACTTGAAACTTGGAATATATATTCACCATCAAATTCTACATCATTACCAACAAGACCCATAACTCTGCTGTCAATATATTTCAAGTTATGCCCCTTTTTTCTTATATTTTGTGTTAAGCAAAATATGCATTTTGCCCCTAACTTTAAAACTACTTGAGATATTGCCTTGAAACTTGAAATATATTTTCACCATCAAAATCTCCATCATAACCAACAAGACCCATAACCCTCCTTCCAATATTTTTCAAATTATGCCCCCTTTTTCACTTACATTTTGTGTTAAGCAAAATATACAGTTGGCCCTTAACTTCGTTATGAATGGAGGGATTTCAAAATAACTTGGCACAATTGTTCACCATGACAAGGTGGTGTGTAGCGTACAATACCCATGCCTGTAGGTCCAAGGCCAAGGTCACTATTACTAAAAATAGAATTTTCTTGCAAAATCGTGTCCGCTCTGTAACTTTGTTATTTCTTATTGGATTTTTAAATAACTTGATATAATTGTTCACCATATCAAGACGGTGTGTCACGTACATGCCCAAGCCTGAAGGTCAATGGTCAAGGTCACTGTTACTAAAAACAGAATTTTCTTGTCTAGGCTGTTACTTTGTTATGAATGGAGGGATTTCAAAATATCTTGGCACAAATGTTCACCATGACAAGGCAGTGTGTCCGCACAATACCCATGCCTGTAGATCCAAGGTCAAGGTCACTGTTACTAAAAATAGAATTTTCTTGTCCAGGCTGTAACTTTGTTATGAATGGAGGGATTTCAAAATAACTTGACACAAATGTTCACCATGACAGGGCGGTGTGTCACATACCATGCCCATGCCTGTAGGTCAAAGGTCAAGGTCACTGTTACTAAAAATAGAATTCTCTTGTCCGGGCTGTTACTTTGTTATAAATGGAGGGATTTCAAAATAACTTTGCACAAATGTTCACTATGACAAGGCAGTGTGTCCGCACAATACCCAAGGTCAAGGTCACTGTTACTAAAAATAAAATTTTCTTGTCCGGGCTTTAACTTCATTATCAATGGAGGGATTTCAAAATACCTTGACACAAATGTTCACCATGACAGGGCGGTGTATCGTGTATTATTCCCATCATTGCACTTGAGTGTCTGAAAATGATGCATGGTGGGGCATCTGTGTCCCATGGACACATTTCTAGTTTCACTTATATTTTCACTTAAGTGCACTTCATCGATAACTTTGCAAATACTTCAGGTATCAACTTCAAACTTCCATTATATTTTCATTTCAGTTCTTTTTCTGTAACATCACTGAAGTGATTGATATTTGACTAAAAGTAAATGTCTCTAATGAAAAATTACTAACAGGTTTTCTAACAAATTCAGAAATATTAAATTTTCATAGTTATTCCCCTATTCAGTTTAATATTTATGGTACATTTACGAATTATTTCTGTTATTTGACATGAATTTCTCCCTTATCATTCACTTGTCAATATTTTTCCTGATTGCACATGAATGTATGGCCATAGTTGTTATTGTTTTAATCTTCAAATTGCGTTTGTTTCAAATGATTCGAATAGTCGAGCATGCTGTCTCCTCTGACAGCTCTTGTTTGTGAAAGTTGTGTTTTTCTCAGTAACCGTTCAAGGTACAACTTTGAAACTTAACATAGTTGTCTGACATATCAATACCAATTATCAGGACAAGTTTCATAATCCCTGACTGTATTTTGACAAAGTTATGCTCCTTTTTCACTTAGAAATTTTGTGAAGTTTTTTGTGAAAGTTTTGTTTTTCTCAGTTACCATTCAAGGTATAGCTTTGAAACTTTACATAATTGTTTGACATCACAGTACCAATTATCAGGTCAAGTTTCATAACCCCTGACTGTGTTTTGCAAAAGTTATGCCCCTTTTTGACTTAGATTTTTTGTTAAGTATTTTGTGAATGTTATCTGTTGATGCCAAATTGCCTGTTGACGCTTAGCTTGGTTTGTGGGTAGCTTATATCAACAGGCAGCTTAAGATTTCTTCCCAGGTGCCTGTGATAAAGGTCAAGGTCACTTGCTAAATATAGAAATTCAGCTTACCCTCAATAACTTGAGTTTGCTTTCACCTCTGGATGCCAAACTTAGTATATGAGTAGCTGATATCAAAAGACAGCTTGGGATTGCCACAGGTATCTGTGATCAAGGTCAAGGTCACTGTTGCTAAAAATAGAAATTCAGTTTTTCCTAAATAACTTGAGTTTGCTTTGGTATATTTATGCCGAACTTAGTGTTGGTATCTAATATCAAGATGCAGCTTGAGATTGCTACCCAGGCGCCTGTGATAAAGCTCAAGGTCACTGTAGCTAAAAAAAGAAATTCAGTTTCTGCTCAATAGCTTGAGTTTTCTTTGGCCTATTGACACCAAACTTGGTTTGTGGGTAGCTTCTATCAAGACACTACTTAGGATTGATACCCAGGTGTCTGTGATAAAGGTCTATGTCATTTTGGCTAAAAATAGAAATTTAGGTTTCTCCTTATTACTTGGGTTAGCTGTGATCTATTGACACCAAACTTTCTTTGGGTAGCTGATACCAAGACGCAACTTGGGATTTCTACTCAGAAGTCTGTGATCAAGATTAAGGTCACTGTTGCTAAAAATAGAAGTTTAGTTTCTTCATATCAGATATTTTCTTTACAAAAGTATAAGTATTAAATGAAAATATGGTTTTCGGCGCATGGCGGCGATTTTTTCTTGTTTTCACTGCTTGTGGAAGGGGCCCATGCCCTATAATTTTGGGGAACATGTGAGTTTTTTTCTAAAGGGGAATGAAAAAACCTGTTGTAAAGTTCCTTTTTGGGAAAAACTGCATGATTTTAAAGCAATTTTCTGAAGGGGAGGCGCCCATAAATGGCCCTGCTATAGAAGTAAAAAAACCTCTGATGTGACCAGCCTGCCATCTATGCCTGCTGATCTGGATCTGCACTGGTTGCATCTTGGTCAGAATTAACCTAATGAATCTAAAAGTAGATCCTGATCAGATGCACTGACATTTGGCCAAGCAATAAAGGTGTATCTATGAGGTAAAGGGATAAACTAAAGTTCCTTTGTATTATTGTATTTATCCATTATCAAATTATTCTTCTTGTAGCTTTTCATTATCCTACCAATTATGCATGTCTTTCTATACATGGTATTTGATTGAGTTTTGTTTTTTCAAGTGTTAATTATTACATTTTAGTTAAAAATGTTAACTTCAAAACAATCTTGTCGTAATTCACTTATAGTTAAGAAAACATGCAGAAGGGTTTCCTTGCAGGCCATTTATGGGCAAATTCTCAATGCCAAAACATATTTTTTCCCAAATTTAAATTGAGCATTCCCAATTTATCTGTTAATGAGAAAAAAGAAAATAAAATTTAGCATTCGTAATTTGTCTGTTAGGGAAAAATTTATTGAGAAAAAAAGAAAATTAAGCATATTTAATTTGTCTGTTGGGGAAAAAATTATGAGGAAAAAAAAGAAAATTCAACAAATCTGATCCAATTGATAGTGTTTTTTTTGTGAGGAATCATTGTTTTATTATAAAAAATGCAACAATTACCAAATGTATTTATTTGTAATTTTAAAGCTTTTCTTGATCTGGATCTTGATTATATGTTTCTTGTTTCAAACAAATCAGAAAAGAAATTCATGTTTTCCCTGATTAGGATGCACATCCATGCAGGCTGATCTGGATCTACACTGGTTTCAAATGATTTAAAATTCATATCCATGGTGTGAACTGTTAGTCAATTAAGTGTGATATAAAATTTCAGGATGACAACACAGATAGTTCAACAAGGTAATCAGCAGTTTATTTTGAGAACGCAATCTGGTGGTCAAATCCAACTCAGCCAACAGCAACAGCTACAGTTCCAGCAGCAAATACTACAACAGCAGCAGCAGCAGCAGCAACAACAGAATACTTCCTTCCACCAGATCTTAGCTCCGCAAAACTCTGCCTCCCAGGCTGGAGTGGTAATGAGTCAGTCGCTGACGCCCAACTCCATGGGCGGACTATCATTTTCAGGAACTGCCGGTGCCATTACTCACACAGTCTCTCAAATGAGGGCCAGTCCTGCTCCCAACATCAACCTTGTACATTTACCACCACAGCAGCAACAGCACACATCACAACAACAGCAGTTCCAGCTTGCCCCGGGAACCATCTTACAAATACCTACAGGAGGGGGAACCAGCCAGAATCTGGTCAACACGACCTTGATTCAAGGTCAGCATGCAATACTGGGCAATGCTCAACAAGGGACCCTAGTGAACGCCCAGAACACGGTGATACAGAATCCCAATGTGGTCAATGTGAACGTAGCAGCCCAGCATGTACTGTGTGGAAGCCCTGCACAGCAACCGAGGACAAGTCTTGGGTTATCACATAGTCCGTTCAACATTCAAGGTACAACCCTTGGGAAAATAGTCATATCTGAAATATTCATATTATCCTTAATTCCTTATAAACAGGTTCTGTTGTCTTCATGACAGGGTTGATTCAAATCAGCCAGCACATCTGTGCCATCTGATCAGGATCTAAATTGATCGATATTTGGTTAGAAAAAACCCAATGAATCTAAAAGCAAATTGTGCAGATTCTGATCATGCAGCACAAATTTGCCTGCTGATCTGGATCTGAATAAGTTATTTCAGTTCAGTCTTGATAAGATCTTTACAATTACTGCCCAATTTTACCATGTTGGGTATAGTAATGAGAAAATAGATTAAAATATGTTTAACCCTCGATTGTTAGTCGAAAAAGGGTCTATGTCAATTTGTTAGAAAACGTAAATACTCATCCTTTACCTATATGTTACAGGTACATTGATACAGACAGCCGAAGGCAAAAGTATTCTGATACCCAGTCAAAATCTTGCTCAGCCAATCAACTTACAGGGTCTGTCGGTAGCCACACCCATTGCTCAGCCCCAGATCCAACAGCAGACCCAGAATACAGTCTCTAACATGCTACATCTAGCTCAACAGCAGCAGACTGGGGGCAACCAAGGTAATCTGTTCATTGGTAAACTTCATCTCAGATATGCAACAACAGGCCTCAATTGCATTTGGACGCTTCACAATATCAGTTTGTTTTGTTTTTGTCCCGGGAATGAAAAGAGAGCATAAGAACATATAGGACATTTGTATTTTGTAAGGTTTTGTTTGTGACTTTAAAATATCCCTCTAGAAAATATGCAAAAAACATTTTATTATTTGTCTGTTTGGTGATACGGGTTTATCAGAAAGATGTTAGAGGATTGAACAATTGTAGATTGCTGTTAAGAGCAAGTGCCTCGATTGCTTCATTTTGTGTAACATTAGAATATTCATGCAACAAGAAAAGATGTCTCTAATAAATTTCTCATTAACACTCATTGGTTTTTTTGTTGTTATGTTGTTTCTACTGTAATTGCATAATATGTAATGTTGTCTGCTCAACTTTTTGACATTTCAAGAATTAACATCAACTGTCAAATGGTACCTTTTTTCTGTAACGAGCTCCATCAGCTGACATATATTTCAGGCCTTCAGCAGATTGTGTTGAATCACCAAGGACAGCAGATACTGGTCCAGCGGGCCCCAGCTTCTGTTGGTCAGCCTCAGAATATCATTCTGCGGACAGCTAGTGGTCAGTCTGGCATTGTCCAGTTACAGCAGAGAGCACCACAGGCTGCACAGGTTCAAACTGCACAACATACTTTACAGGTATAGTACATGTAGATTAACTAGACTATCACATGACACTTAAGTATTATTAAACTGGTTTTCAGTCTTCCTGAAAGTTGAAAAAAAAGTGTCAGACATTTGGTCAGACAAGATGTGAAAATCTGTTTGACCAAAACAAATTCTGTCTGACCAAAACATGTTAAATAAAGAATCAGCAGTTTAAATTTTTGTCTGACACTCAGTCTGATAACATAAGAAATCACGTCAGACTGGCCAGAATTTTACCGGACAGGTCTGGCAACTTTCGGGAAGTCTGGGTTTTCTTTAGAAAACTAGGTGGGTTTTCTTTAAAAAAAAGCCTAGTTATTATTATTAGATTTGGGTTTGCCATTGGGTGGGTGGGTGTCAACAATTAAGTTTTTTGTTTTAAGTTCAACTTTTTTGAGTAACCATTCAAGTTAAAGCTTTTAAACTTAACATAGTTGTCTGACATCACAATAGCAATTTTCAGGACAAGTTTCATGACTGTTGACTGTATTTTGTCACAGTTATGCCCCTTTTTCATTGCATTGCAGCATATTGATATGATATTATTATCAAACCTTTTACAAATCTGATATTGTCATGTTCCTTTCATGATAATTACTCAATGGAAAATGATTTAACTCATAAATATAATATATTTTATTCATTAAGATGATAATTGTTTATATACAATAAACAGATCATCATGTGCCTAACTGATCATTAATCAGCTGACATGAAACATGCACATAAAAACTACTTTAGCTTTTAGCTGCACCTGAATGAAAGTTAATTGTCTGTTTAAACAGGCATCAGCTTTAGTTTAACTCAAAAGTAGTCTCATTTAATTTTCCGAGCATAAACTGCAAATGAATTTGCCGGATGTTCCCTGGCACATAAAATGCAAAATTTAAACCTGCTTGAAATACAATGATACCACAGTAATTGTCATATTTTATACGTAGACATTTGATGACAGTGTGTCTTTAAACAATTTAAGGCACTGGGAGCAGGGAGTGGCCAGCAATTACATGTAATCAATCAGCAGGGCTCTGCACAGCAAGGTGTTCCTGTAATTAATATTGGTGGTCAGAATGTTACACTTCAGCAACTCTCCAGTCAGCTCGGAAATATACAGGTACATTTACCCTTCACATCGATATGTATGCATTGATTCGTACAGGTTTTACTGTTTGTGCAACCAGCGTAGATCCAGATCATCAGGCACTTTATACTGTCTGATTTGGATTTACACTGGTCAGTTCTAAGTCAGAACTAACCTAATGAATGATCTACAACTGAACAGTGAAGATCCAAATTAGCTGGCACATTTGTGCTGTCTGTGTTGGCCCATGTGACAAAAGAAGTATTTACAATGGTAATGGGTTACAGAAATATTAGAAAGATTGTGGCATGTGAACAGTTTGAAAAGACAAATGAATTCATTTTAATCCTTTACTCATTATAAACACCTAAGTCTAATATCACGTGAGTGATCAAGGTAGAACCTGATCAGCCTCACACTTCCGTGCAATCTGATCTGGATCTACACTGATCTCTTGTTAGTCAGAAATTACCAGATAAATGAAAAGCAGTGTAGAAAAAAATTACTATTTGCACTAGGCATTGTCAATTCTTCTCAATAATTGCATGCTTAAATACCACATCTGCAACCCCCAAGATCTAAAATAAAAATTAGTTGTTTAATGTTTGTCTGTCTGTTCTTGCAGGGTTTACAGATACAACAATCACAGCAGGTTTTACAGCAGCAACCCCTACATCAGCAGACGCAACATGATCAGTTGACCTTCACCCAAGGTCAAGGTCAACTTCAGCAAGTTCAAACCAGTGCAGGTGTTATGACCTATTCCCAAGGGCAGTTAACTTTTACACCACACAGTACAGTAGTGTCACAGCCTAAGATGTCAGTGAGCCAGAGTCCGTTAAATCAAAGTGATAACTCAATGAACAGTGTGGAAAATCAAACAAGACTTATATTGCAACAAATCCACAATAGTTTGAAGAAATCCCAGGCGAATGCCTTAAGTTCAGCAGCGGCAAATGTTTCCACAATCCAGGCAATGCATGGGAACGCAATGAATGTGAAACAGGAATATACTAACACAAGTTGTGCATCGTCTCTAGGTAATGTTCACACAAATCAAACAAGTGTGCCACAAATCTCGGTGAAAAGTGAACCAAATTTGATAGAATGTTTAATTAAACAAGAGAGCAATGTTGTAAGCTCCAACACGGGAGCAGGACATTCTGCTAAATCTCTTCATGGTTTGCTAACGAGTAACGCTCCAGTGACCCTTGCAACCACGACAGTTTCACAAGCTGCCACTCAGATGTCATTATTTGTGTTGTCAAATAGTCAAAATGTAATTAGTAGTAATGTGTCCACACATACAAACAGTTTTTCAACCCCTTCTTCTGTGTCAATGGGAAAGATACAAAACACAACTGTAGTGCCAAAAATAGAAAACAGTTCTGTGAATAGTGCTCAGATTGGTACCCAAAATATAACAGGAAGTGGAATCGGTACCCAGTCTGTGACAGGAAGTCCACAAGGAACCGCAACTCTGCAGACAATCCATCTACCTCCGGAACTTCAGCAGAAATTCCAGCAAGTACAGCAAGAAATCCGTAAAGTTCAGGCCATGACTAACATAACAGCTCAGCATAGACAAAAACTTCAACAATTACAGATATTTCAGAAACAAATTCTGCTAAAAGGTCGTGTTTTAGCCACAACCAAAACAGACGCTCAGCAGTTACAGCAGACGTTAACTACCGGGACTTTCACACAAGCCGGTCTTACAAACAGTTACACATCACCGATATCTTCAGTTCAAAGTCCAAGTTCTACCATTGCTCAAATCAAGGCTTCGCTACAGGCCAGTTCAGAAATGTCAGTTCAGCGCGTACAATCTCCGGCCAGTCAGTTTAGACCTGCACAGTCAAACGAAGGATTGAAAAACCTGCTGAAACAAGAGATGCACACACAGCCTGATAGTACAAGCACTCTAGGTCAAGGTACAATTAAATTACTGCTTCTTTTTCTGTTAAGGTTAACCTTTTACTCCATAGATACACCTTTTTTGTGTGGACCAACAGCGTAAATCCAGATCATTTGGGGTTACTAGATTCACCAAAATCGGCGGAAAAACCGAAATCGGCGGGAAAAACCGAAATCGGCCCGTTTTTCTTATAAATGTAAAAATATATAGTGAAATAAATGTTGTTTGGCGTTTACAAGTAAAGATATTAATATTGAGAAGGAAATTTGTTAACCTAATGCAAGTAAAAGTTTGTGTAATAAAGCCAACATTGAAATCATGTATGCGCGCGATCGGCGAATCGAAGTACTCCAAAGCGGCGCAATAATTCTTTAATATATCATTAAAGTTGTATCAAAATTTCATGAAACTGTGATATCGTTGTAATCACATCAACAAGAAGAAAATATGAATCGAAATCGGACGACTGAACGTCTTGGACGAAGCCCTATGATACGGTATAAAACGTCTGAATATCGGGCTGAACTGTTACCGGAATCGGCATATTTCGTAACAAGTTAACATCATTTTCCAAATAAACTTGGTGTATGTGTGTTACTGAGACATTAGGTCAAATTTATTATGTTAATCCAAATACACGTTCGTAAATAAGCTACAGATCGCTTGTGTCATATGCACGTGAACGGCAAAACTCAAATCCGCGGTTTTATTTCATTTGCGCGTTAGTTCTAATATCTAATCTACAGATAAGTTATACATAAAATTTATCAATGTGATACGGAATGTTTGTGTCACAATTACTTACAGTGTAAATGATAGTTTGTAAATTAAAAAACTCGTACGGTTATTGTCAACAAAGACCGTGGTACCTTTCAGTCTGTAAATAATATGTGTACAGATAATTTTATGTAGTATATGTAACATGTAATTAAGAGAAATAAATTTTCTTAAATATTATTTTATTAGTTGTTTTGCATTTTATCAACATGTAAAGTGCACACGAAACAAATACATCATTAAATTTTAATTAAATGCATCGTAATTCATATTAGTTAATTTTAGTTAGAGTCCCAATTGTGAAAACATATGGCCTACAATCAAACGCTGAAATAATATTATTTTGAAGCCTGGATATTTGGCGGTAAAAAATGATTTGCACGAAATGCACGCTTTTTGTTCGCCGCATACATCATCAACATAATTATGACGTACAATCAAACGATAATCATACGTCAGACATGCAGTGAAATGCTTGATTTGCACGAAATACACGCTTCTTGCGCGCTGCATGTAGAAAGTTTTCGACGTGGGTGGTAAAATCTGTTTTATTTCTTGTCTAGCAATGTTTCGCATGAATGGCATGCAGAATAGCATGTAATTAATTAACAAATGTTACAAGAACTTTACGTTTTGTTTTGAAAATGCACAATTTAAATTATGACTCTCGCATCCTCTCCGCACCGAAAAGGCTTTCAGCAATCAAAAATTAAGTATAGATTATAGTTTATTTTGAGGCTTGTATGAAAATTAAACGGTCAGGCCCAGCACAGCTGGGCGACCGTTTAATTTTTCATACAAGCCTCAAAATAAACTATAACTTATATAATGGTCGAAATTATTTTTGAAACTGACAAAACAGTCGCCGCCTAAATTTATTAAAGATTCATGCTATATTTAGGATATAAATATGTAGTTTACAAGCCGATTTCGGTATGTGACATATATGTTAGTACGCACATCTACAGTCAATTTTGATATCTGGGGAAAATGAATTTTAAAAGCCGCTTTCGGCACCTCTTTGCGACCCGCCTTCGGATATTCGCTCGCTTTCTTTTTGAGCAAGTTTTACGAAAATTTAATAAATAAATACGTATTAAGATGTGAGTATGAACATATTTTTTATTTTAAACAATTTATCTACGATTTACGCCATATTTAAGATATAAATAGGAAGTTTACCCGCCGATTATAAATATATAAATGTCAAGCAAATATTCAATTTTATGAAACCGTTTGCACCTAAGGATTGAGATGAGCTGAAAAAAGTAATGCACATTAACCCTGTAAGTGCCTTCTTTGTTCTATATAGTGAAAATTTCGCTTATCAGATAACCTGGTGAGGTAGTTTTTGCAGTATGACGTTGTATTTCCAACAACTCTGTAAAATTTATGTCCTTATGAAGCTATTTCATTATTGAAAACAAATTTCCCGCAGAACACTAACATTTCGCATAAAATGCTGTATTTCGCATGTGCGGTACACTAACTTGGAAACTCAAAATAAAAAGACCAGGAAAAAAACAAATTGTCAAAGGTCACCGCCGGTGAAATCTGATGTAAAAGATCGTATATTATTTGTAATTATTGATAATTGGAAGCCTTTTCAATGCAGAAAGGATGCGACAAAGGCTAAATTGAAATGTTCATTTCTCTATCATTAGTTAAATAATTTAAGGCAATATGGTTATTCCTACTTCAAGATGCTGTTTTTGAGGCTGAATGGATCCACCTTTTATTGATCATTTTCTTTGGTTATACAAAGTGTCAAAATTGCGTAATCCAATCATGGAAATCCTTGTCCAACAATCTTGCAATTAACAGTTTGACAAGACAATTGATACTGCCTCAAGGCAAAAGTGTTTCCGCGATGTGCACATCATGTGCACAAGGGTGTCAAGTTTAGTTTCAACTGTAATGTATTTACACATTGATAAATTTTATGTATAACTTATCTGTAGATATTAGATTTGAGTTTTCCCGTTCACGTGCATATGTCACAAGCGATCTGTAGCTTATTTACGAACGTGTATTTGCATTAACATAATAAATTTGACTTAATGTCTCAGTAACACACATACACCAAGTTTATTAGGAAAATGATGTTTAACTGTTACGAAATATGCCGATTCCGGTAACAGTTAGTTCAGCCCGATATTCAGACGTTTTATACCGTATCATAGGGCTTCGTCCAAGACGTTGAGTCGTCCGATTTCGATTCATATTTTCTTCTTGTTGATGTGATTACAACGATATCACAGTTTCATGAAATTTTGATACAACTTTAATGATATATTAAAGAATTATTGCGCCGCTTTGGAATACTTCGATTCGCCGATCGCGCGCATACATGATTTCAATGTTGGCTTTATTACACAAACTTTTACTTTCATTAGGTTTAACACATTTCCTTCTCAATATTAATATCTTTACTTGTAAACACCAAACAACATTTATTTCACTATATATTTTTACATTTATAAGAAAAAACGGGCCGATTTCGGTTTTTCCCGCCGATTTCGGTCCGATTTCGGTTTTTCCGCCGATTTCGGTTAATCTAGTAACCGGATCATTTGGGTCATAAATGCCGTCCAATCAGGATCTCCACTGTTTGCATTTTGATTAAGTTATTTCTCGCCAAGATGTTCTGATCTAGATCTACACTGGTCGCACATGCATAAAAAAGCGTCTACTGTAGAACTGGTTTTATTCGCGTTAGTTTTATTTTCGCTTATATTCGCGAAACGCTAACATCGCGAATTCATAAATACCGCGAATATATGAAGAGTTTCCGTACTTTGAAAATAATTATATCCGCAAAATGGACAACTTAAAATAAACAAAATGCTCGTTGCCTTATAGGGAGGTTAGATTTATCCCTTAAACATGCTCTACAAATGACACGATGTTATTCACGAACCTGAACAGGAAACAATATAGCCTATTATCAGCGAAGTTTGTTATATTTCACACCTAAAAACTGTTTGTTTCACAATAATATGTTTATTGATATTAATTGCCCGATTGCTATAAGGACAATAGAAGATACCTGTACCGTTTTAACGATAAAATTGGGATCACATTAAAATTATACTTAAAGTTTTATTCTTCCAGGTTGCGTCTGACGATGTCGCGAATTTATAAATTCACGAATAAAGGAAATAGCTTATTTTTGACAAAAATCGTGAAATTTTGACCTTGCGAAATTAATGCGTTTTACAGTATATGGAAGAAAGGATCAAATATTTACACTTCAGCTTTATTCATCTAACTAAATTATGAATCCTAATTACTGATAGTAAGCAGTGTGACGTATTACTTTAACCCTTTACTCCATATATACTCAACAAAAAAAGAAACCTGACACTGTAACTTTGAATAAGTATGAGGTGCATATTCAAAATCTATATATTTTTGCACCATCCAAAAGAAAATAACCACTGAATCACTTGTTTCATGCACCAAAAATATCAAAATGCATAATTAAGTTCAAAACATGCACAATTTTTATTACATACCACAATTCAATTAGCTTTAAATCTGATTCCAGGAAAATACACCAAATATAAAGTGTCAGGTTTCTATTTTTGTTGAGTATATATACACATTTTACGCATGTGTGACCAGTGAAGATCCAGATCAGCCGACGCATCCATGCCGTCTGATCAGGATCTGGACTGGTTGCATTTTGGTCAGAAATAACCTTAATGAATCAAAAAAACCGATGTGCCGGCTGATCTGGATCTAAACTGTTTGCCCTCGCAATAAAGGTGTATCTATGGAGTGAATGGTTAAGAGGGGAGGCTACAGTAAAAGCTGCTCACATTTCTTTGTTGAAAGTACACATGGAAGGGCTTTTTTGCCTTCTTTAGTAGGGGCCGTTTATGGGCACCTTCCTCTCAGAAAATTTCTTTAAAATCATGCAGTTTTCCCCAAAAAGTAACTTTACATCAGGTTTGTTCATTCCCCTTAAGAGAAAAAATCACGCTATTTTTCCCAGAATTATAGGGTGTGGGCACATTCCCCAGGCAGTTAAAAAAAGCCCTGCATGGAGCCTTAGGGCTTCAAACAAATCAAATGTTTTCCATACCCAAATGAAAACCATCAAATATTGATACTATACAAAATATGTTGCTCTGGTACTATTTTATTACACTGAAAAAATTTTCATACACAAACTACTAATAATTATTACTGATATGAATATCAAAATAATACAGGGTAAAACTGTACAAATTGGCCTTACACTGTGCATCAGAATATTAAAATGACCAACCAAAACTAGCTGTATGTCAGCCAAACAAGAAAACATGGTTAAAATTGGTTTTGTTAAAAGTAGACTGAAGTCCACAAAGAGGCAAGGCCTGTGATAAGGTCATATTATGGCAAAGAAACAAACACTGTAGATTCTGAAAAGATGGAATGGATGTACTGGCTGATCTGGGTCTACCCTGGTTGCCCATGTGATAACAGATTAGTATGTCTCGAAGGAGTACAGAGGTCATATAGACTTGATCACCAGTTATGTACCTTGTGTATTTTAGAAAGGAAGAAATTTTGGGAGTTCACCAAGAACATGAAAGATACAGTAAGCAATATATAGAGGGGAGGAATAAATTATTTGCAATAGAATCCATCATTGTTAATTTAATATATATGCATGTAATACTAATAGGGAAGTTTCAAATGAAATTATAAGTTGCAACTGTGTTTTTCAGACATGCAGAATGGAAATTCGCTTCAGAACTTGTTAGGATCACCTGGCATCAGTTCAACATCAGTCAGTAGCAGTCATCAGCTTGGACAGTCTAGCCAATCATTATCTGGCTATCAATCGTCTCCATCTGTCAATCACAGTGTGGCCACTCCCCCTCCAAATGCCACACCCCTCTTGCCTAGTGTGGCCAATAGTCAAGGCTCTGCTGAAACAACTGGTGCTTCAACTGTGCCCCAAGTTGCAGTTCCCACTCAGATTAAGGTAATGAATGGATTATATGGGGCGTGTCGCGGGAAAAGGTACCTTCGGACAGTTGACGTAAATCCTTGAAACGACGTCATAAAGTTGAGCAGCCGACAATTATTATCATTATGCATTTCGCGGTAATAATACCATTTTATTTACAAAATGTGTAACAAAATCATATTTAGTTATGAGAAAATAATATATTATTGTAAGTTCTTTCTAAATATAAAAACAACTAAAATGTCACAAAATATGACCGAAGGTACCTTTTCCCGTGGCGCGCCCCATATATGTGTTTTATTTTTATGTGATTAAAACATGAAACAGAAAACAGTCTTGAATATCTAAATTTGGTATTTGCCAGCATTGGAAGCAACAAAATGACCTCAAAAATTTGTTTTCAAGAGTATATACACAATAAACATTTCCAAAAAATGATAATTTGAAAACAACAGATATTAATAAGCTTGATGATATGTCTTCGATGGGTGGTCGTGTGATCACAAATACTGCAGTTAACATACTTTTGCAATATTTCTTAACAATAATATTTCAGAGAAAGTCAAATCTATTTATTGACAGTCACTGATAAAATGTTGTAAAGCTCTAGTTTTATTTATTTTATAATGATTGCTTGTGGAATCAAATAAATGAATGCAGTTCAATGCACTTTATTTGCTATGAATAAAACCACTGGCGTATGTTTGTAGATTGCTGATAAGGTGCTGACATTGAGCCTCACCCCGGCGCAGAAGGAGAAGGTCCAGTCCTACTTGGATCGCATGACACCAGAACAACAGATGCAGTACCTACAGACCCAGCAACATGTCCTGCAGCGGATTCAGAAACAGCAGGCTCTAAATGCACAGATCCGAGCTCAAGTCGAGGCCCAGAAGAAACAAGCAGCTCTCTCCAGTCAGGGGCAGACAACTGTATCTGCTGCTGGTCAGGCAAAGGTTAGGCCAATAGACATGTTACAGATTGATTGTGAAAAATGGTTCATTGTCATTTTAAATGGTTAATTGGTTTGCACCAGGATAAATGTCTGACCTAAAAATAGGACCTGGCTAATTTAGCACTACCTATTGCTAATGGCAATGGTATGTATATACCAATAAATCACTTTCGTTACTAAATCATTTTTAAGCCTCAGCCAAAACATAATGTGAAAAATGGCCATACATATCATTTGATGATTAAGTTTGGGCTTCAATTTTAAGTTTTTTGTTTAAGCTTTCTGTAAGTGTTTAGACCAAAGAAATGAAAATGCCAATTTAACTACTTAACGGCAAGAAAAAAAACCAAACTTATTTTGATTTGCGGTGATTTATAATCCAAAAGTCATGGAATGTTACTACTTGTTGCCTATATAAAGTGCTCATGTTTTAATGGTTGTTAATTGTCATTTTCAGAGCGTTGATTCTGCACCTGTGAACACAGCTGTCCTGGGACCCGAGTTAAAAACTATTCCAATCCCCAATCCTGGTATAATCACCCAGCCATCAGATACCATACCCACCGCTCTGAGAGGCCAGAAAAGATCCTATATGGACATACCTAAAGGCACATTGTAAGTTTAACTGTTTAAAAATTTATAAACTTACCCTGGTATTATTTTATTGTGTCGTCAAAATCTAAAGCATATTGACCATTAATAAGAGTGTAGCACTTTTACTTGGATTTATGAAAACTTTATGTGTTGGCTAAACATTGCCATTTCTAAATAACTTCCTCATGAAAACTGGATGAACCCATGCTGTCTGATCAGGATAAACACTGTTCACTTACAGATTCATTACATTATATCTGACCTACATGCAACCAGTGTAGATCCAGATCAGACAGTATGGCTGATCTGGATCTACTCTGGTCCTGCATGAGATAAAACCCACATATATAGAAGAAAGAGTTAAGTACATATACTCATTTCTTAAAACTACTACGCCGCTTTAAGTTTTACAAGATGTAGTTTTAAATCAGTTGGTTTCATAAAGGAATTTTTTCAATTCCCTCTTCAGAATTAATCAACAGATTAGACAGGACCAAAATCATGCAATAAAACCAAACACGAAGCAGCCATTCCGTTCTCGGGGTGACGCCTGCCGACGCCTGTTGCGTTATCACGTGTTCCAGCAATATGGTCCAAGCACGGAGGATTTCCAGAGGTTTGATGGGTATATGGAGGACTTGTCTGATGAATTGTTAAAAAAGAAAGATCGGATGTTCGAGAAGTTTAGACAGTTGTTGGTGCAAGAAACACTGGTAAGGACATAGAAGAAGCTAAAAGACCTTCTGAAAGTTAATGGCTGTGTTTTGCTGCTTTTCAATATTAACTTTAATTAAGTATATATGGACAGATTTATAATAAATGTTTGGTAGTTTTAAGAATGTGTTTTAAAAATTTGAGTGTGTTTAAACATGGAATGCAAAAATGAGTCTTCCGGAAAGTGACCGAGGTCGTTCCTTTTATTTAACCCTTTCCTCCATATATACACATTTTTACACATGTGCAACCAGTGTAGATCTAGATCAGCCGGCACATCCATGCTGTCTGATCTGGATCTTCACAGGTCGCACTTTGGTCAGAAATAACCTAAAGAATCAAAAAGCAAACAGTTCAGATCCTGATCAGATGGCAGCCGCATCAGATGTGCCGGCTGATCAGGACTTACACTGTTCACCCAAGCAATAAAAGTGTGTCTTTAGAGGAAAGAGTTAAATGACATCATAAGTATGAGCAGGTGACATTTCTTAATGTATTTAGTGGTAAACAACACAAATTATTGTCAAAATTACCTTATTAACAATTACCAAATAGTAATTGTAAAACTGATGAGTTGTTAGTTATTTACCAAAATATCAACAACATAAAATGTCAAAAATATTAAAGCCCCAGCCCTAAACTTAAGTAAGAATATACTATTGAAAAATCATATTCGTCCATATAGACTTCAATATATAAACTCTCTAACAGAACAAAAAATGTCCGATCGAAATTTTTCTTATAGAAGGGATTTTCAGCGATATTGTTAAATTATCGTTAATGAACTTTTAAGAAGCTAAATATAGTGGAGGTATATTTAGCAACGATTTTTTGACGAAGAGACCACTTCATGAGCGATCTCGATTTCTGTGACGTTTCGGAAATCCTTCTTTTGCTTTTAGTCGCGCGGACCAAATTTATTTTAGTAAATTAAAATGTAATTAGCCCAAACTAATGCTGCAAATTTGTGCCTATATGTAATATTTCATACAAGAGCGGGTTAAATTGAAGTAATGCCGCTTTAATGAAGACACATTGTGCACTCAGGCTTGAATATATTTTCAGAATGTTCAGATGTTGATTTGATCATATTTTCAGACATTATTTTCAGCCTTTTAACCCTTTCCTCCATATATACACCGTTATTTCGAGGGCGAACTATTTAGATCCAGATCTGATCAGGATCTAAACTGTGCTTTTTGATTCATTAAGTTATTTCTGACCAAAATGCGACCAGTGCAGACCCTGATCAGACTGCACGGATGTACCGGCTGATCAGGATCTACACTGGTTACACATGCTTAAAAATGCGATAATATTTTCAGACATATATATTTTCAGCGTGTTGGATGTTGATAATATTTTCAGACATAAATGATGTAATTTCAGCAAGTTGGTTGTTGATAATATCTTCAGACATATTATGTATTTGCAGCGTGTTCAGCCATCCTCAGAGTTAGTGATGTTACAAAGGATGCAAAATCAGGATCTTAGAAAAACGTTGGAGGAAGAAAAACTGCAAGTTAAAGTCAACCCAGGTAGGTTAAATTCTTCACAGCAATGTATGCTTCTCAAAGTTTGCTAAGCACCAAGGTTAACTTTGTTCTTTAAATCAGTTAGTGGGACAAATAAAATGTGGTCTTAATTTACAGGTGGTTTTTAATATAATACAGGTTGCACTGTGTTATAGTTTCTTCAAAAATGATTAGCATCTAAACCCTTACCTCAATAAATACGCATTTTTACATGTGCGAACAGTGTAGATCCAGATCAGCTGGCACATCAGTGCGGTCTGATCTGGATCTGCACTGGTCACATTTTGGTCAGAAATAACCTAACAAATCAAAAAGCTAACAGTGCAGATACTGATCAGACAGCATGGCTGTGCCAGCTGATCTGGATTTAACACTGTTAGCTCACACAATAAAGGTGTGTCTATGGAGGAAAGGGTTAATTTTGGTAAAATTCTTAATGAATGTTATACTTAAAACTTTCAGAGTTATTCGTTCCCATGCCAATGAAGTATTTAGGCAAACAAGAACCTGAAGTGGACGAAACTGGTTTAGACACCGTCCAAGTTAAGATGGAAAGAAGTGAAAGCAGTGACAGTGCTTACGAATTCAAAGAACCAGCTGTTAAAGTGGAAGTGAAATCCGAAATAGAAGACGATGATAGTGAGGATGATGAAAACTTGGAAAGTAGGGCCGCAAAAATGCGAAAACTTGTGATCAAAACTGATGGAATGAACTTCAGTAGTTCCTTTAAAAGGATGAGTATGGAAGGTTCGCAGTCGAGCATAGACAATGAAAGGGACCCGCAGGAGGATAGTGACACCAACGACTACGAAACTAATCAAAGTAGTGTTGAAATACACGAAAGTAAACGCTTAAGTTTGTTAGATGACGATGATGAAGATACAAACGAGTATTCTAATAAAGACAAATTTGATGATGAGGCTGAACGAGCGGCCATGTTGATATCGTCCGCGGACAATTCTCAGGATTCCCAGGGTGATTCTAGTCTCGATGTTTATAGTGTTGATAATAGTCAGTCACAAATGTCAGTTCAAAGTAATGCACACTTCTACAGCAATACGAGAAATTTTGAACTCGCCAACGAGCATATGTATGATTCGGACGATGATGATAGTTCGAAAGACGTGAACAAATATGTACATTATTCTAGGCATTCTAGTGTGAATGATAATAAACAAGGCATTCCAAAGAAGGCAAGTATGGTGACCAACAGTGCGTTTGATAATTTGCTGGATACAGCAGACGGTGAGGATTCCGACATCGATGACAAGTTTGATATGTATCAGCCAATCACAGAAAGCCTGACGGACAGCGAGGAAAACTCGTACTATTCTGCTGATAATGCATTAGAGCGAAAAACTATTGTTATTGATGATGATGATGACGATTCTTCCAGACATAATTGGAAAAAATCTGACAATCACAAAACTGGGTCAAACTCCCACGGGGAGCCTGACCCTGATGTTGAGGCGCAGATGGAAAGTGCAATAAATTCAATTCTCAGTCTTAGTCAGGGTGCTTCAACAAGCAGGCAAAACTCTATTTATAGTTACAGCCAATCGCACAGTTTTCTTGACAGCCAATCAGAATCTTTGTTCAGTGACTCCCATGATCTGCAGGCGGAGCTTGATTTTCAAACTGACCAATCAAAAATGAGTACGGGAGTGACAGCTAGAGCAAATAGAAAGTCCGATGGAGATTTCAGCACTGACCTTGACGCAGCTGTTAACAGTATTCTTATGTAAAAGTTAAAACTTACTAACCCCTTTACTCTAAGGGATATGGCTGTTATCCCTTGGGCAGTCTGATCAGGATCTTCACTGTTCGCAGATTATTTGGGGCACGCCACGGGAAAAGGTGTCATTGGCCATATTTTGTGACATTTTAGTTGTTTCTGTATTTGGAAAGAACTTAAAAGTTGTCTATTATTTTTTTAAAACTTAATGGAGATTTTCTAGCACATTTTGAGAATATGATGTTTTTTTTACCGTTAAATGCATAATAAGAAATTTAAGACGTCATTTCAAGAATTGATGCCAACTGTTCTAAGATACCTTTTCATGTGATGTGCCCGATTTCTGACCTAGAAGTTCACAGATTAAATACTGATAAGAATGCAAAGATGTGCAAACTTATTTGGATCTACACTGGTAGCAGATGTCATCGGATAAAAGTCATATTATGGAGGAAAGGGTTAAAGGCCATATCATTTTTGTTTGTTTTTTTGTGTTTTGTTTTCTACTTTCATATCAAATCTGACCCGACAATTTACTTTTGTTATTGTTGTTATTTTGATAATGGTCACATGGTGAAATGTGTGAAATTATGAGCAAAAAACTTAAGATTGACAATTTTTCATGGGTGCTTAAGATTTCAATGTTATAACTGAAACACGTAGTACTTTATCATAAAAGAACAATTTTATATCATGTATGCCATACATTTTCTATTTATAAAGTTGTCACATTTTTATTAATATATTAGGCAGATTTTCTTAATTTCATTTACTTTTTTAAATGAAATAATGGGGAAAACTGTTTGTGAAATATTTAAATTTTTATGAATTTAAGACATGTCCATGACATATTACTGAAAACAATGTTATGCTTTGCTCCACAGGGGAAAAATATCAGACTTGGGCCCAAGATACATAAAACTAAGATTGAAGACCAGTTTAAAATCTCAGGCATCAGATTGGCTGAAATGGCAATCAGATGCTTCAGATTTGAGACTAGTCTCGAGATTTAGTTTTATGATATTGGGCACAGAATATGGTTGCTTTTTTCCCAGCAGACCTGCTGATGAACCCATTACTCTATGGCATCTGGCTGTTATCTAATGGCAAGAAGTGTAGATCAAAATCAGTCAGTTCATCCATGATGTCTGATCCAGTCAGTTCATCCATGATGTCTGATCAGGATCTGCACTAGTTGCTGTTGAAATATAAGATTATTTCTAACCAAGAAGCGACCATTGTTAAACATATTTTTGATGACATTAATTTATTATCAACAGATTGTCTTCATTAAATTTGAAAGCCAGCTAAGTATACAAATGCGGCTTAAGTCGAAGCCCCTTTTCCTTAGACAGAAATAAAATGCCATAGAGTTTTTTTAGGAGCATAAAATGTTCAAAATGTTTACACTTTACTCCATAGAGACACTTTTATTGCCTGGGTGAACAGTGTAGATCCAGGGCCCAAGATCATAAAACTAAGTTTTGAGATCAGTCTCAAATCTCAAGGATCTGATTAGCTGAAATGGCGACTGGTCGCCATTTCAGCCAATCAGATGCTTGAGATTTGAGACTGATCTCCAGATTTAGTTTTATGATCTTGGGCACAGATCAGCTGTCACATCTGTGTAGTCTGATCAGGAACAGCACCGTTTGCTTCTTTTGATTCATTTACTTATTTCTGACAAAGATGAAGCCTTGACAGATCCAGATCAGATCAGACAGCACAAATGTTCCTGATCTGCAGTGGTCGCACAACTGAAAAAACATGTATTTATGGAGTAAAGGTACCGCCATTGTTTGAATATAAGCCACACTTTTTTCCTAGAAATCGGCAATAAATAATTGGGGATGCGGCTAATACACAGGTTTGGCTGCTTATACACTTCGTTAAGCCATTTTCATCTGTTCCATCAGGTTTGGGGGGGCGGTGCGGCTTATACATGAGTGCGGCTTATATTCGAACAATGACGGTAACTTTTTTTTACAAATCGCTGGTGCATGTATTCTGTGATTTTCCTTTTGTGCCATTAATTAAATTCCCGCCTTGTATAATTGCATGCCTTCTTACCAGAGTTGCAGTTTGGACTTATCCCTTGTATAAATGTATGCCTTCCCACCGGGTGGGAAGTTTATGGGACATGTCCACAATTCCAGCTTTTAGACTTAACTTAAAACTGGTAAAAATTTATTTTAATGATGCTTAACCTTAACTCCCTATATAAGCATTTTAACATGTGTAACAAGTGTAGATCTAGATCAGCAGGAAAATCCATGCCATCTGATCTGGATCTGTACTGTTTGCCCACATCATCATATATGTGGAGGAAAGCGTTAGGCATTATAAGGATTTTTTAACCCTTTCCTCCATATATACGCATTTTTACACATGTGGGACGAGTGTTGTTTCAGATCAGCTGGCACATCCATGCCATCTGATCAGGATCTGCACTGGTCGCATTTTAGTCAGAAATAACCTAACAAGTCAAAAAGCGAACAGTGCATATCCTGATCAGATCTGTCCGTCTGATCTGGATCTAAACTGTTTGCCCATGCAGAAAAGGTGTATCTATGGAGGAAGGGTTAAATGATTAGGTTTCAGAATGGAATGTATGTGAGATATATTTGTTACTTGTTAAGAATTTTAAAAAATCAAATGGATTGTTATTAGAGAAGAAAAAAGAAAGCACATCGATAAACTTACAAAATGCATCCTACCATACTAAACACATCTAATATGAAAAATCTTCTAATTAAATGATAGTTTTGACACAGAATTTGCAATTACATTTTGCACAAAATTGTTATCTCAAACTTGTATTTTGTTAGGAATTAAATATTTAGAAATTTTGCATGAAATCAATCCAGACTTGTATGCTTTTGTTGTAGCTGCAAAGGTTTTATTTTTGCCTGTTGACAAGTAATGAAATATACAGAGTAAAGTAGAAACACTAAAATTACATGTTAATGCTGATAGTTACAACAGCAGCAGCACCAGTAAACATCCAAATGGGCAGGTCACCATTTTGATCATCCCTTTCTGCAGTCTTATTAAGGCATCATTAACTTATTTATTTTCAGACTTGGTTAAAATGTATTCCTGCATAACATGGTGAATTTGTTCCAATATACTGCCGGTGATAATGTCCCTTTGTTTGTCAGATGATATTGAAACCGATGATTTTTTATTAAACTTCGAAATGTATTATGCAATCACATATAAACTTGCTCAAATGTTTGTTGTCGTAAAAGTTGGAGGTGTCAAAACCACCCAGATCATATTTTTACTAATTTCATTTTTCCTTGAGGTCGCATTTTGGTCACAAACAACCTCACGAATCAAAAAGCAAACAGTTTAGATCCTGATCAGATGGCAGATCTGGATCTAAACTGTTAGCCCTCGCAATTAAGGTGTATCTATGGAGGAAAGGGTTAAATGAAAAATCCTAGATTACTGAAGCTTTGATTTCAGACTTAACATTATCTTACTACTGTTATAATGGATTCGCTATTCTAATTTTATCCATTTCTTTATTGTGTCTGGTTTTGTACACTTTATTATCATGATTGCAAATACATGCATTGCTTGACTGGCTACATTTATCAGATTAATGCCTTTAGCCATGTTTACGGTTAGTTATGTTTAAATAATAGAGTCTAATCAGGACTCGTGTTTAACACTTTCCTCCATATATACGCATTTTTACGCATGTGCAACCAGTGTAGATCCAGATTAGCCGGCACATCCGTGCCGTCTGATCAGCATCTGCACTGTTTGCTTTTGATTTGTTAGGTTATTTCTGACCAAAAAGCGAACAGTTTAGATCCTGATCAGACTGCACGGATGTGCCGACTGATCTGAATCTACACTGGTTGCACACGCGTAAAAATGCATATATATGGAGGAAAAGGTTAATTTAATAATACTGAGATTGGAGACCAGTATTGGACCCAAATCTTACAGAAAACTACTCTCAGATCTCGAGCATGTAAATGGTTTAAATCGAGACTAGTCTCCATTTTAACAAATTAGGTGCTGGAAATCTGAAACTGGTCTCCAATATCAGTTAAAAGATCTTAGAAACTAATCATGGACTACCTGTAATCATTGAAACCAGTCTCAGATCTCGAGTCTCCCATTGGTCAATTCTGAGATTGCTCAATTTTGACCAATAAGATTGCAAAGTCCTGAGACTGGCCAACATTTTCTAAGTTGTTTAACCGTTGACATTGTTTTGAAAATTCTGATGCAATCTAAAATTGTAATTCAAACATTTACTGCATATATACATGTTTTAGCGCATGTGCAAACAGTGTAAATCAAGATCAGCTTCCACATCATTGCTGTCTGAACAGGATTTACACTGGTTGTTTTTTTATTCATTAGGGTGTTTTTTTTTACCAAGAAGCTAACAGAGTAGATCCTGATAAGGTTGCATGGTTGTATCTGCTGATCTGGATCTAAACTGTTAGCAGATCCATAAAACATATATGGTGACAAGAGTTAAAAGATTTGCTTCTGTCTTTAACGGCATACCACTGTCCGCCATATTGCTGCTTTTTGTCTGAAAACTGACTGTGTGATAAACCAATTCTGTGAATATGGAATACTTATTTCACTACATTACTTGTTATTGTTTATAAAAAAATAATCATACCAAAGCTAGGATGTGATCATGTCCAAGCATTTTGAATGATGGTGCATTTGTTATACATAGCAAAGAATTCCATTTTGTATATAAAATGAACGAAAAATAAAAATGTGAAAACCTTCATTATTCTTCACTCAATTTTATTATTTAAGCTTTATCTCTTTCCTCTTGTGACGTCTGATCAGGATCTGCACTGGTCACATTTTGGTCAGAAATAACCTAATGAATCAAACAGTGAACAGTTTAGATCCTGATCAGATGGCATGAATGGCATGCATTTAAGGTGTGTCTGTAGAGGAAAGGGTTAAAGCAGTCAAACCTGACACAAGAAAATATTGCAGGCTTGAGCCTGTTCACACATGTAACTGCCTACAATGTCTAGCCCAAGGGTAAGTGCAACCAGTATTTATTAGCTCACCTGTCACAAAGTGACAGGGTGAGCTTTTGTGATCACCCGTCGTCTGTCCGTCCGTCGTCCATTCGTCGTCCGTTCACTATTGTTGTCTGCACTCAGCGGTCTTAATTTTTATCCGATCTTATTCAAACTTGGTCAGAATGTTTATCTCAATGATATCTAGGTCAAATTCGAAACTGGGTCATGTGACCTTGAAATCTAGGTCACTAGGTCAAATTGTAGAAAAAGCTTGTCCGCACTCTTAACAGTCTTAATTTTGGTGCGATCTTCTTTAAACTTGGTCAGAATGTTTATCTCAATGATATCTAGATCAAGTTCGTAACTGGGTCATGTGAGCCTTAAAACTAGGTCAGTAGGTCAAATTAAGGAAAAAGCTTGTCTGCACACTAGCAGTCCTTATTTTGGTGGGATCTTCTTCAAACTTGGTCAGAATGTTTATCTCAATGATATCTACGTCAAGTTTGAAACTGGGTAATGTGACCTTGAAATCTAGGTCACAAGGTCAAATTATAGAAAAATCTTTTCCGCACTCTAGTGGTCTATCTCAATGATATCTAGGTCAAGTTTGTAACTGGGTCATTTGACTCTGAAAACTAGGTCACTAGGTCAAATAATAGAAAAGCTTGTCCGCACTCTTAACAGTCTTAATTTTGGTCCGATCTTCTTTAAACTTGGTTAGAATGTCTATCTCAATGATATCTAGGTCAAGTTTGAAACTGGGTCATGTGACCTTGAAAACTAGATCACTAGATCAAATTAAAGAAAAATCTTGTTCGCACTCTAGCAGTCTTAATTTTGGTGGGATCTTTTTTAAACTTGGTCAGAATGTTTATCTCCATGATATCTAGGTCAAGTTTGAAAGTGGGTCATGTGACCTTGAAAACTAGGTCAAAAGGTCAAATTATAGAAACGCTTGTCTGCACTCCGTCTTAATTTCGGTCAGATCTTCTTCAAACTTAGTCAGATTGTTTATTTCAATGCTATCTAGGTCATGTGACCTTGGAAACTAGGTCAATAGGTCGAATTTTAGAAAAAGCTTGTCCGCACTCCAGGGGTTTTAGTTTTGGGCCGATCTACTTCAAGCTTGGTCAGAATGTTTATCTCAAAGATATCTAGGTCAAGTTCGAAACTGGTTCATATGACCTTGAAAACTAGGTCACTATGCCAAATTATAGAAAAATCTTGTCCACACTCTGGCGGTCTAAATTTTGGTCCTCTTTTTCGAGCTTGGTCAGAATGTTTATCTCAATGATATCTAGGTCAAATTTGAAACTGGTTCATATGACCTTGAAAACTAGGTTACTAGGTCAAGTTATAATAAAAGCTTGTCTGCACACTAGTGGTCTTTAGTCTTCACTTTCATTACCATAAAATCATGGTTCCTTTCTTGAAATTGCCATATTGCATTATGGGTTCCAGAGTTATGCCCTAGCCCAACTATTTGTGCGCAACAAGAGCTTTTCTATATATACGATGGTCGCTCTTCGCGCACAACCCAGTTACTATTCAAATCAATGCGGAAAATTTTCCTTCTATTTCTATATGCCGCCGATCGGAAAATGAATCGCAACTTTCAATCTTTTGCCGGTTTCATAAAGCATCTTAAACCATATTTATTTTTAAAAAATACATACCTGAGAAGCCACATTTAAGTAGAATCAATATATGTAATCCTTTATAAGTAACGTTTTCGTTTTTATGCAAAACTGTTTTAAACCTCCACCCAAGTCGATTACACCGCATAAAGTTTATCTGACTCGCGTTTATCGATAATTTTCACCGTGTAAACGGCATATGCTGTGGTAGGTTTAACAAGTTATTTTGTGGATTATTCATTCATTTTAGTGTTTCTTTTATCATTATTTATGTTTTATAATGATATTTGACATACCAGTGTTGAAATTTTCATGTGGGAGTGAAAAAAAAAGAATTTAAATCGGGTCGGTTTCCACCACAGTTTTGATCGTAACTGCTTGAGACGTAGACAGACAACGAAAACGTCCGTATGATAATGGGTCTGTGCTTGCAGTCGAATTATCGAGACTAAGTTATGCCCCTGAAAGTGCCGAAATTAACTATTTAGACCTTGTCTGTACAATAGCAGCTTCATTTTTTTTTGAATTTAATCAGACTTGTACAATACTTTAGTTACTATAAGATATTGGTTCCTTTCTAGAACCAGCTAGATTCCATAATGGGTTCCGGAGTTATGGCCCTAGAAAGAGCCAAAGTAAGCTATTTTGACCTTTTCTCCACAATAGCAGCTTTATTTTTTGACTTGATTTTACCACACTTGCACACAACTCTTGCAATCATTGAGCAGTTGTTGACAGGTGAGCGACTCAGGGTCCTATGGACCCTCTTGTTCTATATTTGATCCCATTCACTAGGGTAATGAAACATTTGGGATGTTTAAAGTTTGTAAAGCCTGACTAGCTTTGTGTTTTCTTTAAACAACCTAAATGTTTTTCATAGCTCAGTGAATGCATTGAATTATCGATCCAAATCATATTAACTCTCTTAAATACTCTGGGTTCTAAAATTATGAAGGAAATTTGTGATATCACGCCCTTTTAAGTGGCTTTTGGTACAGCCACATTGACGACGCAGCGAATGAGGGAACTTTTGCAGCAACTCGTGGAAAAACGTGTGTGGACGTCATAAGAGAAAACAAGCGATGATCATTAGTTTTAAGTGCGGCTTTATGTTGTAGCCACAACGCGGAACAAATGTTTCCCAGTGCAAACTTTATAAGACTGAAAAACAGAATTTCATCAATTTGCATGGTGAGTGTTAATACTAAGAACCAATGTAAACAGTAAAAGTGTTGATCCCTTCCAGGTGTGTAATATCAATCGGTTGTAGACAAAAAATTAAAATATATTCAATGAGGTTTTTTATTATGCTCTCCCCTCCCCATGGAAGGCATATAGTAACGCACGGCCCGTCCCCTTGTCCGGTCGTCAGTCATTCAAGTAAAATCTTGTCCTCGTTTCATCGTCAAAAACGCTTCAGGGATTTCATTGATTCTTGACTGGAATGTTTGTCATGCCTAGTTGTGCATGTCGTCAGGAGTTTCCGATCCGATTATTTTTGGCCATGTTATGGGCCTTTAGTCTCTTTTTCCTATAATTTTTATTTCAAAATCTTGTCCACGCTTCATCTCCAAAACCGCTTGGTGGATTTCATTGACATTTCACAGGATTGTTTGTCACCTAGCCTAGTTGTGCATATTCATCAGGATTTTCCGCTCGGATTATTTTTGGCAGAGTTATAAGCCCTTAGTCATTTTTACTGAGACTTGAGGGATGTACTTCAAACTTCAAATATGTGTTCCGTATCATCATCTACATCATTCCTTCTCATCGGATTATTTTAGCAGAGTTATGTGCCATTCCTTATCATTGTCCACAGCAAATGTGGTTAGGTCCATAACTCTAACAATCATTATTCAATCATTATCTCCGCTTTAAACTTTCCTTAAAAATTATCATATTTTACTATAACATGGTTATTACTTAAGGAATTTACTACAGACAAGTGATTCTTATTATTTTCCACATAATATGAGGTAAACGTCATCTCTTTTCCGCAAGCATATTTATTTTCATATGTATACTCATTTGATTTCAAAGCTACGTTTCGGGGGCGGGTGCGTATGTCAATTTTCTTGCATACCAGATCAGGCCATCCGGTGTTATCACCCGTGTAGGAAATTTCGATTCTTGCATACCAGATCAGGTCATCCGGTGTTTTCACCCGTGTAGGAAATTTCGTTCTTGCATACCAGATCAGGTCATCCGGTGTTTTCACCCGTGTAGGAAATTTCGATCCTACACCCCCCCGTGTAGAATGAGTCACGTGAGTGACGTCACGTCTTCAAGTATCTGACGTAATATATTCAAGTTAGTGACGTCATTGTAAAAAAAGGTTTACGTAAATGTCAATATTTGAACATAAGGAAAATAAATTTGTTTGTCTACATACACAGAAATGTTATAAATAAAAAAAGGTATGCAAGAAAAAGTATCTTGCACGAGACATTCGGTAAAGATAGAAAAATCTGTCACCTCGGGTGAACTGTTTTGGCGGGAACTCGGCAGAGCCTCGTTCCCGCAAAACAGTTAACCCTCGGTGACAGATTTTTCCATCTTCACCTCACACTCATGCATGATACTTATAATCCTACACCACCCCGTGTAGAATGAGTCACGTGAGTGACGTCACGTCTTCAAGTATCTGACGTAATATATTCAAGTTAGTGACGTCATTGTAAAAAAAGGTTTACGTAACTGTCAATATTTGAACATAAGGAAAATAAATTAGTTTGTCTACATACACAGAAATTTTATAAATAAAAAAAGGTATGCAAGAAAACGTATCTTGCACGAGACATTCGGTAAAGATAGAAAAATCTGTCACCTCGGGTGAACTGTTTTGGCGGGAACTCGGCAGAGCCTCGTTCCCGCAAAACAGTTAACCCTCGGTGACAGATTATAAGTATCATGCATGAGTGTGAGGTGAAGATGGAAAAATCTGTCACCGAGGGTTAACTGTTTTGCGGGAACGAGGCTCTGCCGAGTTCCCGCCAAAACAGTTCACCCGAGGTGACAGATTTTTCTATCTTTACCGAATGTCTCATGCAAGATACTTTTTCTTGCATACCTTTTATTATTTATAACATTTCTGTGTAAGTATACAAACTTATTCATTTGCATTATGCTGAAATATTGACGTTAAAGCAATCTTTTTTTATAAATGACGTCACTAACTTGAATATATTACGTCAGATATTTGAAGACGTGACGTCACTCACGTGACTCATTCTACATGGGGGGGTGTAGGATCGAAATTTCCTACATGGGTGAAAACACCGGATGACCTGATCTGGTATGCAAGAATTTTCCATCTTCACCTCACACTCATGCATGATACTTATAATTCTACACCCCCAATGTAGAATGAGTCACGTGAGTGAGGTCACGTCTTCAAGTATCTGACGTAATATATTCAAGTAAGTGACGTCATTAATATAATAAGGTTTGCGTTAATGTCAATTTTTCAGCATAAGGAAAAAATTATTTTGTAAATATACACACAAATGTTATAAATAATAAAAGCTATGAAAGAAAAAGTATCTTGCATGAGACATTCGGTAAAAATAGAAAAATCTGTCACCTCGGGTGAACTGTTTTGGCGGGAACCCCTCGGTGACAGATTTTTCCATCTTCACCTCACACTCATGCATGATACTTATATTCAGTGTCAGCTCTTGTTTTTACTTGTTCAAAACTGGAACTTCAAATTTAATTAAAGAGATTCCAAATTCTATTTAAACACTCATTACATCAGGTCTGCCAAAACTTCTTCATTAAAAATCCGGAGATTTTGTCTGAATATGTCAATGATGATGACGACGACGATGATGATGATGATGGTGTTTTTGTTTTAATGTTTTGTTTCTGCTGTTCACTATGACTGTGACTGAACAAAAATGATGATAATGACGATGATGATGATTTTCTGATAGTTTTCTTTGTAGATCTAATTATATTCTTCTAAAATTTTATAAATGATTTTTGCCGATTTTGTTAGAAATGGTTGAAGAACATGTTTTAGATCTAAAATGACTTTTGTCTATTTTTACCATTCATTTTTTAACTGTTAAGATCTGTTTTTGACAATATTAGAATGAACATGCAGTGAAAAAGATAAAGGCAGGTGAAACATCGAGGCCCTTGTTTAGTTTATGACACGCGGTTATTGTATAGTTGTGCCAGAGGCATTGAAACTGCGTGTAACTGACCACGACCTCGTTATCTCGTTATCTAGTAATAAACAGGAAATGTGCGACTGCAGTAGAATAACACGTTTATTGTACAACTTTTAAATTAGGTTTAATTAATCTATATTTTTTGCAATTTCATAGAAATCCGGAGATTTTGTCTATAAATCCGGAGATCCGGAGAAGTAACTTAAAATCCTGAGATTCCGGACAAAATCCGGAGATTTGGCAGGCCTGTTACATACATACACAAACACAAGTATGCTTGTGGGCAAAAGTTTTGTCCGGTAGGAAGATTGGATCTTTTTGCATGCCAATTTTCAACCCATTACTCTACCGGCAGCACTGGCTTGAATTCCAAAATTCTTTTTTATTGAAAGCATACAAATGTCCTCTTTCCATCGATACCAAATTTATACCGGTGGGGTAATGGCATTTTTGAATTTTACGTGTTTAAAAGATATGGGAAACCATACCGGGCAAGACTTTTGTCCATGAGTATACTTACGAGAAATACCTTTAAAATAGACGAAAATTTCCAATTTAAAATTGAGGACTAAGGATATTTTGAGATCCTGACAATACCGGGACATATTTTCGAAAATGGGGACATTTAGATCTGTTTGTTTAGTATTGTTGAGTGATCATTATCATCATCACCATCATTATCATCATCTTCTTCTTCGTCGTCGTCGTCCCATCTTCTTCATAAGCATCATCACCATCGCCATCATCATCATCGTCGTCGGCGTCATCATCAGCATCATTATTCTCGGTAATAATGTTGTGCATATAATGAGGTATTTTCAGATATTATAAAATGAAAAAGTGAAATATGCATATCAGGAATGGCCACATCCAGCAGACACAGCCTCCCCACACAGGCAAAAAGTAGAGAGGACAAGAGAGCACGGTATTACAATAATAAATTTCAAAATGGACGCCTCAAACTATTAACGAAAGTGAGAACCCGAGGCGTTACCGCCTTGGAACGGCCAGTTGCAAAACAATTTGCCACTGGGGGTTTAAACCAGGTTCTAGGGTGCACCAACCTTACAGGTTCTCATATCACAAAACAAGTACAAGTTGTCTCGGTGAAATAACTCCAACCCTTTTGTCTTAAATGGGGCGCGTCACGGGAAAAGGTTTCTTCGAACAGTTGACGTCAATCACAGAAATGACGTCATAAAGCTGAGCAGACGACAATATTTTTTATGCTTTTCGCGGTAAAAATATAATTTTATTGTCAAAATGTGTAAGAAAAGCATTTGTTAGTTATGAGAATTTTATAGATAGTTGTAAGTTCTTTCTAAATATAGTAACAACTAAAATTTCACAAAATATGACCGAAGGTACCTTTTCCCGTGGCGCGCCCCAAATGAGAAAACGGTTGGCGGGACGTTTGTAAGGGAAATAAATCCAGCGTATCACAGAAAACAGCGGCAGATCCTGATGTAGTTCAGTGGGGTTGTTGCTCGAAACTCCATTTTTGAGCAGTAATATTAAATTTTCGTGAGGATGTTGAAAAGAAATTTGGAAATTATTATCGAACTACACTTTGGCTGTCCAAAACCAAAACCCCTTTCAGAATCCTACAGTAAAAATATATTTGTTGGACCAAACTTATAAATTTGTTGGACCAAACGTATAGATATCTTTCTTTTGTTTGCATATATTGATAATGATCCTTAATTTATGCTGGTCCATGCTATGTCAAGTGAAAATCGGTTATTATTAAATTGTATGGTTTTCGAGAAAAATTGTTGTGCTATAATAAATCTACAGTGGGAGACGTAATATTTTGTAAATTCATCCAGATGGTCCATAATCTAACATTTTAATATAAATTCGCCATTTTAACCCATGCCAGACGTACTGTTTGATATGTAGTCAATTTCGTATCAGCGGTCTCGGTAGCTCAATTGGTAGAGCGACGGCACGGTAAGCCGGAGGTCCGAGGTTCGAATCCTGGTCGAGGCTACTCTTTCAAAACCAGATCTGCCACAGATAGTACGTCGGGTACCAGACTAAAAATCTTCATCAGACCATACAGAACGCCTGATGCAAGAGATCAATCCTTATTCTGAACAAACAGTTTGACAAAATAAAATTGGAAGCTCCTCTTACATTAATGATGCCAGTGAATGCAAATAAATATCTGGGGGAATTTGATCCTGAC
Source organism: Corbicula japonica (assembly GCA_038501625.1). NCBI lineage: Eukaryota > Metazoa > Mollusca > Bivalvia > Venerida > Cyrenidae > Corbicula > Corbicula japonica. The sequence goes on from JAZAYU010000151.1 coordinate 417,398, forward strand.
CAATATGTTTATCTTGAAAGTTGTCGGTTCATTATCCTATATATTAAAAACAAAAACTTGGTTGTGGAAAATTTAGGGTTGGATTTTGTTCTTTCTTTAACTTAAAGGAAGGTTATTTGCAAAAACGGATATTTAAATAACTGTATCTTAATTCATTGCATAAGTGGTCTTAAAGAATCGTCTTTTTTTCTTATGTACACGCCATAAACTTCTAAAGTAGACAGTCAAATAAACTGTTCTGGACTAATATGATTGTAAAATATCGATATCATCATTATTTAGGAAAGTGGAGATACTTTGATCTCTGTGAAAAAAAAACAACATCTTCCCGAATGGCAAATCTCTAGATATGGGCAAATACCAAAAATTGAATTAAGGATAAATTATACCATCACTAAACAAAAATTTTGTATTCGAAAAAAGGTAAGATTTTATTTTTGCTCAGTATGTAAGACTGACATTAGAAACCATATTAATTTATTAATTGACTATCTCATATTGGCCCAGCAATTCCCGTATTGGCCCAGTTTAGTCTTCATGAGTTTGATGGTTTTAGTCTGTTAAGTAATAAAATTGTCATTAATCAAGAGAATTCACATTGGCCATGTGATTGGGCCTTGGACAGTGCATGTGCTTATCACATTTCATTTGTCAAAAGTATAGTATAGGTTTTTAAATTTATTGTAGTATTGGTACGGGGTGGCTTTTATAAATCTGGTACTCTTCAATTTGGAGTTTTAGGCATCGCAAAGGTAAACAAAGATAAAATGTATTTTTTTGCGTAATTCCAATTTGGGTCTTGTTGAAATCAGGATTTAATTTATAGAAAACCTAAAATATGTTATTTTTTAATTATTCAGATGGAAAACATGCAGTTAGTCGATTTCGATTAATCGTTTGTTACAATCATGCGTTGCATATTTTCCATTGAAGTGAAAGTTCAAGGCTTTGGGGTTAAAATTTATGACATAAATAAAAAAAAACGATTGTTGATTAATTAATAATAAGTTTGTGTTTGGCACCAGTATTGACAGTTAGTTTTCAGGTAGATGACATTTTCTCATTTTTTGTGGCAATCCTTTTAATTTTTATATCCTTATTACCATACATAATTACTGATAATTAGCAGGGTTGTAGGGTAAAACCCTGACCAGACCCAGACAAGACCCTGGAAACTAACGATTAGAAATAGAAATATTCGCTCATTTGAAGTCGTTTCTGAAAAAAGTCTGAAACAGTATGGCTAACTATTCTTCTTCTAATTTAATTCTACAATAAATAACAATATGATAATTCAAAGCTGTACATTGTATTATACAACAACTACAAAATGTAGTAACATCAACAATGTTTTGATTTTAAATAAATAGGAAATGCAATCAATAATAAATGTATTAAAAATAACTAGTTCTCAACGTTAAATCTTCTTTAGAGTGATTACTTTTTTTTTCGATTTTGGGTGGAAATTATTGAAATATGTTAAGGATTAAACATGCAGTCAGATGTTGGCTCATACAAATTTTATTTATCATATTCAGAAGCAGATTTTCCTAAAAGGTACCGTCATTGTTTGAATATAAGCCGCACTTTTCTCCAGAATTTGGAAGTAAAAAGTTGGGGGTGCGGCTAATACACAGGTTTGGCTGCTTATACTTTTCGTTAAGCCATTTTCATCTGTTCTATCACGTTTGGGGGCGGTGCGGCTTATACATGAGTGCGGCTTATATTCGAACAATGACGGTATTAAATATTGTCATTCACTTCTGGGATTGTATTAATTTTATAATGGATTAGATACTCAAGTCTATGAAATTCTTTATAAGTAAGTAAGTAAGTTGGTAAGTAAGTAAATTTTATTATAGTGACATTGTGTATAATATTTACAAACTATAATAACAAATAATTACAACACTTGGCCATGTTGGGCCTATAAGTCACTTCAGATGATTTTAAACATTAGAACAGAATAAGTCACAAAAGCAAATTTTAGAAAAATAAGATTATTGTTTTTTTTTGTATAATGTATTTACTGATTTAAGCTGAGCAACAAAAGATCACATTTTGTGTTATTTGGTATAAATCCATACCGCTACTTAAGAATCATAATATAATAATTAATCCTACTTGTCTTTAAAAAGTATGAAACATATTGTCTTGTGTGATAAATTTTTCAGTAATCTTTTCAAAACTAGTGATGAACATATTACGTGAAAATTGCAATACACAGAAGATTAATCAAAGCTTTTTCATAGTATCATACATACCCTGAGATTTGTCGGGCACATAATGATTATAAGGAGATTGTAAAGCAATCTTTGTTGAGTTAATTATGAAATTTATTATTTCATACAGAACAGGTCGGGTGTCTTTTACATTTTTCACCCGTCCACCGCGTTAAAAAATCATTCCGGGTGGAAAATCACCGCGCCCGACGCGGCGATTTCCAGGTGATTTGCTGCGATTCGGGGCGATAATTCTGCAGTAATTCTCGCTCTTCTCGTGTTCATCGTCAGCAGTTTAGCTTCAGGTTCAATTGTGGGGGATTGTGGTGAAAAATCTTTTGAGAAACGAATGTTAATTAACAATTAAAATGTTTTTTTTTGTGTATATATTCTTTCTTTATCCAATTTGAACGTAACATTGTATCAAAATAATGTAAAAATTTTAGTCGCGTAATCGGACGTGCCGATTCGTCTGCATTAAAAAAAATATTTTTCATTGTTTGCGAATCTTCTGTAAAAATATCGAGTTTCTTAGTAAATATAATAACTTTTCAATATAATAGAGCTTGATTTTATTACCCACGCCCGATGTTTTGCAAACTGACAAGTACTTACCTGTCGACGTAAGCCGCTTGGGGATAATTAATCCATATAAAACACCAATTATCAACAGCTTTGTTGATTGCCAAACAAAAATGACACACTACTCAACGACAAATCAACTCTTCAATGAACATTTTGAATGTAATGTTTAAGTCGTGAACACAAACATTGTTTATTTAAATAACATTTGTGACAGGCAAATGCTATTATTTTTTGTGCATGTTTTGATTATGAAATGTACAACTCTAATTTGTTTCGAGCAATCTTCATTTTTAGTTGAGAGTTGACAAATGAATCAATCTGTTAAGAATAAAAAACGCCGCCGTATGATCAATAATTTCTTTACCCAACCCGGCACCTTTGATCTCGGGAAAATCAGTATAACTCGCCGGTGTTCTTTTTGATGTGAATAAACAGAAGTGATGATGAAATATACAATGCTGATCAGAAAGGTGTTCAAACAGGTGTTGATTGCTCTTAAATGAAGATGTTTAGTAAGGGATTGAGGGAAAAACTGCCGAGATGGATATTATACATGTAGCTATATGTACTTGTCTGTTATATTTCACCGTTATTTATTTTCTCAACATGCTCGGAGTAATTAAGAAAAAGAATATTATACAGTCATTCATCTTTCATCAAAATAACAATTAATGAAACGATAAGTAAGGTAGGAACGACACAATTTTATTCACTTTTCTTTCTCGATGATCTATTATGTAACAATCTATGTATAAATGACCAGTTTACTGTGTGTTTCAACCGCAATTATACTCGCAAGTCTCGTATTTTAACTGACATTGAATTCCGATCTGAAGCATTAAAACTCTACTTGTCCGTGAATTCTTATAATTTGTCGTAAAATAATTAACAATTTAATAACAGTTGTTCACAGTTAAAAGATTGTTTGTAATGTTTGCATATTAAATTATTTATTATGCAATGACCGTGAAAATATACCACTTAGAAGCATAATTAGCAGAAATTTATGGGGCATGTACAAAGGTGTTTATGTCAACACGGAAGGTGTGAAAAACTCCAGTGTTTCAAATAATGGACAAGATATTTGTGCATTGATCAAGTTTGAGATCTGTTCTCTGAAACGAAAATACGAACAACATATTTTTTTTTTAATTAATAAAATCAGAATAATGTCTTTAAATCACAGGTAAATCGTCACCGCGATTCGCGCTGATAAATCGCGGCAAATCACCGTGATTTTCTTGTGAAATGATCGCGGTGGAAAGATCGACGATCACCCGTGATCACCTGAAAAAATTGGATGTCGCGCTGACCGTGAAACGCGGTGATGAGTGAAAAATGTAAAAGACACCCGACCCTTACTGTATTTTGACAGTGAAAGAATTAACTTATTAAGATTGGGAAATGATTAAAACCTTCCAAAGAACACGAAATGCAAATAAGAACACATGTCTTTATTGTTTTATACCATATTGTCAGAAATGAGCGAAGATTTCTGTACCTAATTGTTAGTTTCTGGAGTCTGGTCTGGGTCTGGGTCTGGTCAGGATTTTACCCACAACCATTATTAGTGATAATAGATAAGTGGAAAAAGCCATTTACAGTTGTTAATGCACATTGAATAATTTAATAATGAATCATGACTTAGTTCTTTGGTCCCCTTTTAGCAAGCTAAAAGACTCATTTTAATCCCAATGATCAGATGATTTTTTTTGGTTGATATGGTCATTTTTCCATAAATTTTGAATGTTCTTTACTGGCTAAAAATTATCAGAATACCTTAAGTGTTCAAAATTACCCTTTAGATACAACAGCTATTGGAACCTCTGTAGAATGGTCAATACATTACATTACTTGTCATCATTGGACGAGTAAAAAAATTGTATCATTCAAAATAAATTCAGAGGTGTAGAAATTTTCTTTGACCCACTCGCCCTGCAGGCCGAGTGAATGAGTAAGTGCACTCGCCCTTAAGAAAGTACACTCGCCCTTACATTTTATATAAAATACTTTTTCTGTTGCAGTTTTCGTTTTTCTATTCGTTCTATCTCTTTCTTACTGTCTCGCTCGCTCTCTCGCTTTTCATCATCACCTCTACCTTGTGTAAAAAACGTTATCTTCATTTGTTTCGAAATTTTGACATATAGCGGGATAATACATGCACTTGCAGCCTCTGATATGGGAAACCCAATGAGGATAAAAATAAATCGCTGCTGTTTCCTTTACATCAGAAACGTTCCAAATACAACGGAAATCGACCGAAATACCGGAAATCGAATTGTATTTTGTAAACAAAGTGAAAATATTTCATTTTTCCGAAGAAAACATATGTGCTTTGCTAAAAAATTTACTCGCCCAGTCGGTGGAGTGTTTCAGCTGCTTCACTCGACCCAACGGATCATTTACTCGCCATGGCCAGCGGTCGAGTGGAATTCTACACCTCTTAATTTCTATCATTTAAACAAATGTTTATTATGTTTTAACTAGCCGAAAGTATTCCTTTTATTAAGAAGATAATTTGTAATATTTGAGACCAGTGTAGACCGAATTCAGCCTGTTCAACCCTCACATTTGAGTGAGGGTCTACACTTATTGTTAACAAATATTTAAATTTTAAGAAAACTGGTTTGGCATTAAACAGATTGGCTATAATCAATAAAACAGTTTGCCTTTTACATTAACCCTTTAGGCCATGGATACAATCTCTTATCACATGGGCAAACAGCGTAGATACAGATCAGCAATCTCAGCTTGATCTGCATTTACTCAGTTTGCTTTTTGGTCATAAATAATCATAAGAATCTAAAAGCCGAGTGTATATACACGCAACCAGCAGTGGCCCAGCACATTATGTTACAATGTACAGTCCACACTCGTTGTGTCGAAGTCGTCAGGACCGTACATTTTAATTCGAGATATCTGAAGTTCGATATATCTGAATTGGCACCAATGCATGAAAATCATACCTATATGTTTCTAATGCTGACAAGATTGTGAGTGCTAGTACTCGTTTATGAACATTTCAATTGATCAATTAGTTTATATAAAACAGAACAGAAAAAATATATTAATTTGTTTATATTTAGTACATGTTAAAAACCATGATCGTTAAGTTTCAGCGTTTGTGTAACATCGTCGTCATCTTCACTCTGAGTGTTAAAGTCGTCTTTCGTTATTTGTTTATTTCGTAAACTATTTTCAATTAATATGATTATTCACCCCATAATTGTTAATTTGGAGCTTTTTTGTGCTTCAGTCTTGTTGGGGGAGACTTGATTAGGTTTGGACCATGTTTTTGCATTTGTTGTCCTAAACAGAATGAGATGAACTCATATTTTATTGGCCTCGTTGTCACAATGTCATGATTATTGTAATTAAATGTTGTTTTTAAAATCTGAAATTAATTGCATTTACGAATCCGGATATTTTACATCCGAATGCATTAAATAAGCGAATATTTTACTGAATAGGTGATGACCGTTAATTATTATTAAATAATGATATCTTGTTTGCCGACAAGTTCTCTCTTTGAAGAAGCTGCGCGCATTGTTCGACCGCGGCAAATTTCACACTTAGACTTATCCGATGATTTTATATAGCATATTTAGCCGGCCGGTTCTAAATTTACTTTGACTTATGAAAATATTGTTTAAGTCCAATTCGAGTTAAGCAGCGTAATATTATATGTAATTAGAACACATTTTGACGGGACCGTAAAATTAATTCGAGATAACCAATGTTTCGACTTAAGCGAGTTTGACACAATGAGTGTGGACTGTATATCAATCAAAATTTACATTTTTCACTGTTTTGCTTCTTGGTCAGAAATAACCTAATTAATCTTAAAGCATTGAATGCAGATCCAGATCTGATGGCGCATGTGAAAGCTTATCTGGACATACGCTAGTCACAAATGGGGCGTGTCACGGGAAAAGGTACCTTCGGACAGTTGACGTCAATCTTTGATATGACGTCATAAATTTGAGCAGATGACATTATTTATTATGCATTTCGTGGTAAAAATACAATTTTATTGTCAAAAAGTGTAACAAAATCACATTTTAGCTATAAGAAATTGATTTATAGTTGTAAGTTCTGTCTAAATGTAGTAAAAAGTTAAATATCACTAAAAATGACCGAAGGTACCTTTTCCCGCGACGCGCCCAAAATGTGATAAAAGGTGTTTACATTTAGTAATGGGTCAGTACATGTAAGTGGGTTAAACACCTGTGACAGAAAGTAATAACATAAAACCATATGTTACATAAAAATTTATTCATGAAAAAATTATAAAAATGATCACTAAGTTTTATTTAAATAGTTAATTTTGTTTGTTCAAGCTTGGCAAATCAGTGAAATGGGTAGAGGAAAGCCATTCATAAGCTAAGAACAATGTCAGTTGGGAAAGGAAAACCTGTCTATTCATCTCCGGACATGTTTACTTCGCAGCAGGTTCACATACCTCGGGACCATTCCACAACAATGTCACAGCCTACCACTACGCTGGAGCCAACTATACAACAGCTACAGCTGATTGACGAGTGTATAAGCTCGGACAGTGATTTACAGATATCAGGAGAAGTGCAGTTAACGTTTCCAGTGAGAAAACTTGGAGCTGTTGACCAGCATACAAGTGAAAAAATAGATTTAACTAGTTCAAAATCTGATATTGTTGATATCCCGGATAGAGTGTATCTTTCTGCAATAAATAGATTTTCAGAAAATGGAAATAGTTCATTGGACATTCAGTTGGCAAATGAGATTTTATCTTCTATAAAGAGGAGAATGAATGCCGATGGAAACTTGTTGTCAAAACAAGGCAAAGAAACACATGAAGTAGGACATAACAGCCGTAAATGTGAGGCTGTAAAACAAGATCATGTTAATAAAGATATATTTCAGTTAGATAATAGTCGTCATATGGCTCAGTCACAGTTTTCATACTCGAAATCTTCACCTTTAGTTCATCGTGGTTCTGAAGAAAGTTGCTCAATTTCATCAACTGAATCATGTCCATCCCACTCGAGTCCGGATTCATCCCGTTTCCGGACATTCCCGTCCGACCATTCTAGTAAGTCTCGTCTGTCCTACCGTCAGTTATCGACACAGGATTCCGATAGTAGTTTTGGTGTGGTTTCCACATCTAATCAAATGGACAGGGTGTGTGAATCGGAGATATCTAGGTCACGAGGCAGACGTTGCTCAAAACAAACTAATCTTTTGCCGCCATGCAGGGTTTGTGGTGATAAGGCATCAGGCTTTCACTACGGGGCTAATACATGTGAGGCTTGCAAGGTAAATATTTTATAACCCTTTACTCATTAGAAATTAGATTAATTAGCCTTTATCTCTTGGGCAAACAGTATAGATCCAGATCAGTGGCCATGATGTACACTTATAACTGTTTGCTTTTGGATTCATTCGGTTATTATGACCAAATTTTTTAGATCCAGATCAGAATCTGATGACACATGACCTAGAGTGCCAGTTGATCTGGATCTACACTGTTTGCCCATAAAAGGCGTATAAATTAATTGGATTAAAACTGATGAAGTTCATTTTAAATAATGAATATATTGAGCTATCTGCAATAGTTCCTAATTATATCTTGTCAGGTTTCCGTTTACTGTCTAAATGTTTCCATGAATGCAGATGGAAATTTACCGAGGAGTTAAATTCCTATTTTCCCCCGAGGGAAATGATACTATTCAAGTGATTACGTGAGGGAGATCATGTTAAACATAATGTGTTCAAGTTAGTTATGTCATTTAATTATTATATTAGTTAAAGTCAACATTTACGTGTATGGAAACAGATTAAGATTGTATACATAATTTATAATTATACACAGTTACGAGCAATGAAGAGTATGCAAGAATAATTTTCTTGCATGAGATATTTGGTTAAGACAGAATAAACTGTCACCATGGATGAACTGTATTTTCTTCCCATTTTTTACCCCACCTATTTATGAGCTTGGCGTCATTTTGTTGCAGGAGAATTGAGAAAAAATCAGTCAAATTTTGCAAGAAAAAAAGAAGAAACTGTGTCATTTGCTAGGTGTTACTGTACTTTGGCAGGGCTTTTTCTGCCTATTTTGGGAAAAGGAGTCGGGACATTTTGGGAATTTTCACATCGTCGATAAAAAAGTCCATTTTGGGAAATTTCAATATGCATTTATTTAGCTTAAATCAGTCAATTTTTACATTACCAATATACTTTTACCTGCATTTTGGTCTTTATTCAAACAAACATTGCACAACTGGTAACTTGTTAGCTAACTGTTATCAGAAATAATTTTCTCATTTAAATTATTCATTATATGAAATTGAAATTCTTTATAAAATAGTGAAACTGTAGCAAATGTAATGGTTATTATAGAGTATTAACTAAATAGACCAGATAAACGTAAGTTTTTATTGTAGAACTTATTGTTGTGCAAAGCCATCATAGTCGCGAAAATACATTACAAAAAGAACTAAGTGTCTAACGAGTCATACTATGATGCATCTTCTGCAGTTAAGGGTACCTTCTGTAAAGTTTTGCAAAATAGTTCTAAATTTATTGATATATTCAATAGCTATAATGTTGAAAGAAGTTCCAGAAAATATTCATGCTTACAATTAAATCAGGGTGACTAACCGTTTGCAATTTCTCCATAAAGGGAAGTCACTCTTCGATTACCTGTGTATTTTGATATATTTTATTCGATTTTTGCCGAAATTTCGGAAATAAAATATGTTTTCAATTGGGAAAAATGACAACTGGATATGATTGGGAACAGGGCCGTTGGCTTTGGGAACACCTCCGTTTTCCGGAGGCGCAGACAGTGCTGAAAAACCCCTGTTTGGTATCATTAAATTTCGCGGAGATTAAAATTTCACATAAATTGTACAAATTACATTTTCACATGGACTTGAATTTATACATTATTCTCCCTAAAATATTCAGTGGTTTGATTTCATTCCGGTTTTATTTCTTGGTGCTGTAGCACTTTCCTTAGCATAAAATTCGGGAAAATTAAACCCACGCACAATATAATGATATAACAATACTTCATGTTGTGGACATACTGGGTTGTAAAGATAAAACTATGAATGTGTCTTCGAGGTTGACCTTTAATTTGACTCTACATTTCAAACAATAATTCGGAAGTGACGTCCGCGGCATCACCAAAACCTAGTAAGCCTTAACGAGCCATATAACCTCCGCCATAAGGCCAGAGAAAAAAAATTATTAGATTCTCATCCGGATTTTGGGAAAAAAGGGGGCAGTTGGGCACTTTTTAATTTTTTTTTGTATTAATGAAATACCTTAAGAATGTATTTCGGCATGGTCATAAACCCGTTCTGTCCGGAACAGAATATGTTTCGATATTTTTACCAATAAATTGTTTTGGGGTGGGTGGTTTTGGACAGGGGCGGGCATGGATGAGAATCTTAATTATTATTTTCTATTGCCTGATGTTATAATAGTTATTCCATTGATTTTTTTCTTACCTTTAAGGGATTTTTCCGTCGAAGTTTAAAGAAGGAGAAGAAGGACTATAAATGCATGAGTGGTAACAATTGCAAGATACAGAAGGGTCGTCGAAACAATTGTCCGCAGTGTAGATACAACAAGTGCATTTCTGTTGGCATGTCTAAAGAAGGTAGGTTACTCTCTGTATATAAAAATTATTTTCTCTGTGCCGTAATTCAATTATTTAAATCCAATCAAAACTTTTAGAAGTCACCCTACATTTGTAGCCAATTGTAAACTATAAAAATTCAAATTCCTCAGTGATATTTTTCAATAGAAACAGAAGTCCTATCCTATTGTATATCTTAAATATTGTTCTGTCACCCCAAGGATTTACTTCCTGGTTTTAAATTTTTGCCTTATATTCTGTTCCCCTCTCAATATTCTATTCTGTTTAGTTCCCCCCATTGTTTTCTTGTTTAGGGCAAACCCATTCTTTTATCTGGGGACCATATGCCGCTGTTCATAGAATGGTATTAATCTGAAAATATCGCATTGAATGTCCCATGTTTACTGCCATATATGCATACCATCAGGCCAGACTTAAAATATTCTTTGTTTCCCCGTCCCGACCCAAGCAGATTTAATATGGGTAGGTAGGTAGGTCAAAATATTTTTTTTTATTTGATTTTTTTTTCAGAATTATGATTCATATATAGATATTCTAGGATAACACCAATGGGAATACCAACAAAATTTAAATAGGTACCAAGTTTACATGTATTATAAATGAATGCCTTTCTGCAAAATGACCAGGTCGTCCTTCTGATAAGCCTGCCCAGAACTAGTGCTATATAAATAATGAAATAAACTATAATGAAATAGTGCTATATAAATAATGCATAAAGTCTCCCCGTACATTCAATCAGTGCTGTTATCAGTTACGTCCTTTGGCGCACTATACTTATGCACTTGAATAATGTTAATTAATAGTACTTCTAAAATAACTTTTGTGTTAATATTTCGGCCTGCCCCTGTCAAAATTCTATTCTGTTTTAGCTCCACCCATTGATTTCTCGTTTAGGGCAAATCCTATCTTTCTATCTGGGGACCATACGCCACATGGAATGATATTAATCTGAAAATTCCGCATTGAAGGTTCCATGTTCACCGCCATTTGCATACCATCGTTTGGGATGGATCAAAATTGTACCTTTTATTAGTGTTAATATTGAATTGGGCTCAACCAGGGGCTAGAAGGCGTGGGCAGTAAAATGCATTTCCTTTACTGCACATGAACAGGCTCAATAAAACTGAGCCTGCAATATTTTCATATTTGTCGTGTTCGGTGTCAAAGTTCCGTTTCATATATTCCTCGTTACTTAAAACTGACATACATTTTAGTACAAATTTCACATTTTGACAATTGAAACTTTAATAAGTACTGTATTATTATTTATTTAAAGTTATCCAAGGTCTATATTTTACCCTTACAAATGATAAAAATAACATTTGAGATCGATTATTAATGAAAAACTAGGCATAATCTAAGAATACATGTATTACGAATTCTTTCCCGTTTGTCCAATAAATAAAAATGAAATATGTATAAAGTTAAAAAAACTGGCAGTTTTTTAACTCGCGGATATACCGCGAGAGCGTCTGCTTCAATATTTGTTTTGCAAAAATCTTATTTTAAACCATAATTTGATACATACCATGTGGTCAAATTAGTTTAAATTAAGATGTGTAAGCTTTCATGGCAATAAGATGGATTTTAATTTTTTTGTTCAGATGCGCCAGATATATCTTTAATGGAGATATATTCAGGTACATTTTAACATGAAACTGGACACACTGACTCCTTTGCAAATTAAGTCACTTAAGTGCTGCAAATAGAACAGCCGGTTGCTTTCAATTTCCTTATCACCAACAAGCCAAACAACTTCGTCAACAATGCCAAACATTGTTGTTGTTGTTGTTGTTGTTACTTCCCAGTTTTAAGTCCCTCCCGCCTCTGAACGAGGACATTATGGTGTGGACATACCAGCTTCCCATGGTGGAGGAAGACCCCAGGTGCCCTCTGGGCAATTTTCAGGCTTGAGCGGGCACCTGGGTAGAACCACCGACGTTCCGCAAGCTAGCTGGTTAGCTTCCTCACATGAAAGATCTTGACCCTGATAGGTCTCGAACTCACAGCGGTGAAGGGCAAGTGATTGTCAGTCGGAAACCTTAACCACTCGGCCACGGACGCCCCCGCACACATTGTCAACAATAATCTAATTTTTTATACAAAGGAATTTTCCCTAGGTTCGCCAGACTTTGAGGAAGACCACAAAATTGCCGGCCGTTCGGTCCAATGAGCTATGATATTTTGTTGTAACGAAAAAAGACGGAGATATTTCAACAAATTAAGTGTTTGTCTTTTTCAGGAACATTAGTTTGAAATACTAACGTTCACCCTAAAAACTTATACCTAGTAGTCCTACCAGTGTTTGCTTAGACTGAGGTCATTTTGATACAGAATAACAAACAAGAAATGGTTGAAATGTACATGTAATCCTAGACTTATTACGCTACTTCCGGTTTATTAGATAATTTATTTTCGACTTTTGAGCGCCTGTCCTCAAAACGAATTCACGTTTTTATTCCATGAAACTTTGATAGATTTCCATGTTATTGTTTTTGTGAGATGAAAATTAATTTACACTGACAACAATGCCATTTTTAATTTCGGCCTACACGCCGGAATTTTCTCTGTAATTCGTAAAATGTCCCCAGTTGAGCACAGAATATCATCTGCAAACACTAGACAGCCGAAACACAATTTTTCATTACATGGCCGTAAGATTATGTTATCGAATTTGATATTGGACAATAGGAATCAGGCAAACAATCAAAAATCAGTTTACTGTGACTGAAGGGACTTACGACATTTTACCGGACCGAAGCAAAATCTGCCGGACCTTTCCGACGCCTTTTGCGAAGTCTTGTTTCGTCTGATAACCACCGACTGCTTACTTGCGATCGGTTTCGTACTCAAAATTATTTGAAGAAAATTCAATTTTCGTCTCAATGATTTTCGTACCAAATAAAAAAAAATATCATTTAGGTTTCGGCGATAAAATTGTTAGGGTCGCGCCGATTTTTTCGGGTCGGTCGTGGATGGGGAAACAAACAATATTTTATTTTAGGCCTCATTTGGGATGGATCGAAATTGTACTGTTTATTGGTGTAAATATTGAGTTTCGCTCAACCCAGGGCTAGGCGGCGTGGGCAGTAATATGCATTTCCATTACTGCCCATGAACAGGCTTAATCAAACCGAGCCTGCAATATTTCCATATTTGTTGTGTTCGGTGGTCTTCAAAGTTCCTTTCTTATCTATTACAATGAACAAAATAGATCGATTTATTTTCAACTTGGCTGGTGCATGGCTACGTTTGTAGGGCAACTTCTAAGTCCAATAGTCTATTAAGAGGTTTCTATAGAAAAATAGAAGACTGCATTCGCTGTGCTTCTATTCTTAATAGATCTAATGCTATATATACAGGTTTAAAATTTAACACACGTGCAACCAGGCCTGAAGGTTATAAAACTGAGATTGGAAACCAGTCTCAAATCTCAAGCATCTGATTGGCTGAAATGGTGACTGGTCGCCATTTCAGCCAATCAGATGCTTGAGATTTGAGACTGGTTTCCATGCTGAGTTTTATAACCTTGGGCACAGTAGTTTCAGATCAGCAGCCACATTTGATATGGATCTACACCGGTCTCTTCTTGATCAGAAATAACCTTCTGACTCTTAAAGCCCCTTAACAGATGGCACAGACAGGGCTTTTCACCAGAAAATTGGGAAGAGGCCCTGGCCTTTCCGATTGGGAAATTTAGGCACAATAATTGTTTATTTTGGGAAAACAAAATTAATTGAAAGATGGATTCTACTTTATGAAATTGAATAGTTATAGGTATTTTTAACTTAAATCTGATTTATTAAGCACTTTATTTTCTAGACTTCAATTTTCAAACACTCCTCCCTGGAGTTTTGGCCATTTTTGGACATCTTACCTAGCATTTTGGGAAGAGTTTCTGCCACAATTGGGAAAAAATACTGTATTTTTGGATTGGGAAGAGGCCTTTTATAGGCCTCTGTTATATAAGGATGAAAAGCCCTGACAGATATGCTAGCTAATCTGGATCTACAATGGTCACCAATGTGAATAATATTTGGCCAATAAGAATTCATGGATCACATAGATCTAAGACTGGCCAATCAGTTCGCATAGATTTAAGATTGGCAAATCAGATTATGTAGATCTGAGACTGACCAATCAGATCACATAGATTTTAGACTTGCCAATCAGATCACACCGATATGAGACTGGCCAATCAGATCACATAGATCTGAGACTGGCCAATCAGATCACAAAGATATAAGATTTGCAAATCAGATCTCATTGATATGAGACTGGCCAATCAGATCACATAGATTAAAGACTGGTCAGTCAGATTACATAGATTTGACACTAGCCAATTTGATCACTAACATTCAGTACAACAACCTTAGCTTTATAATCTCAAGCATATAAAAACTTTTTTGATCATAAGAACATTTTTTGTTTGTTTTAAGCTATAAAGACGGGCCGATACACACACGAGAAGAGAACTCAGGATATAGTGGAGGTGAAAACTCTCCGAGGCGACTTTCATCATACAACCATCAAGCTTGAGAAACAGTCGCCCACTCAGAAGACCATGAGTGAAGAAAACGTAATGCTTTTGGACAGGATCTACAGAGCTCATAAACAGATCTTTCCGTTCTGGCACAAAGTTCTCTCCACAGGGGAGTACAAAATTGCTAATATCAGACATGCGGTAAGAATAACAGTTAATTTAAAGGTGCCTGGTCACTTATCAGGACAAAAGTATTAAATGTTTTCAAATTTAACATCGTTACTTAACCCTTTCCTCCATATATACGCATTTTTAAGCACATCTGTGGCATCTGATCAGGATCTGCACTGGATGCATTTTGTTCTGAAATAACCTAATGGATAAAAAAACGAACAGTTTAGATCCTGATCAGGCGACCCGAATGTGCCGCCTGATCTGGATCTAAACTGTTCGCCCTAGCAATAAAGGTGTATCTATACAGGAAAGGGTTAAAATAACTCGAAAGTTGTTATGAAAAAATCAACATGCAATAACTCGAAGTACTCGAAGTAAATCATTGGACCCTTAGGTATTGACACAATTGGACTGTATCAAAATTTATAACATAAACTGTATAAGACTAGCAAACAAAGTAAATAATGAGGTAACACAGTCAATGAAGGATTGGATATATTTTAACCCTTTCCTCCATAGATACACATTTATTGCGTGGGATTTATAGAGGACCACAGGGACAATTGAGCTTGCCCAACTGTGTTTCATCTCTAAATAAAGTTATTATTATTATTAAACAGTTTAGATCCAGATCAGCCGGCACACCTATGCCGTCTGATCACGATCTAAATGGTTCGCTTTTTTATTTGTTATGTTATCTCTGACCAAAATGCAATCAGTGCAGATGTGCTGGCTGATCTGGATCTACACTGCTCGCACACGCGTAAAAATTTGTATATAAAGTATGTAGGAAAGGGTTAAAAGTTGTTATATTGTAACTATCATAGTAAAATTTACTCACAACAGGTCCTTAAGCCTTTACTCCATATATACGCATTTTTACACATGCCGCGCCATCTGATCAGAATCTGCACTGGTTGAATTTTGGTCAGAAATAACCTAATGAATCAAAAAGCTCAAACTTAAGATCCTGATCAGACGGCACGGATGTGGTGACTGATCTTAAAATTAAAACTGCGAAAAATGTGTATTTATTGAGGAAAGGGTTAATAAAGGCAGCTTTAACACTTGAAATTCTTGTTATTAATCGATTAAGCTGCGAAAAGTGCTAAAAATGATGTTGCCTGCCATTGTAGTTTTTAATCACATACCCATACATTTAATCACTAAGGCAAACAAGTAGGGATTGTATTGCCAGGAAAATTGATATTGCAATATATTATATATTTAACCTTCATATAGCAATATATTGCAATTATTTTTGCTGATAAAATAACATGTAGAAACATTGTACTAGGTTGACTTTAATGGATGTCAGAAACATTTGTAACTTTCAATAGTTAAATAGAAATACAGTAAAATTCCTATTAAATGCCCCCAGGGGTGTTACATTTTCTAAAAGGGGTGCTTATTAGGAGATGTTATAACATGTAGAAACATTGTACTAGGTTGACTTTAATGGATGTCAGAAACATTTGTAACTTTCAATAGTTAAATAGAAATACAGTAAAATTCCTATTAAATGCCCCCAGGGGTGTTAAATTTTCTAAAAGGGGGTGCTTATTAGGAGATGTTTATCTCCTACATCCTAACCCTTAACCCAAACCCTAAGTTGACTGGTAACATCAAATAAAGTGTTTTTTTTTAAGTTAGTTAATGTTTATACTGGTATCCCTTAGGATATTTGGAAGATGAATTTATTCAATTGTTTTTATTATAATAACGTGTAAATTGAAGAATATTTCAAAATACAAATGGATTAACCCATTCCTGTATAGATACACCTTTATTGCTAGATCGAACAGTTTAGATCCAGATCAGCCGGCACATCTGTGCCGTCTGATCAGGATCTAAACTGTTCGATTTTATTCATTATCTTATTTCTGACCAAAATGCGACTAGTGCAGATCCTGATCAGACGGCTGATCTGGATCTACACTGGTCGCACATGCGTAAAAACGCGTATCTATACAGGAAAGGGTTAACTCTTCAGTAGTTGGTAAGGGTTAGGGTTTGATTTCCGCATACCGGTAAAAGACATGGGGGATGTTTATTAGGGTAAGGGTATTTAATAAGAATTTCACAATAAATTCATGTCAGCCATTGAGCCCAATCTGCTAAGGCAAAGTAAGCTCTAGGAATGTTAAGCTTAACCCTTTCCTGGATATATACGCATTTTTATGCATGTGTGACCAGTGTAGATCCAGATCAGCCGGCACATCCGTGCCGTCTGATCAGGATCTGCACTGATCGCATTTTGGTCAGAAATAACCTAATGAATCAAAAAGCGAACAGTTTAGATCCTGATCAGACAGCACGGATGTGCCAGCTGATCTGGATCTAAACTGTTCGCCCTAGCAATAAAGGTGTATCTGTACAGGAATGTCAGGAAAGGGTTAATTGTTATTTGCGTCTGGACCCAGACCTTGCATGACACTGACACCAAATTAGAGGTGTCATTGCTGTGCTTCATGCTAATCTTGCATTGTTTGCACGCACATAACCACGCTGAGAAAAGACAAAAAGGGCATTTTGATAATAAAGTTTTCCGCTGAAGCATGTGATTTTGAGGCTCTGAATAGGTATCTAGAAACCAAGCCTCAAAGATTAGTGAAAATTCAGACAAAATCAGTGAACCATTAACAAGTAAATTGAGTGAAAATTCGGCCAAAAAGGTGAATCATTCACAAGTAATCCTTCGAGAAAGGGACTGATAGAACATCATGAATGCAGGCCTTTTGTTACAGATAAAAAAGAAAGAAATGTAAATAATTCATTTTTCTCTGTTCTCCATTTATATACTCAACAAAAATAGAAACCTGACACTTTATATTTGGTGCATTTTCCTGGAATCAGATTTAAAGCTAATTGAATTGTGGTATGTAATAAAAATTGTGCATGTTTTGAACTTAATTATGCATTTTGATATTTTTGGTGCATGAAACAAGTGATTCAGTGGTTATTTTCTTTTGGATGGTGCAAAAATATACAGATTTTGAATATGCACCTCATACTTATTCAAAGTTACAGTGTCAGGTTTCTTTTTTTGTTGAGTATATGACATTTTTGCATTGGTGATCAGTGTAAATCCAGATCTGTTGGCACATTTTGGCTGTCTGATCATGGATCTTCTCTGTTTGCTTTTGGATTAATTATTATAAGTATCATGCATGAGTGTGAGGTGAAGATGGAAAAATCTGTCGCCGAGGGTTAACTGTTTTGCGGGAACGAGGCTCTGCCGAGTTCCCGCCAAAACAGTTCACCCGAGGTGACAGATTTTTCTATCTTTACCGAATGTCTCATGCAAGATACTTTTTCTTGCATACATTTTATTATTTATAACATTTCTATGTATGTATACAAACTTTTTTTATTTTCCTTATGCTGAAATATTGACATTAACGCTAACCTTTTTTATAAATGACGTCAATAAATTGAATATATGACGTCACTCACGTGACTCATTCTACACGGGGGGGTGTAGGATCGAAATTTCCTACACGGGTGAAATCACCGGATGTCCTGATCTGGTATGCAAGAAATTATTTATTCTTACCAAGAAACAAACTTTGTTGATCAAGATCAGATGTTAAGGATGTGCCATCTGATCTGGATGAACACTCCTGGCCCATTTTAGCTGAAGGGTCATATTTTCCTTAAATTAGGCATATTTGAGCTATTAATTGGCATATTCCCTTAACCCATTCCCGTACAGACACACCTTTATTGCGAGGGCGAACAGTTTAGATCCAGATCAGCCGGCACATCCGTGCCGTCTGATCAGGATCTAAACTGTTCGCTTTTTGATTCATTAGGTTATTTCTGACCAAAATGCGACCAGTGCAGATCCTGATCAGACGGCACGGATGTGCCGGCTGATCTGGATCTACACTGGTCGCACACGCGTAAAAATGCGTATATATCCAGGAAAGGGTTAAAAATGGTCAAAATTACCCTTTTGATTCAGCAGGTAGTGGAACCCTTGCCTGTATGAAAAGCATATACTGGTATACAGAGTAAAAGGTTATTGCTAATCGAGTCAAAAGCTGGTACGCTAAAACTTATTAAAATGACTTAAAGATCTGTTGCCGTTTTAAAATATTTATTCAGTGCCCAAGGTTATAAAACTGAGCATGGAAACCAGTCTCAAATCTCAAGCATCTGATTGGCTGAAATGGCGACTGGTCGCCATTTCAGCCAATCAGATGCTTGAGATTTGAAACTGGTTTCCAATCTCAGCTTTATAACCTTCAGCCCAGATGTGACAGTTATATGGTGTATTGAACTTCTTTTACGGCTTTGAATGTTTCAAGAACATTTGATATTGATATATTAAGGCTAGGCGAAAATCCGAGAGTCCAGGGCCCAAGATCAAAACTAAGTTTGGAGATCAGTCTAAAATCTCAAGGATCTGATTGGCACAGATGTTATAAACGGCTATAGATGGCACAGATGTGCCAGCTGATCTGGTTCTACACTTTTTGCTCATGTGATAAAATGCATATATAAGGAGTTAAAGGATTTAACCCTGGACTAAATGAGATATGACTTGATATTGGTTATATTGATCATCATGGCAATTTTCTTATTTTAGGTGCTTAAAGTCACATGACATGGTCACATGATACCTTTTGATCCAATCACATGACTTAGATGATGTTAATTATATTTCTCATCATGGAAATGATATAATTTAAGGAGCTGTTGAATCTAGAAAAAGACTGGCAGAAAGTCACATGACATTTTAACATGGTCACATGATACCTTTTGATCCAGTCACATGACTTTGAAGGTGTTTGTTATATTGATCATTATGCAAATGATATATTTTTAGGAGCGGTTCAGTGTAGAAAATGACTCGCAGAATAATAACTCAACTTCGGACAGTCCTGGTACAAGAGATAGTTTAGCTGCGGAGAGGAACAATTACATCGAAAAGATCACCAAGCATCTGGATATTGCTATCAAGGCGTTTGTGCGCTTTGCAAAGGCTGTTCCCGGATTTATGGAGCTCCCAATAAATGACCAAGCTGCGCTCGTGAAATGTAAGATCTTAACCTGTTACATAAAAAATTTCAAAAACAGCAAGCTTCTGTTAGATCCACAGGTTTTTCAACATTATTATTGAGAAAGCAATGTTTGATTCACTAAGAGTGATTTTCTTTTACAACAGTGATATGCAATTTAATCCTTTACTCCATAAACACACCTTTATTGCATGGGCAAACAGTGTAGACAAGATCAACTATCACATTTGTGCCTTCTGATTGGGATCTAGTATTCTACACTGTTTACCTTTAGATTCATTTCATTACTGGTATTTCTGACGAAGTTGAGACCGGTGTAGATTTAGATCTTGTCAGTGGGACAAGTAAAATGTGGTACTGGTATTTATCCACAGGTGGTCTTTTACACCATTTGGACATTACTTACCTTTCATATACATTTCAGTATCAAGATTTGAGATCTGGATGGTCGGAGCACACAAGTTTATGGATGCTGAACTGCAAGTGGTGACGGGGCCTCTGGGAAACTCGTATCACATCAATGAGCTAAGTCAGGTGTTGGAAGAAGAGTTTGTGAGGTCACTGTTCAACTTTGCCCAGTCTCTGCAGGAAATTAACCTGACCAATGAGGAAACAGCGTTATTGCAGACCGTGGTTCTCATGTTCTCAGGTAGGTTAGGGCGTGGGAATTAAGGCTCCAACATTTACAAATTTTCGTAAACGTTTACACGGACCATCAAAAACGAAACGATCCCGTTTAAATGTTGTTTATATGATACAGACATGCTAGCCATTATGTCAAGTATCACTGAACCTTCGTAAATAACAAGATAACATATACTTGTTTGTTAATATGAGAACCTGTTGAAGGCAAGGGTTGCGGATTTTCAGTAATTTGTTTCCATCTATATAATTACGTGACGTTTAAATGCTCCGAGATTCTGTTAAAGTTTATGGCCTTGAACCGAAATGTTACCGTTCACACGTGTAAACGTTGGGGCCTTAGTGGGAATTCATGTCTGGGACTCTGGTATGTTATGGATTGGGGTGGGAGCTAGGTTTTAGACTCTGGTATTCTTTGGGGTGGGAGCCATATCTGTGACTTAGGTATATTATGTCTTGAGGTGGATTGGCAGGTTGAGGACTCTGGTAAGTTATTTTTTAGGTGGGAGCTGGGGTGAGTACTCCAGAATGTGAGGACTTGGGGATGGGAGTCAACTGTCCGAAGATATCATGATGGGTGTGGCCCCTGTGCATCAGAACTTTGCCCTGTGATAAATCTTGCACTGATTACCAGTGGCTGTTTATTATGTTATAAATATTACATCAGTCACATTGACAAATTTTTCAAAACATTTCAGTGTAGCAAAAATTCTGAAATCTTTATGAATAAAGAGAGGTAGAAATACAATTTTGTGAATATTTGTTGTTTCTTTGATTTGAATGTTCTATTTATAAACTTGCAGATCGTGCTAAACTACAGGAGCCGGAGAAAGTGAGCACTATTCAGTTACAGCTGATTGGTTGTTTGGAAGAGTTGCTAGGCGACACTCAAAGGTTCTCCAAAGTGATGAACGCTCTAATACGTTTACGTGATCTCACTGAATGGAACCATACGATCTCCGAGACCATTCTCCTCGAGTGGCCGACCATGAAACATCACCCACTTCTGCTTGAGATTATGTCCGGCTGATTAGATGTTTATTTACCCGGTGTTATATATTTTTAACTATCTCCTTAACTCTTTACTATACTCAACAAAAAAAGAAACCTGACACTGTAACTTTGAATAAGTATGAGGTGCATATTCAAAATCTATATAGTTTTGCACCATCCAAAAGAAAATAACCACTGAATCACTTGTTTCATGCACCAAAAATATCAAAATGCATAATTAAGTTCAAAACATGCACAATTTTTATTACATACCACAATTCAATTAGCTTTAAATCTGATTCCAGGAAAATACACCAAATATAAAGTGTCAGGTTTCTATTTTTGTTGAGTATAGATACATATATGCATTTTAATGCATGTTAGACCAGTGTAGTTCTAGATCAGACTTTACATCAGTGATGTCAGATCTGGATCTGCAATGGTTACATCTTGGTCAGAAATTACCTATTGAACCTAAAAGCAAACTTTGTAGATCCTGATTTGACGGCATAAATGTGCCGGCTGATCTGGATCTATACTGTTCATGCATACAATAACGCTGTATCTATGGCTAAAAGGGTTAATTCAGTAGAATATAAATTGCAGGAATTATTGCGATGATCTCTTCATAGTCTTAAAGACTTTTTCAAATACATATCACTGTATAAGAATAACTTAAGATGTAAAATTTAAGCTTCAATTTCCATTTTTTGCATATTTAAAGTTTGTTAGAATTTGAAATGTGTTCCATGTTTTATATGAATAACTGTGGTATCATTTAATTTCGTGAGAATTTGAAATGTGTTTCATGTTTTATATGAATAACTGTGGTATCATTTAATTTCGTGAGAATTTGAAATGTGTTCCATGTTTTATATGAATAACTGTGGTATCATTTAATTTCGTGGGGATGGATTCCCACTCAAAAGACATACATGTATCATAAAATTCTTTTTAAATACCCCCATGGGGGTAAAATTTTCTGGAAGTGGAGTGGGGGGGGGTCGGGGGTGGGAGCGCTTATTATTTATATTAGTTTGTTTTTATAATTTGCATAATAAATGTACATTAACTGATTTTTCCGTTAAAAAATAACATATGTGGTATTTTATTAGGGAAGGGGTGTTTAAAAGTTTGACGGTAGAAGACATTTCGCATAGGAAAAAAAATTAACATTTGTGATCTTTATTATTCTCATAAGACTAGATATTTAATGGTTTGATTTTGCTAGGTTTTGATTTCACACACTTTCCCAAGCGCAATAATATGTGAAAATTAAACCACCATGAAATATAATGATGCCACAGTTAAGGAAGATGAAATATAACTTTAAGTCTTGTTTAAGATGATTGTTTTTGAATTTATTTAGATTTTATATTGTTATGTAAATAGAATCTACCTATTTAATCTGCTACCATGTAGCAGATGTTATTTTTTAAAGTGTTATAGTTTATTTCAGCCTCTTTTCTAAGAACACTATCTTCTTACTTCAGAGATATGCTTTTATTCATGCGGGCAATCCTTGTTGATTTTTGATAATATTTTAGCTGTTATAGTTTTGCTAGTTTTTAGAAAGAACATAAGGTTATCTTGTTCATTTACTGCTAAACATAAAACTTATTCCATTACAAATTTTGCTGCATTTTATTAATTTATTTTCATGAAGTGCATAATCAATGTTGTCTGCAAAATTTTTTTGAACTTTTTTATAAATCTACGTCCTCAATGGAATACGGCTTTTATCGCATGTGTGACCACAGTAGATCCAGGGCCCAAGATCATAAAACTAAATCTGGAGATCAGTCTCAAATCTCAAGCATCTGATTGGCTGAAATGGCGACCAGTCGCCATTTCAGCCAATCAGATCCTTGAGATTTGAGACTGATCTCAAAACTTATTTTTATGATCCTGGGCCCAGATCAGCCTGATCTGTGCAGTCTGATCAGGATCTACATTGGTTACTTTTAGATTCATTAGTTTATTTCTGACCAAAAAATAAATTCTTTAGATCTTGATCAGGCTGGACAGATGTGCAGACTGATAAGAATCTGCACTGGTCACCCATGACATAAAAGCCATATCTCATGGAGGAAATAGGAGACCAATACATTTATCCTGTTATAAATAATTTTGAACCGTTTCCTCCATAGACACACTTTTATTGCATGGGTAAACAGTGAAGAATCTGTGCTGTCTGATCAGGATCTGCACTGTTCGCTTTTTATGCCCCCGGCATCTAGTGATTGAACCGTCCGTCCGTCCGTCCGTACGTCCGTCCGTCCGGTTAACATTTTTCGGCAAGTTGGATATTTCTGAATTTCTACAAAGAGCATTGGCATGAAAGTTTACACACTTACTTAACAGTTCACAGGTCATGACCCTGACAAGTTACATAACTCTGGGTACCTTATTTCTGGTGTTATCTCCCCTTTTTGTACTTAAAAAAAATGGTTAACCTGTTTCGGCAAGTTGGATATTTTTCCATTTCTACAAAGATCATTAGCATGAAAGTTTACAAACTTAATATACAGTGCACAGGGTATGACTCTTAACAAGTTACATAACTCTGGCTATCCTTATTCGGGGTTTTCTCCCATATTTGTACTTAGAGATAAATGGTTAACATTTTTCGGCAAGTTGGATATTTCTGAATTTCTACAAAGAGCATTGGCATGAAAGTTTACACACTTACTTAACAGTTCACAGGTCATGACCCTGACAAGTTACATAACTCTGGGTACCTTATTTCTGGTGTTATCTCCCCTTTTTGTACTTAGAAAAATGGTTAACCTGTTTCGGCAAGTTGGATATTTTTCCATTTCTACAAAGATCATTAGCATGAAAGTTTACAAACTTAATATACAGTGCACAGGGTATGACTCTGACAAGTTACATAACTCTGGCTATCTTAATTCGGAGTTTTCTCCCCAATTTGTACTTAGAGATAAATGGTTAACATTTTTCGGCAAGTTCGATATTTCTCAATTTCTACAAAGAGCATTGGCATGAAAGTTTACACACTTACTTAACAGTTCACAGGTCATGACACTAACAAGTTACATAACTCTGGGTACCTTATTTCTGGTGTTATCTCCCCTTTTTGTACTAAGAAAATGGTTAACTTATTTCGGCATGTTGGATATTTCGCAATATCCACAAAGAGATCTGGCTTTAAAGTTTACACACATACTTAACAGTGCACAGATGATGACCCTTACAAGTTACGTAAGTCTGGCTACCTTTTTTCTGGGATAATCTCCCCATTTTATACTTGGATATAAATGGTTAACTTGTTTTATTTGATTTTTGCCCTTTTTCGCTTAGAAATTAGAATTAAGACTTAGAAATTATGGTTAAAGTTTCAATGTTAGTGTTTTTCTAAGGTAATCTATAGAAAAGGTTTAAAACAGATGTACTTAACATACTTTGGTGAAAGTGCCTAGTGGTTACTATACTATACTATACTATACCATACCATACCATACCATACCATACCATACCATACCATACCATACCATACCATACCATACCATACCATACCATACCATACCACACCACACCACACCACACCACACCACACCAGACCACACCACACCACACCACACCACCACCACACCACCACCACCCCCACACCACCACCACCCCCCACCACCCCCACCACACCACCCCATCTCACCCACACCACCACCACCCCACCACACCACCAACAGTTATACTGTCAACAACAATGTCAACAACACCACCAACAACACCGTCAACAACACCACCAACAACTCCGTCAACAACACCACCAAGAACACCGTCAACAACACCACCAACAACAACACCACCACCAACAAGAATAGCATCAACAACACCAACAACCAACAACAATAGCATCAACAACACCAACAACTGACAACACCAACAACAACACTGACAACTACACCAACAACAACACCCACACCACCAACATTACCAACACCAACAACAATACCAACAACAGCAACAACACCCACACCACCAACAACAGCAACCAGCATACCATACCTTACTATACTACACCACACCTCACCACATCACTATAGGTGGGCAGGGATAGTGGGTTGATGGGTGTGGGATCAGGGGTGTATGGACTGGGTTGTGTAAACCCTCTAAAAAAACTACAATAATAAAGTAACTGTAATTTATTGATTTCCTAACTTGGATTAAGAAACTTTTGTTCATGTATGTGTGTTGGGTGTCATAAACTCCTGAATCACTCCCCAGTTTAAATGAAGCCCAGTTTTAAATGTGCTTAAATATGTCTGACTTCAAATAGTCGAGCATGCAGTCGTTTCCGACTGGCTCTTGTTATGATAAATTCTTTTCATGTACAGGTTCTGGCACCAGACGGTTATTTTCATTATTTAGAACTAACTTGTGATTTTAGTTGCAGTTTTAACACTGTGCTATCATTTAAAATTTGTATCGTTACAAACTTCGCTACCGGGGGCATATGTGTTTTCCGAACACAGCTTCTTGTTTATTTGTTAGGTTATTTCTTACCAAAATGCGACCAGTGCAGATCCTGATCAGATGGCACGTGTAAAAATGCATTTATATGGATATTATGGAGGAAAGGGTTAAAGGAGTAAAAAGTCTATACATTTATCCAATTATAAATAATTTTTAACAAGGTAGCATCATTTTGAGAGTTCATTGCAGAACTTTTCAAACTACTTCATAGTTTTATATGAAATGGAACCGTTTTGCATTGAAGCATCAGTTTGGGGATTTAAAAATATTGTTAAGTTTATGTCTATGAGAATTTTTATTTTTAATCTTGTAAGATTGAATTAAAATGTTATAAGTAAGTGACATTCCATTTTGCAAGGCTGCAGAAAGAAAGTTTGTTGACTTACATGGTACTAAAATGAAATGCATTAAAAAATTGTTGACTGCTACTAAATGTACTAAAAAGCACCAAATCCCCCCCCCACCACCAAATTGGTGTGGACATTTTAAGATGAGCTGATTTTTATGCTAAAGGTGATATCTTGCAGATGTAAACTATTTGATACCAGTATTGATGATGTAATTCTATCCTTTTGTTACTGTATAATTTCCTCATATTGTTATTATAAGAAGTAGTAGTTTTGTTATTTACAGTTGTTGTTTATGTTGGTTTATGGGGCACATTGTTGGAAATGGTGACTTTGGTAATATTTTTATGCCCCCACAAAGTCCGTACGTCCCCAAATCTTGTGGCATCAACTCCTCCTAAACAATAAGGCGGATTTCTTTCAAACTTGCATAGATGATCAAGCAGGATGTGTAGATGGTCGTAAAGAAAGGATTTTTTCCTACGACTATTTTTACCAGAGTTATGGCCCTTTGTTAATTTCAGTAGTTAAATCTTTTGGCATCAACTCCTCCTAAACTGTAAGGCGGATTTCTTCCAAACTTGTACAGATGATCAAGCAGGATGTGTAGATGATCGTGAAGAAAGGATTATTTCCTGCGACCATTTTTACCAGAGTTATGGCCCTTTGTTTTTTTTTCAGTAATAATATCTTGTGGCATCAACTCCTCATTTATTTTGGACAGATTTCTTTCTAACTTGCACACTTGATCAAGCTGGATGGGTAGATGATCATAAAGAAAAGATTTTTTCCTGCTGCCTTTTTAAACACAGTTATGGCCCTTTGTTTATTTCACTTTCAAAATTTTGTGGCATCAACTCCACATTTTCTATTTAGCTGATTTCTTTCAAAGTTGCACAGATGATTAGACATGATGTGAAGATTGTTGTAAAGGACATTGTCTTGCAACAATTTTCACGAGAGTTATGGCCCTTTGTTTATGTTAGTTATTAAATTTTGTGGCACTTACTCCTCATTTACTAATCATGATCACCACATGTTGTTAATACCTTGTACAAAATTTTGTAACAAATGTTGTTGCAGCAGTGGGGGCAACAGTGTCCTGAGGACACAGTCTAGTTTAAAATAATAATTGTTACTATATTTGGAAATATATTACATATCTGTTATTTCTTCATAACTTATTAATAGGGTATTTTGTTTTGTACATGTATAATGTTAAATGCATAATAATCCTTTCCACCATAGATACACATTTATTGCCTGGGCGAACAGTTTAGATCCAGATCAGGAGGCACATCCATGCCGCTGATCAGGATCTAAACTGTTCACTTTTTGATTCATTAGGTTATTTCTGACTAAAATGTAACCAGTGCAGATTCTGATCAGACGGCATGAATGTGCTGGCAGATCTAGATCTACGTTGGTTACACATGCGTAAAAATGCGTATATATGGAGGAAAGGGATAAACACTGTTGTCTGCTCAACTTTATGATGTTATTTCCAGGAATAACGTTGTATTTGCTGAAGACGCATTTTCCTATGATATGCCTCATGCCAGATTTCTGGACTTTAACCCATTACCTCCATAGATTATATACACATTTTTACGCATGTGTGACCAGTGTAGATCCAGATCAGCTGGCACATACATGCCGTCTGATCAGGATCTGCACTGGTCGCATTTTGGTAAGAAATAATCTAACAAATAAAAAAAGCAAAAAGTGTAGATCCAGATCAGCTGGCACATACATGCCGTCTGGTCAGGATCACTGGTCGCATTTTGGACAGAAATTACCTGAATCAATATGCAAACAGTGCAGATCCTGATCGGATGGCATGGATGTGTGAACTGATCTGGATCTACACTGTTTGCTCATGCAAAGGTGTGTCTATGGTGGAAAGGGTTAATCAGATTTGTTGATATTTTCATTTTATAAATGACCCGGTGTCTTTTTAGAACTTTTCACATCGTCTTATTATTTTAACCCTTTTCTTCATTGGTTATAACTGTTATCCCATGGGCAAACCATGTTCATCCAGATCTGCCTGCACATCTGTGCCATCTGATCAGGATCTGCATTGTTTAGTTTTTAATCATTATGATATTTCAGACGAAGAAGTGACCATTCTAGATCCAGATCAGATGGCACAGCTGTCAGGTGATCTGGATATACATTGCCCATGGGATAAAATCCATATATATGGAGTAAAAGGTTAATTATATTCAGTATTCAATTTGTTGTTATATAAATTGATTTTTGTTATCGATATTTTATTGTTGATGTTAAAATGTACATACTCTTCGCATTTGAATGCAGCTGTGCTTCTTACAATCAAATGAAATCTTGTATTTTGTATATTAACCCTTTCCTCCATAGACACACCTTTATTGCATGGGTGAACAGTTTAGATCCAGATCAGCTGGCACATCCATGCCGTCTGATCAGGAGTTAAACTGTTCGCTTTTTGTTAGGTTATTTCTGACCAAAATTCGACCAGTGCAGATTCTGATCAGACGGCACAGATGTGCCGGCTGATCTGGATCTACACTGGTCGCACATGCGTAAAAACATGTATTTATTGAGGAAAGGGTTAATTATTATTTTGTCTTTTCCTGGAATTGAAATGAAGGTTTTTACTCTGTTGAATATAATAATTGTACAACTACCTTTATTACATCACGGTTAGCTAAGTGCATTGTATCACAATGCTTAACCATAAATTGGGATATTTTGGCGTCGTCATATTTTGGCCACTTTGCTTCAAAGTGTCTGTGTTTTATTTTGGCCAGTTTAATTTTGGCCATAAGTGTAAGCAAATAACGATATGATATTTAAAACAATAAAACCAATCTCGCATTTTCACAACATTTATTGCAACACACAATAGTCCAAGAAACTTAAATACACTAATTGAAATTTAAAATCATGATATTTATCGAGTTGTTTTTTATAAGCGATAAATAGCGATCAATGTCGGCAAAGTGTGAAATATAATTGTTGTGTTTGCACTACCAGGGCTTAATTTTCACCTGTGATATATTTTGGTGTGTTTAATTTTGGCCTTTTCATTAGGGTGGCCAATTAGGCCAATTATAAACCAAGGGGAAAAATATCACAATTTAGCCTGTATGAAATGTTTTTTGATGGCCAGTGTAAACAAGGCAAATTTAAATTATAATTTAAAACAGAAATTTCATATTATATTTTCAAGAATTCAAAAAATTGGTTGAGTATAATATCAAATTATGTGATCTTTCGATTTATCAGTGATAATTCATAACTCTGTTAAACCTTACATTTACACACACTTAGTCGCAAATAATACTTTCCTTCCTATAATTATATGCCTTCAAGGTGTGGGCAAACATTGTAGATCCAGATTAGCTAGGTACATCCATGCGGTCTGATCAGGATCTTCACAGTTTGCTTTTAGATTCGTTGGGGTTCTTTTAACGTTATTTCTAAACAAGATTCGACAAGTGCAAATCCAGATCAGCCAGCACAGATGTGCCGGATAATCAGGATTCACACTGTTTGCAAATATGTTTAACCCTTTCCTGTATAGATACACCTTTATTGCTAGGGCGAACAGTTTAGATCCAGATCAGCCGGCACATCCGTTCTAAACTGTTCGCTTTTTGATTCATTAGGTTATTTCTGACCAAAATGCGACCAGTGCAGATCCTGATCAGACGGCACGGATGTGCCGGCTGATCTGGATCTACACTGGTCGCACATGGGTAAAAATGCGTATATATCCAGGAAAGGGTTAAACAGGTATATATGAAGGAAAGGGATGATAAACAGCCATGCAATGGGCTATATTAACCCATTACTTAATATTAACCTATTGTAACAAGTGTGGGAAAAGTGTTGATCCAGATCAGCCAGCACATCAGTGCTGTCTGATCAGAATCTGAACTGTTGGCTTTATGGTAAGAAATAACCTAATAAATAGGCACAGATGTGCCGCTGATCTGGATCTACACTGTTTCCCTACACCATAAAGGTGTATATATGGAGGAAAGGGTTAATGCTCTCGGTCGTTGGATATAATAATGGAGACATCTTGACATGGTAACAGTTGTTAGCCATTATTGATGTATTTCTTATTTGTCCTTAAACCTTTTCCTCCATTTATTATGATTTCAAAGTATACTGGTACATGTTAATTTTCTGTCATCAATACTCATTTTCAATCGGGTGTATTGATGAGAAAATAGTGCATTTTGACATCAACCCTTTCCTCCATATATACACCTTTTTACACATGTGCAACCAGTGTAGATCTAGATCAGCCTGCACATCTGTGCCATCTGATCTGGATCTGCACTTTTCGCTATTGGTCAGAAATAACCCAACAAATCATAAAGTGAGCAAGGCAATCAGATGCTTTAGATTTGAGACTGATTTCCATTCTCAGTTTTATAACCTTGGGCACTGGATCTAAACTGTTTGCCCATGCAATAAAGGTGTATCTGTGGAGGAAAGGGTTAAACACAGTTTACACCGTTGTGTGTATTGATGAGAAAATACTGCATTTTGATGTTTAGTTCTAACTGCTTGCTGTTTTTGTTAAATGATTATTGAAATCCAGGATTTTATAATTGCTCAAATTAATTTTCAAGGTTAACCGTATACCCAAACGCACCTGGGGTTGGTGTATTTTACTGAATTTTTATGCCCAAATATGTCTAGAATTCTTTTTGTCATTTACATTAATTTAAATATATAGAAGTGTTATAGTGTTATTTGGAATTGGATACATTAACCCTTTACCCATTGAGAGACCCTTATTGCAGGGGCTTACATTGTAGATCCAGATCAGCGGGCACATTTGTGCACTGTTTGCTTTATGATTCTTCAGGTTATGGATTTACACTGGTCGCACTCCCGTAAAAATGTGTATGGAAGAAAGGGTTTACCATTTACCCCATAGAGAGGCCCTTATTGCATGGGCTTAAAGTTTAGATCCAGATCAGCCGGGATGTTTATGCCCTCAATTCTGGATCTGCACTGTTTGCTATTAGATTTGTTTTTAGGTTATTTGCGACTAAAAAGTGAACGGTGCAGACAGTCATGTGCTGGCTGAACTGGATCTACACTAATCACACATGCGATAAGCGTTTACCCTTTCCTCCATAAATACACATGTTTACGCATGTGTGACCAGTGTAGATCCAGATCAGCTGGCACATCCGTTCTTCTGATCAGGATCTGCACTGGTTGCTTTTTGGTCAGAAATAGCCTAAGAAATCAAATAGGGAACAGTGCAGATCCTAATCAGATGGCACAGATGTGCTTGCTGATCTGGATCTACACTGTTTGCCCATGCCATAAAGGTATGTATATGCAGACAAGGGTTAACGCATTTTTCTAAAGGGAGCGCTGGAATGAGGATATATGGTATTTTGCTATTTGAGGGGTAAAAGCAAAATGTTCCTTGCGACATTTGGCTTTTTGCTTTCATCCCCTGTATTAAATTATTGTAAAAGACAAGCATTGTGCCTTGTTCTTGTTTTAAGTAGCTTATATTAAGCAGAAGTATTTATATTAAATGTTTTATTCAACGGTGCCCCCATAGGAATGCTTATCAAAAAGTAATTTTTATTAGCTCATTAATAACCATTTTCATTTACTCAGGTTCTATTACACATTCTTTGGTTCATTTGAACAGACTTTGGTTCATTTACTCACATTGGGTTCTTTTACACACTCGTAACATTGAAGACATCACATAAAAGTCTTTGGATTCATTACTTAGGTTCTTTAATACATACTTTGGTTCATTTGAATAGACTTTGGTTCATTTACTCACAGTTAGGTTCTTTTACACACTGGCAACATTGAAAACATTACAATCAAGTGTCAATGGTGGACAATTGAAAAAGCTGTTGGAATCAAAATTTTCAAAATATTGTAGCATTCTTTGTTACCATTGTTTTCTGGGCTCAGAAAATTAGGTCACATAATGGGGATAAGTTGGTCAATTTGACAGAATGGAGAAAATTGAGCTTTCTTTTCAGTTTAAATAAGATTTTAATTACATAAATAATTGCAAAAATCAATATTTTCAGAAAATAAAGTATGGCCTCATATAACGTTAGGTTTTTTTTTCAGTATGTTTTTTTCCAATACACCTTCCATCATAATTTATGATCTTAAATTTCAAATGTCATAAATAATCAGGTTCGGATGCAATATCTAAGAAAGGGATTCGTTTGGGACATTTTTAGAGTAGTTACATGATAATGTCCAAATTTCTGACAAAATCGCTATGAAAATTAAATATTGCTGCCTAATAAGGGGGTTTGAGCAACCCTATGTTACTCCCTATGGATCTCCCCATGGATAATTTATTACCTTATCCTTCACTTTGTATATTCTTAAGTAATATTAAATATTAGGTTATATTCCTTAAAGTAATATTAAATACATTGGTGCTCAAGCAAAAAAAAGGGATGGTAGCATGTCGAATTATTGTAACAGGGTAACTTCCCCTGAATACTAGGATACTCTCATTTACTGTATATACCTGTCTAAATAATTTAATAAAATCTTAAGGGGTGTTGGATGGGGCCATGGAGGGGGGTGGGTTGAACACTGGGTGAGAGCTTTAAGAAGTGTTGATGGGCTAAGAAAATAGGGGATGGGGGCTCTAAGTGTTGATGGGCTAAGAAAAGAGGGGTGGGAGCTTTAAGAAGTGTTGATTGGCTAAGAAAAGAGGGGGTGGGAGCTTAAAGTGTTGATGGGCAAAGTAAAAGGGGGTGGGAGCTTTACTAAATGTTGATGGGCTAAGTAAAAGAGGGGGTGGGAGCTTAAAGAAGTGTTGATGGGCTAAGTAAAAGAGGGGGTGGGAGCTCTAAGAAGTGTTGATGGGCAAAGTAAAAGAGGGGGTGGGAGCTCTAAGAAGTGTTGATGGGCAAAGTAAAAGAGGGGGTGGGAGCTTAAAGAAGTGTTGATGGGCTAAGTAAAAGAGGGGGTGTGAGCTTAAAGAAGTGTTGATGGGCTAAGAAAAGAGGGGTGGGAGCTTAAAGAAGTGTTGATGGGCAAAGTAAAAGAGGGGTGGGAGCAGAAGTGTTAATGGGCAAAGTAAAAGAGGGGGTGGGAGCTCTAAGAAGTGTTGATGGGCAAAGTAAAAGAGGGGGTGGGAGCTTTACTAAATATTGATTGGCTAAAGGTTTGGAAGCTGATTATTGCATTGGGGTATGTCGTTGGCGGGTGGTTGTCAACATTTTATCAAGTTTTTTGTTTTCATTTTTTCTCAGTAACCATTCATTGTTAAGCTTTGAAACTAAACATGGTTGTCTGACATCACAATAGCAACTATCAGGACAAGTTTCATAACTCTTGATTGTATTTTGTCATAGTTACGGCCATTTTTTCACTTAAAAATTAAGAAGAAAACCTGGTTTTGTTGCATTACGGCATCTTCATGTTTGGTTATTGTGATAACCATGGGGCAAACAAAATATTTTAAGCAAAGAAATGCCGTCAGATTAGACCTCAAAATGAACATACATGTACACGTTTTTTTTTTAATTTCTGTGAAATAAAATTCAAAATCTTCAAAATACTCAGTATTGCTATATCCATGTAGTGTTTTTAAATAAATGTTATTTGAATACAAAGACTGTATTTTGAGAACCAGGTTAAAATTATTCTTTGAAAATTGTTAACTGTGTTGATAGAATGTTGAGTAATACTGTATTAAAAACATGGCATTAAATCGGGCACATCGATGAAAAAATGTCTTCGGGGAGTTAATGTCATTTCCTACTTACAATTTTACATTTTACAGTAAATTTTAGAAGTTGCCCTATATTTTTTCTTGTGAAAATATCATTTAGATGATACACAGTAGGCAAATTGTGTAACAAAATCATCATTTATTTTTTGCTTTTCAGTGAATTATAGAATTTTCCCGGTGAATTAAAAGTGGTATTTCACTGTTTTCAAACAGTGGAATATCATTTTTATTTTCACCGATTTTTCACGTTGGTACCCGAACGCAAATAACATACCAAACGAGAACGTTTAGAAAACGGGCTCAAATTTGTATATTTGAAGTCATGACGTCACCTCATACACAAGCGGTTTTGGCGCCATTTCTTGCAATTTTTATGCCCCCGCCATGTAATGGCGGAAGGGCATATAGTGTTCACCCTGGCTGTGTGTGGGTGTGTCAGTGTGTCAGTGTGTGTGTATGTTCGAAAATCGTGTCCGCTCTGTAACTTTGTTATTTCTTATTGGATTTTAAAATAACTTGGTATGAATGTTCACCATATCAAGACGGTGTGTCGCGTACAAAACCCATGCCCGTAGGTCCAAGGTCAAGGTCACTGTTACTAAAAATAGAATTTTCTTGTCCGGGCTGTAACTTCCTTATGAAAAGAGGGATTTCAAAATAACTTGGCACAAATGTTCACCATGACAAGGCGGTGTGTCGCGTACAACACCCATGCCTCTAGGTCCAAGGTCAAGGTCACTGTTACTAAAAATAGAATTTTGTTGGAAAAATCTTGTCCGCTCTGTAACTTTGTTATTTCTTAATGGATTTTAAAATAACTTGGTATCAATGTTCACCATATCAAGACGGTGTGTCACGTACAAAACCCATGCCCGTAGGTCCAAGGTCAAGGTCACTGTTACTAAAAATAGAATTTTCTTGTCCGGGCTGTAACTTCCTTATGAAAAGAGGGATTTCAAAATAACTTGGCACAAATGTTCACCATGACAAGGCGGTGTGTCGCGTACAACACCCATGCCTCTAGGTCCAAGGTCAAGGTCACTGTTACTAAAAATAGAATTTTGTTGGAAAAATCTTGTCCGCTCTGTAACTTTGTTATTTCTTAATGGATTTTATAATAACTTGGTATCAATATTCACCATATCAAGACGGTGTGTCGCGTACAATACCCATGCCTGTAGGTACAAGGTCAAGGTCACTGTTACTAAAAATAGAATTTTCTTGTCCAGGCTGTAACTTTCTTATGAATGGAGGGATTTCAAAATAACTTGGCACAAATGTTCACCATGACAAGGCGGTGTGTCGCGTACAATACCCATGCCTGTAGGTCCAAGGTCAAGGTCACTGTTACTAAAAATAGAATTGTGCTGGAAAAATCTTGTCCGCTCTGTAACTTTGTTATTTTTTAATGGATTTTAAAATAACTTGGTATAAATATTCACCATATCAAGACAGTGTGTCGCGTACAATACCCATGCCTGTAGGTCCAAGGTCAAGGTCACTGTTACTTAAAATAGAATTTTCTTGTCCAGGCTGTAACTTCCTTATGAATGGAGGGATTTCAAAATTACTTGGCACAAATGTTCACCATGATAAGGCGATGTGTCCGGTACAACACCCATGCCTTAAGGTCAGAGGTCAAGGTCACTGTTACTAAAAATATAATTTTCTTATAAAACTCTTGTCTGCTCTGTTTTTATTATGTCTTATTGGATTTTAAAATAACTTGGTATAAATGTTTATTATATCAAGATGATGTGTTGTGTACAATACCCGTGCCTGTAGGTCCAAGGTCAAGGTCACTGTTACAAAAAGTAGAAATTTCTTGTACTGGCTATAACTTCGTTATTAACCGAACGATTTCAAAACAATTTGGCACAAATGTTCACTATGACAAGGCGTTGTGTGGATTACAATTCCCATGCCTGTAGGTCCAAGGTCAAGGTCACATTTACTAAAACCAGAATTTTCTTGTCTGGGCTGTGAGTTTGTTATTACTTATTGGATTTTAAAATAACTTGGTATAAATGTTCACCATGACAAACATGCGTAGCGGGGGCATCCGTGTCCTATGGACACATTTCTAGTTCTGTCAAATTCACGCAAATTTTGTATTAAAAGCATAAAACAAAAAGAAAATCTGTTTTTACCAGTGACAGATAGAAATAAATTTCACTCGTGATCTCCGGAATTATGTATTTTCACTCTTGGCTTCGCCACTCGTGAAAATACGAATTCCGGAGCTCACTCGGTGAAATATATTTCTATCTTACACTGTTAAAAACAAATATCCTCTGTTTGGTTATGAAAAAATAATAGATGGGGCACATTATTGGTGATATAAAGGGGTCTTCTGTTATATTTTTGACAAATACTTTTTTTTTACCATGAAATGCGTGATAAGTGTGTTCGTCTGCTCAACTTTATGACGTCATTCCGAGGATTGACGTCAACTTTCCGAAGAAACCTTTTTCCATGATGCGTTCCATATTGGGCGGGTCATGGGAAAAGGTAACTTCGACGGTTGACGTCAAGCCTAGAAATGACGTCATAAAGTTGAGCAGACGAATATTATTATGCATTTTGTGGTAAAAATACCATTTTATTATCAAAATCGCTTTTTAATTATAAATGAGAAAATAATATATTTTGTAAGTTCTTTCTAAATATAGTAACAACTAAAATGTCACAAAATATGACCGAAGGTACCTTTTCACGTGGCTTGCCCCATATATAGGACACATACATTCCTCTCTTTTGACAATATTGTTGACTGTTGTTAATGTACTCATGTCTTTTGACAAGGTTGTTGATTGTTGTTAATGTATTAAACCCTTTCCTCCATATATACGATACGCATTTTTACGCATGTGCAAGCAGTGAAGATCCAGATCAGATGGCACATCCATGTCGTCTGATCAGGATCTGACTGGTCACATTTGGTCAGATATAACTTAATGAATAAAAAAGCGAACAGTTTAGATCCTGATGAGTTGATGTTGGCTGATCTGGATCTAAACTGTTCGCCCACGCAATAAAGGTGTGTCTGTGGAGGAAAAGGTTAACCCTTTCCTCCATATTTACACCTTTATGGTGTGGGCAAACAGTGTATATCCAGATCAGAGGGCACATCAGTTAGCTTATTGATTTATTAGGTCATTTCTGAAAATAAAAGCAAACCGTGAAGATCGATATCAGATGGCATAGACATGTAAGCTGATCTGGATCTACACTGGTCACACATTCGATAAAAACATTTTATTACACCTCACGTGATTAGTTTACTATATAGCGTAATGTGACGTCACAGGGAGATAATTGCTACTGTCACATATGCGACAGCATCATGTCACCCTCGCGTGGATCTTAAAATAAATATCTTGGAAATCCGATTACAAATTAACTTCTACGCATGCGTAATTGACCAAGAGAGATAAACGCATTTTGATCATTATTTGTAGCCGCTTATTGAGCATTATTGATTTTGGACTAACGGCGCTTGATTTTGTTCCCAAACGAAATTTGGTCATAGTCAAGATCTCTAAAAAACAAATGTTCGGTGTAATAAAATAAATATCACATCCTATTGGGGGAAACAGTACGAAGTGTTAACCCTTCAGAAGGTAATGTCAACCTCGGCTAACGCCTCTGTTGACATTACTTCTCTCTGGTTAACATTTCGTACTGTTTCCCCCAATGGGATGTGATATTATATAATATATGGAGTCAAGGGTTAAACATGGTTAAGACCAATGGATGATAGTATCATTACCTGGTAAAAATCCAGCAATTCATAAATTGTAGGTTGAATGCAAAACAGTTGTAAATTTATAAGAATAAAGGAGGCATTTACAACTGTTTGCACTAAATCAAAAAAATTTCTGTGTAGTTCGTTGGTACTGTGGTATCCTCACATTTTGCCCAGGCTTCATTTTAGCATATTTCGCACTTAGAAGTGTGTGGAAAATCCAAATCCCAGTGAATATTTACCACACAATGTCTTATCCTATGAGAAAAACCCATTTCTCTATAGATAAGGATTATACAATATAGGCAAACAGTTTAGATCGAGATCAGCCAACGCATCTGTGCCTTCTGATCAGGATCTAAGCAGTTTGCTTTAAGAATCATTAGGTTATTTCTGACCAAGATGCAACCAGTTAAGTTCCATGTCAGATGGCATGGATGTGCCACCTGATCTTGATTTACACTGGTTGCAGTATGTATGGAGAAAAAGGGTAAATACAATTGCGAATTTATGTTCCTGCGGAAATGTCATTATGCGTCGTATTAGCGAAAATTAGGCCCTGGGGAATCATATGATACCATTGTAGTATGTAGGTAGTTGTTAAACATTCAGTTTATATTTATTCTAATTGATTGCACTCAACAGGGCGGTTCTTTTGTGTAACTTAATATCAGACACATGTGAAGATGATTGCCTTACATAGATTCAGTATATTCTGGTATTATCAGTTTTTTTACTAAGAAAGATTGTCAATAAAGTTTCTCTAAAGAAATTGTCTTGATTCATTTGTCATTATTCGCAGTTACAGGGATGGAAACAAGATTACCAGATAGGGGTTTCGTTAAGGGCGTTCTTAGGGAATTACATAATAATTTTCAACTTTCCGGCCACATTTCACAGGAATACTGCTGCCCCAACAGGAAATTTAGAAACCCTACTGAGGACCCGCCCCCCGAGTAAGCAAAGTTTGATTTTATCCTAAATGACCTTGGGTAAAAACTTTAAATAGCCACCAAAAGTGTATTAATGGTCAGACAAAATCTATGATACTCCACATTATAATTGCATCCAAAGATCGTTTAATTAGCTCACCTGAGCGTTTGGCTCATGTTGAGCTATTGTGACCGGTCTATGTCCGTCGTCGGTCATCCTTCAACAACATCTCCTCTGAAACCACTGGACGGATTTTAACCAAATTTGCCTGAAGCAACCTGGCACTGATGACTACAAAAGTTGTTCAAATCATGACCCTAGTGTCAACCTCCTCCCAGCCACATTGCTTATGAGCAAAATCTTTAAAGGTCTTCTCAAAAACAACTGGGTAGATGTTAACCTAATTTGGTCTGAAGCAAGCTGGCATAGACCAATTCTAAAGTTGTTCAAATAATGGCCAAAGGGTCAACCGTTTCCAAGCCACAAGGCTTATAAGCAAAATTTGACAATTTGCTTTAATTAATTTAACCCATTAATGTCTAGCGTACCATATTTAGGACACGTTTGAAATCCAGTCACTGTTCATTGTTATTATTATAAAGTTGCTGCTATCTCTTAAATGTGGCTGAGCTATCAGTCCATTGTATCAGGCCACACCGATAAGAGCAATCGTATCAACTCGGCGATCTCCGGCAAGCTTCGGATATACACGTAGAATCACCGAAGCGTGATCCGAGTGCAATAAGAGATGAATCTGAAACAAATTTCATGAATTCACAAGGCCAAGCTTACAAAAACAGACAGATTTCTCTAAATGAATATGGCTAAAAAATGGAAAGTACTTATTTATGCTCAATAAATGCTGTTCATGAAAATAATCAAAATTAGCAATTGTAATACGGACATATGTGTGTTTGATAGTAATGCAATACTGGAAATAAAAATTTCTTGAAGATAATCAGGCTTTCAAGAAGCCAGTAATGGGAGGGAGGTATGTGTTGAACCTATGGATAAAAAAACTCATACACATTTGGGATTCGAATTAAACAAATAAGATGGATGCTGTTTGCATTTATTTCTGATATGGTGGTCCAAAATGTATGGATCCTGTACATATTATTTACGCACTCTTTGTCATGTTCCATATTTGGGACGCGAGAACTGTACCGTACCGTACTGTACCGTACTGTACTGTACTGTACTGTACTGTACTGTAATGTACTTCAATATGATCTGTTCTACCTTTCATTTCATATATCTAGAAATCAGTTGAGCGATTAAGGGCCATTTGGTCCTTTTTTTACTTAATTTACAACTGGAACTTAAAATTTAATTTTAACTTAAATTTAAAATATTCTAACACATGAAAATAAGAGGAATACACAGTTTTACTGTTGACCCTTAATTAATTTTGTTCAATGTACAAAATTATTTTACTGGTTTTTTTTTCGCCACTAGTTGTAAATTTTGACACTTAACGCACAGAAAAATCGATTCGCTACTTGCAGTAATAAATAATGTACTTGAAAATATGCACGTGAAAATCGATTCGCCACTTGCAGTACCTTTTGACAAGTAGAAACGCACGAGAAAATCGGTCCGCTAATTGCAGTATATTTTGAAATGTAGAAACGCATGGAAAATCGGTTCGCAACTTGCGGTACAAACGCACGGGAAATCGGTTCGCCATTTGCTTTACAATGACTGTACATTTTGACATGTAGAAACGCACGGGAAAATTGATGCGCCACTTGTATATTTATACATGTAGAAACGTACGGGAAAATCGACTCGCCACTTGCTGCACATTTAAACATGTAGAAGCGCACGGGAAAATCGATTCCCCATTTGCTGCACATTTTGACATGTAGAAATGCACGGGAAAATCGATTCGCCTCTTGCTTCACATTTTGTCACATTGAAAAGCACGGGAAAATCGATTCGCATCTTGCTATACATTTTGACATGTAGAAACGCACGGGAAAATCGATTCGCCACTTGTAAAGGATAGACATTGAGTGGAGTGGTCTATTTTTCATAGCCACTCCACGAGGTGTCTATCCGACTTTTACACACCGGCTCTTTTGTTTGTCGTATGTTGATATTTTTGAGAATTACCTGCGATAACAAAAGAATTCACGAGACCAGGTTGTTCCATGCACGTGGACGGGTTGTTCTCCGAAAAGAATTACCCGTCCACGTGCATGGAAAAACCTAGTCTCGTGCGTATATTTAAAAATATTAAAATAATGCAAAAAAGATGCACAGAACAAATGAAGTAAAATTAAAACACCACTTCATTTTATATTATTTTCTTTTTATAGCCCAATTTAGATAACACTTACAATACCATATATATTGATCAAAATTGTTGGTTCAACATGCATTTCTTTTAGTAGCTTATTGTAAG
Source organism: Corbicula japonica (assembly GCA_038501625.1). Classification (NCBI taxonomy): domain Eukaryota; kingdom Metazoa; phylum Mollusca; class Bivalvia; order Venerida; family Cyrenidae; genus Corbicula; species Corbicula japonica. The sequence continues at coordinate 458,866 of JAZAYU010000151.1, forward strand.
TATGTATAGTCAGGTTCAATAAGTACAAATCGTAGAATAATGCATATACATTTATGACAATATTCCCATTTATGGAAAAATCCGAGATTTTAAGCTCCTTTTCAAATATCGTTTAGTCTTATTCAAACATCATGTATATATTGAAGTGAATTCGAAGTTGTAAAACACCCTTTTCTTCTTAAAATTTTTAGCAAGTGTGCTTTATTTTCGTCGCTTGACAGAGGAGAAAACTTGAAATCTGACACGGCCTTTTTTATATACAGCTGAAAGTTTGCTAAGCACCAATAATATTTTTGTACATGTCATCTGGTGTATGCTAGTTATAAGTTTTTTTATTTATTTTAATTCACCTGATTAATGACTGATTTGACAAATGTTTGTTGTAATGTGTTTGCGGGGTTTATTTTGAATTTGAAGTGGATATCGGGGATGTGCGAAAATCAATGTTATTGCATATAATGAAGACGTTCCCTTAAAACAGACGGCCCTTAAGTAATGTTGTGCAACTGCGCACATGATTTTACAAAAGTGCGCATTTTTTTCAATAGAGGAATGGAATACCAAGTAGTTCTTATTATAATAAGTTGTAGGCCTTGTCAAAGGCTTGAACAAAGCATTTTCTTGCATATTCTTGTGTAGGTTTTAAGTATAAAGTTTAAATATTTTACCGTTGCACATTTTAACTAAATGAACGAGTGATCGAATGAATGAGTGCGTGAATTGTTCAATTTCCACATCCACATGAATATGGCTGAAATACTGTTGAAAGCGGGTGTTAAACCCAACAAAAATATGATACGCAAATAATGACGCTGACCTGTATGTATTTTGTGTCCAAAAAATTCGGCTGCTCAACTTTTCAAACAAATCTGATGCTTGGGACAAACTTTCATTCAAATCGAATACTTACATGTGTCTAAGGTGTGTAAGTCGGATATCAACCTCGTACATCGGTGTTTCTGTGTAGAAAATACCTGGCCACGAGCTTCATGAAACACCTCGAGCGCTTCGAGCTCTCGATGTCACAAGAAGCTCGTGGCCAGGTATTTCCCACACAGAAACACCTCGTACTCGGTTGATGTACGGGAAAATCGATTCGCCACTTGCTGTACATTTTAACATGTAGAAACGCACGGGAAATTGATTCGCCACTTTCTATATATTTTAACATTTGGAAACGCACGGGAAAATCGGTTCGCCACTTGTACATTTTGACATGTAGAACCGCACGGGAAATTGATTCGCCACTTTCTATATATTTTAACATTTAGAAACGCACGGGAAAATCAATTCGCCACTTGCTGTACATTTTAGAATGTCGTGCACACACACAATCAATAGCTTTAGGTAGGTTGTTTGCTTATTTCTCAGTAATTTCTGGACCGATTTCGATCAGATAAAGAGCACCGTACTCCTGTTTGAATGAAATTATTTACGTTTCGAATAATACGCACTTTACGGTATTGGTCAGTGTGGAGGGAAAATGTGCGTGTATCTCGTGCGATTAGGTTTTTGAAGTGTTGGTTTTATCTGTGTACACCATTCAAGGCGTTTCTATTCCGCAGTAAACATGTCGGCACCCGTCCCCCGTCCTTTATGTTGTTAATATATTGTTTTTGGAAAACTTTCGATGTTTAAGAGAACTTCC